>JARLTB010000187.1:2145000-2575000 GCA_030141615.1 Unio pictorum | reverse complement strand
GGGTCCATTTCCTTAATTTACTGAATAAACATATTATGGGATATCATTTACAAGTTCATTTGCTCTTCTGTAAATTGCGTCTATTCCATCAGCCACCACACACATGAATGTCTGCCATGATTGATCATCCATAGAATCAAAGATATCCACTCTCTTGCCCAAAAGGATATGAAGTAGGGTGTCATTGTCCTGACATAAAAGCCAGTAGGAGTCTGGGATGTCGATGGCATCTATTATTTTTTCAAACATAGTGTTACGCTCGTCATTTAGGGCGTTGCAGAATAGTAACATATGCTTGGTTCTGTCTATAATCAATCTCTTGTAGAGTTTACAATTATTTTCCTTCTCTATTGTAATGGGACACATAGTTAAATAAGCAATGTTAGCAAAAGTCCAAGTTTTATTAGGAACATATTTACCAAGTTTCAAACTGCAAGTGGTTGAAGATTAGTATGAACACTTGCATAATGTAAAAGTTCAGGTCTCATTTCAAGTTTAGATCTCCACAATGATTCTTCGCAGCAGTGAACTGCCATTTCAATATTCCTCCTCCATGCCGATTTCGGGGTAGAATATAGAGTGTTCACGTATAGATGGAAAAACCCGCCAAGCTGATATTTCAAAAGAACACGATATATATCTTTAACAAACCCAATGCTCTCGCTCTCATGTATCAAGAAGTCAAGGATTCTTCTGTGGAATATAATTTTCCATACAAATGAACCTTTAGCTCTGCAGATTTTATTGAAGAAGCCAAGTTTGATTTTGTCCACATAACCCTCAATGGTCCACAGTCCAAGACTGCTAATTGTTGTTTCTGTACAAGAGCGCTGATCGAGACCTATAATTCTTCTTACCGCCTTTCTTTGACATACTTCAAGATCGTATACATGTGACTGGCTCAAGCTGGACCACAATTCACATCCATATGTCAATGCAGGTAGTACTATTTTTGACCATATTGTAGCACTATTAATTGGATTCATTCCACTCTTTCCAATGCCAGCCCCTACAATGGAATAAAATACTGACCTTCCTTTATCACAAGCATTTTTTACGGCAGCAGTATTGGAGAGATCTGCGGAGAGAGAGTAACCCCAGCGTAGGTTCTAGAAGAAATTATAGGAATCAATTTATCTCCAAGCATGAACATAGGTTTCTGTGTGATTTTCTTCTTCGAAAATATGACAATATTGCTTTTATCAGCATTGTACCGCAGTCTCCACTTCGATGCATAGTCATTGAGGTTACGAAGTAAAACACACATACCATTAAATGACGAAGATAGCAAGGACGTGTCATCTGCTAGTAAAACACAGGGGATACTCAGAGTGCCAACTTTTATTCCAGATTTTGTAGATTCCAGCAAGGATATTAGGTAATTTATCATGACTAAGAATAGCCATGCCGATAGCGTTCTTCCTTGACCTACTCCTTGATTGACAGCGTATGGTTTCGAATGATATCCGTTGAGCAGAACATGAGCCTTAACTTCTTGAAATGAATCTCTAATTAATCTCCACAGTTTTCCGTTGATTCCGAGATGGAATAGCTTATAAAAGAGGCCATCATGCCACACCGTATTAAAGGCCTTCGCATTGTCCAGGAATGCAGCATACACTTTTGATTGACCTTCCAAATAATGGGCTATTCCTTCTTTTATAATAAAGGCTGCAGTAATGCCACTGCATTCGCTTTGAAATCCTTGTTGTAATGGGTGAGGGAAACCGATTGTATCGCTGTAAAGAATTAGCCTTTTCAGCAATATATTTTCAAAAACTTTTTGAAATACTGGAACGAATGAGATATCTCTATAGTTATTCATATCTAACCTATCTTTTCTCCCGCCTTTAAAGATAGGTATAACATTTGCAAGTTTGAAGTAATCAGGATACGTTTCCAAGGAAATTATTCTATTGTGAGCTTTGCACAAAATATAACTAATCGACTGCCAGGCAAATATTAAATTATTATGTATTTATGTATGTATGACTATGTATGTATGTATGTATGTATGTATGTATGTATGTATGTATGTATGTATGTATGTATGTATGTATGTATGTATGTATGTATGTATGTATGTATGTATGTATGACTATGTATGCATGTATGTATGTATGTATGTATGTATGTATGTATGTATGTATGTATGTATGTATGTATGTATGTATCTTTTATTTTCAGCCGTTGTTCCACCACCTTTTGATTTTATTAATGATTTCCTTTTTCTTCTTCTTTTCGTCCTCGGGAATCCAGTCAGGATGTCCCATAGCTCTAAACTTATCTTGTATCTTTATCCAATTATTATTTAATTTTTCAAATTTCTCATTTCTTTTGTTGTTTGTTTTCATTGCCCTTTCTCTCCTTACTCCAGTTATCTTTTATCTTCTTTACTTCTTTTAATAGATCATTTCTCATCAGTGCTTCGGCTTTCTTGAGCTGGTCCAAACCATTTTGGACACGGGGCCACTCTGTCAAGATATTATCCAAAACAACACTTTACGTTTTCGACAATATCTATCACTTCCTTTAATGTTCCAACTCTGACATAGGGTGGGTAAATGCAACCTCGTAACGTTTCGGCTTCTTCTTCTAGCATTCCTTCTAAGAGCACCCTGGCTATTTTCAGTCTGTTTGCAAAGTCCTGGCTGTTCGTATGTAGTAGCCTCAATCTCCCAGTCTTCACGTCGAGGGATAGTGAAAGCCTGTTCAAGTCTTCCTCTATACTGCAACCGTGGATGAAATTGTGGTTGTGGTTGTTGCAACTGGGGCTGTGACTGTGGTTGGCGAACTAATTCTGGTTGTGGAGGCGTCCGTACGTCAAGAGATTTTCGAGGTACGCTCGGAAAAGGGTAAGTATCCATGCTACTGCTGACCAGTTTGTTATTCATGTACAAATTCACATCGTTGAACAAGGAATGCATGAAATTGTTGACGGGAGCTACTCGGGCATCGGCTCCTGGAACGAAGTTGTCCGTTTTAATCACTTTCACTTTCAAATACAAGTAACTTCTGTATAAATCGATGTTATATTCGGGTTGCACTTTGATTTAAAACTAGATGCGAGCTGAATCCGTCAAAGAGGAGACGGGATGAAATTCAACCCATTGGGCTTCTTGCATGGTCATCATCGTGGGTGGCATGGCAAAGAGATCCAGTTCCGACTTGGAACAGGCACAATATTTTTGGTGCATCATTTTATTCTCTCAGTCTCTATGTTTTACTTTTAATAATCAAAAATGTCTAAGTCACGAGCGGTTCTTTTTTTTCTTCGTCTTTCTAGCTTTAGAGGTACGGAGACTTTTGGAAGGGTGTCTTCGTCGACGCTTTCTGCCTTGTCCTTGCTGTGCCCTCAAGGAAGCAGGAATGCCAGACTCGGTACCGTTCAGGGCATTTATAGGACTTTCTCGTCGACCCAAAATCTCTTTACCCGTTTGAAGCAAGACATTTTTGCCTGCTCTCAAAAAAGCTTCTTTTGGGTTTTGTTTGTCAATGAGTACATTTTGAAGAAAATCTTTGCCGTGGGTCAATGCTGCATCTTTTAAGGCGTGCAATTCTCGTGTCACCATCGGTTTCAAAACAGTGACCACGGAACGAAAGGCTGATTTAAACATATCTCCTAAACCATGTCCTCGGTGTCGAGCGACTCCTCGGTACACAGGATACAACACTTTTTCAGTTGTTCGAGAATCGTTTTTGAAAATGGAGTTTCACTGTGAGTTTCCCTTTGGTAAATGGAATATTTTGTCCCAGTTCTCCTTTTATAGTAATGTTGACACTGTCGAAATACGACTTACTGACGGGCAAATAATGAGAATGTACAAATTCGCGGTGAACTTGATAGGTATTTCCACCTTCCTCGTTAGCTGCTGCGGCAGAATCCACTTTGAAAAGAATGACACGCATTAACGGTACAGAGGTGTGTCCTACCACGTTGTACTCCACCACATCGAATTACACAAACATCAAGTTGAGTCCTTGGTTCATTTCTACAGGGAATCGAAAATATTTTGCAAAATCCGAGTTAGGAGTTATGGATGGTATTTCATTTTTCTTGACCACCGTCCTTGTGTCTCCACCTAAATTATCATACAATTCAGGACAAAAGGTAATGGCCATCATTTTGTCCTCTGAAACTTTCATCATTAGGCGACGAGCCACTTTATGGTACTCAAAGGTAACACTTTTTTGACTTTCTCAATGGCTTAACCAAATAAGGTATTGAACCTGGTAGCAAGTGTAGTCACTAAATGTTGACCACTAAAATAATAACCAGCAGGAATGGTGAACACATAGGTGGTCCCTTTAGTTTGGGGGTCCTCTGTTTTCTTTGTGCCACTGCCAGTGTCCTTAGTTCGTCTAAGGCTTTTTGCAATTGCTAGTCATACACTATTACTTTGAAAGTGTTTTGATTTTCGACGATGTTTTTGATTTGTGTCAGGTGTATCATTTCCACTAAAGCCACTTCTCAATGAGCATCTTGATCCAAATGAATGGTTTGAGGTAATTTAGCCGTGTAACAGCACAACGTGTTGTTAGTAAACACCTCCATGGAACTGTCACTGGGTAACGTTAAGTAAAATTGGTTAATAGTGTTGTTCATAATTCCAACATCCTTATGTCCGAGGAGTCACTCGAGGTTAAAGGAGTGTCTAAAAAGAGGATTGTGATTGGAAGGTTGACTGTTAGGAGAATGACTAACGTTGGATTCAAAACTCCCAATATTGTTACTGTTGTTCCCATTGTAAGAGTATTTCATGGAAGGATTGGAAAGAAGATAACCGATGCACCTGATGAGTAAAATCGTCCACAATTGTTTGTCTCCTTGTTTCAAACTCAAATTAGCAATAGCTGCACCGATAACACAATATACCACAAAGATTTGACAAAAAAAGACGATTTGCGTTTTAGGGACACGTTATCCACACCACACCCACAAGGGTTGCTTTTGTAAATCTTGCAGAGAAGAAATGGGCGAAGGAGTAGTCACTGTGGTCGCTGAAGCTGTATTAAAAGGCATGATGGTCACTTCTTTTTATAGACGATGGCTTGCGAAGCGTCAATCCAAGAATCAAAACTAGGAGGATATCCTTTCCAACGTACTTTGACTTCTTTGACACGACGTTTTCCTACTTTACGTGTTCTTCGTTCGAGAATGCTTTCAATGTCGTACACGTCGTCTTCTTTTATGGTGACATGTTATAACTCAGGCAAGTAAAACGTTCCTTTTAATACTTCTCCGTTCATGTCTTCCAATTTATGGACGGTAGGATGACGATCACGCACTCGGCCAACAACAATAAACAATTCGGTGGTACAATTGGGTAAGTAACCTTTGTTGAAAGTGGGTTTGGTTTCGCCAATACGAACCCAATATCCAGGAGTTAACACTCCTCCACCTCTTGGGGACAGTCATCGTCCGGGACGTACCAAACAGACGCTCAAAAACAGTCACTTCGTTGTCAGGTGTCACATCTTGTGGGGTACGTCCAATGCTTCTATGGTAAGATTGATTGTAGGCTTGGACTAAATCATAGACATCGGCTAAATCGGTTAGCCATTGATGATCGATTCCTTCCATTTGAGTGCGACTTCTGTGAAAGTTTCGTCGAATGGGTTTGTGTAAAGTGTACGTAGCTTGTTATTGTAACCGTCGTTGTACTTCAGGTAAACGGTGCTTTTTCAGGCGAGATTTTGCAGCATGATACAATTTCTGAATGCCTCCGTAACCTGCAGGGTGGGCTGGATCGTAGTAAATGTTGGCTAATACCTTCTCAATGGTTTTGTTAATAAATCAGCCTCTCTTCGATGATACTGCTTTGGGTGGGGCGAAATTGGGGTTGTTTGGAAACGGTTTTACGTGTCCGATGTGCCACAGGAGTCGACGTCGAGGGCACTGGTGGTGGTGGCAGTGATGGAGGTGGTAATGGGATAGCTTTGGTCTTCTATTCTTTTATCACTTCTGGTTTCCTTTCTTTCTTTTTCACATCTGTCGAAGGAGGAGTGGCCATCATCTTAGAGTTCTTCTCGTTGGGGAGGGGGGGGGGGAAGGGTTCAACAAGGAAGCTGCAATCTTACTAGGAATGGGAGTGGCGGTGGGTGTTTGAAAGATATCATTGGATTTTTCTTCCTTGGGTAATGGTGTGGTGACGTCTGTCATGGCCACTTTCGATTGTGAGAGCGACGGAATATTCATCAGAGCCTTCAAATCGGTCAGAGTGGGTAGAGCTGTTTGTTCCACAGCTTCTTGATGAAAGAGTTGCAGTCGTTTCAAAAGTTGACCGTACTTTTGCGATTTTTTCTGTTTTGGACAAATCGTGCGATCTGTATGAAAAGTTGCCTTTACAAATATTTAAGTTATACTTAAATACAAGTAAAGATGTAAAATGTATCAGTATCACCTTTACAATATCTTTACATAACAAAAAGATGAAAGTTCATCTTTTGTCAATGTAAAGACTATAAAAGCAGTTGAGTTGTCTTTACAAAAATGAAAGGCATTGAAAGTCTGACTTTACAGATATTAAATCCAAACTAAACTGCAAGCTTTCTGCCACATGCTTACATACTTTAAATAGTTTGTCCACATTGTTTCATTTAACTTAAGGACAGATGGTATAGTTAGCTCAATGTGACTGTTCCATCAAAGATACAAGAAATCCAGATAAAAGTGACAATGATAACAATTACAAATGATCAATAGTTAATTAAATGTATTGCAATCATTACATCAAAATGTACAGTTAACATCAGAGTCAAACAGTATCTTAATTGATATATTTTTATACATGATAATGGCCAATATTTATAAAAGAACAACAAAGGGGTTAAATAGCTATTAAAGGAAAGCAACTATTTGGGAAATACATTTTATTAATAACTCTATTGCCAAAAATATCTAACAACTAGTCAATGCCACATTAATCAGTTCCATCTCTTGAAATCAATGAATTATTCTTTGTAAATCCTGAATGAGTAATTTGCTTGGTGAAGATAATATTTATGTGATTTTTGGTCCCTATATATCTCGTATACGTATCAGCCCTTTAGGCTACATATACAGGTGTCGGACATCCTTCACAACCCTCTAACTCCCACAAGTTCCCGAGGCATTCCTTTTCAGCAAGAAAAAATTCAGAGCTGGGCTGGTGCAATGTGCTGTGACAGGACTTGCCCCCGTTATGCCAAAGATTATTTTATATGTACAATAAAATGTATTTTAACCTATGTATTGTGTGTTATTTAAATTGTAATTTAATTGGTTAGATATAGTTTGAATAACGCACAATGCATTCTTACCTGACCCCTTGTTTGGGCCCCTCTTTGTCTGTGGTGGTTCTGCCAAACACGAGGTCAGTTACTAATTTTAGCTATGTTCATGTTGAACCAATCAGATGACGGAATTAGAACACGTGATCTAACATTCGTCAGCTGGTTTGAGGCAGTGATACATTGGCTTGGATGCAACAAAGACGTGCCTTTCAGTGCTAGCGTTACACTAAATTATTAACCAAGGTTACAGTAGTGAACAGACATCTCCATCGACATGAAGGTTTCCTGATTTGTAAATTCTTCATGCATCAGATTACTGTCCTTTTTGTGCACTTGATAACTGGTATACATAGGGATATGGTGGTATTGCATTGGTTGCAATGGAGATTATAAAATCTAGAAGAAACCATCAAACTTGAATCACCATTCACCACTGCTGGGATGGAGTATTGAAACCAGGCTCACTGGTAAAAAGTGTTGAATGTGTAATGTAATGCCTTTTTGCAGGTATTTACACACAATATATACTCTGATGCAAATCAAAGTTATTATCAAATTTACAGTAGAAAATCCTTATTTTGTTGCCAGTAATGACTAATAAAAGATAATACTTTCTACAACTTTAATTTTTGTAAAGGTAAATTGCAGTATATACTAATTAACTTAAAGACATGTAATGTTAAACTTTAATGAGATTTTACGACTTAAATTTGGTCTTTTTGTCACCTTTTAAGAAATTTAATTGGTTCCTTTAATTACTTAATGGAACAATTTACAACATCTTTACAAACTAAAAGTTATTCTTTCATGCACCTTTTGTTCATTGGAAAAGTGGGCCATTTATTTGCATTTTAGGACCCTAAAATTGCCTGTAAATATCATCTTTAATACCATTAACTTTTTCTTAAAATTTGTATTAAAGTTAAGTAAAGGTCAAGCAAAGTTTGTCTTTCTTTATCTTTTAAGTGCTAGTAAAGACATCTTTTCAAGCAGTGCGACGGACTATTCATAAGAGCCTTCAAATCGGTCAGAGTGGGTAGAGCTGTTTGTTCCACAGCTTCTTGATGAAAGAGTTGCAGTCGTTTCAAGAGTTGACCGTACTTTTGCGATTTTTTTCTGTTTTGGACAAATCGTGGCGATGCATCAATGATTGTAATTCGTGTTGTAATTGGGAAATCTCGGTCAAATCAGGATTGGGTGGTAAATTGGTGGGGGGGTACGTTGTTCTTGTCAACGATGGTATTTCATCCATCGTTTGTAATGGACTAAAGTCAGTTTTCGTCCTTCCATGGGCTTCCAAAGGTTACGTCTGAGATCGTGGTGCTCCATGGGTCCCCTTTATCTTCTGGAAGGATCAACGTTGGTATATCCCTCGTACCATCCCTTGTATCAAACCTGGCAACATATTTAGGATGGAGGTTTTTGCTAATCCTCACAACACAGGAAGAAGAAAGGGTAAAAATCCTCCGCGTTGCACCAACATCTTTTTCTTTTGACGGACGGGTATTTTCTTTTGGACCATTTGACGAAGAACGTGTCGATGTTTGGCTAAGCATTTTTTCTGGTGTGGAGACAAAAGTATCGTGCCTTTCATGACATTCAAACAACATTGCACACGGTATCAATGACATCTTTGGAGGCCGTTTTAATTTGTTTTCGCACGAGTGGAGAGGCTTTGGACAGGACGGACAACACGTCTCCGTGTTTGGCTAAACGAGGAGGTAGTCCTTTCCTTTCTTCCTATTTTTTATCTTTTTTGTTGTGCAATCACTTGATTTATAACTGGAATCAGTTATTTTAAAATAAAACATCCTCCGCGTTGCACCAACATCTTTTTCTTTTGACGGACGGGTATTTTCTTTTGAGCCATTTGACGAAGAACGTGTCGATTTTTGGCTAACAGAGGAGGTAGTCCTTTCCTTTACTTTCATTGGGGGGGGGGGGGGGTGAATAAGAATGTTTTCTGCAAGGTGACATCTTTGCTTGTTCGTTCCACAATACCACTAACGTCAAAGACTTGGTACACACCCTCTTTTATTAATTTATTTTTTGGGAATTAGTGCTTCCTCAAAAAGGTAACGACGTGTTTCCCAAAATTACTAAAGTAACCTCCTTTTTGGTGACTCTTCTTTTTCTTTAAACGACTGCGTCTTTTGATGGGATGACGTCGATGTTTGGATTTGAAGCGTTTTGTAGGATAACGAGATTGTCTTTTTCCTTTTCCTTTTTGAATAGCAGAACGCCGAGGGTTGTGCTGTGCACGTTTTTGAGGAGACATCTTTGGGTGTTCAGCAGTAGCACAGAAAATACTGATTCATGTTGTTGTCCTCAAGTCATTTTTTTATACTGGAATGCGACGCCACTGATTAACTTTCCATCGTATCAACTTCAAGACAGGTAACACACGTCGTGAAGGGGTTGGCAACGGACTAAATCGGGACAGTTCTTGTTTGGACAAATCCAGTAAACTCTTTAACATGCCAGATCTTTCTTGGGCTTTGACTTTGGGGGCAGGTACTTTGTGAGCAGCTGATACTGCCGCTAATGAGGAAGAGGGTGCCCGCGGTGGAGGAGACGTTTTGGGAGACGCAGATTTAAAATGTTTCATCAAATTAGGAAGAACGGGTGTCAAATTGGATTTGGCTGGCATCAACCTCAACGGAGAAGTGGAAGCACCTGAGGCTACTGGAAACGCGGGCACTGGTGCTACAGGTCGTGGTTTACGAAAGTAAGGTTGCGTCCTGGCCGAACTGCCTCTTTTGCGGGTGACAGCTCTTTTCTGTGGACTTTTCTTTCTCTGTGTCTTGGTCTTGGCACCATTGTTCTTTATCTTAGGGGTTCGTTTTGTTTTTTTCTTGGAGTGATCTTTGGGAGCATTGGGATCCCATTTTTTAAAATGGAACGAATGATGACACCTCCTAGAGAACCGCTATCTCCAGGTTTCAAAATGATTTGCTTTTTGGTTTGAGTATCGATGCGAGGATTAGCCAGTTGCGTCAAGGCTACTTTGTTTCTATCAAAAAAGAGTTTGGTTTGATGTGGAATGTGAATGATGCCTTGTAGTATTTGACGTGCTGTCACCGTAAACCATTGTAAGACTTCTTTGAGACTGGCTTCTAATACGTGAGCACGTATTTGTGGATTTTTTTGCTACTGATACCGTACAAGGCCCGAATTAATTTGATGGGAAGATGAGACTGAAGGGACGTCATGTTGACAATGTATGAGACAAGGTCAAAGTGACCGAGGTTTTTGTGGATTTTTTAGTTGTTCATATTGCTATGTCGATGACGAGGACGTGTACACGACAGGTACTCCGTCTTGACACCAGTCATGAAACAAATGGGTACGAAATCGCGAGTGGAGTTTGAGTGGAATCATCGTAGGAATGAGTCAGCCAAGGTGTTCCAAACTGTTTGGCTAAGACTTGCTCTTGCCATTTATCTCGAAGACTTTTAAACAAGACCACGTAATGAGCATTGAGACTAATGGTACGATGAGCTTTACTTTGTTGAAAAGAAATTTGTGTAATGTAAATGACACTGGCATTACGATGATGCCCATTACGCGTAAACCACAGTTTAATTTCTTCTTCGTCTTCTTCTAACATGTCGTCAAAAATGACCAAATGAGTTTGACTAGGGTCAGACACGATCCCATCATCTTCTATAGGAATGCCTTCCACAAACACAATGGAATCACCTTGACTTTCTTGCAAGAGGCTGTATGCCGATTGCCACTCTTTGTAACACCACACGATGCGTTGAGGTGAACGATCGATCAATTGTTTGACAAATTCGGTTTTGCCTGAACCGCTCGGTCCAGCAATTAACATGTTAAAAGGATGACGAAGATACAAGGTCTCCCAACTAGCATGATCTAAGTGTTCGTCAATGACCTTGAATGTCGAGGAAGAATGAGTAGAAATAGTATAATTAGCCATAGTAGTGTAGGGTATGACTCTATTGACACAAAAACAGACAAGACAATATATACCTTTTTCAAGACACGTTTATTTCAATGCATGTTTAAATTGGAACAAAATGAAAGACAAAAATACGTAAAAGCTAAATGGATAAGTACATGAAGTACAGGAATAAAATACACATGGAAACGATCAAAGTGGCATATAAACAAGTCTCTGTACAACATCGTTTGGGCAGCCAATGTGACCTTTGAGATAGTGTGTAATATTCTTATAGTCTCTACATGGGGTACAGTCACATAGGTGTCCTCTCGGAAGGATCTTTGTGGGGGAATGTCCATGACAGTTCTGTCTTGAACTGAGTGATTTTCCTCGGTGACAGATTCTTCTTCTGGCACTGTCACTAACACAGGTATAAAAGTGACTTTTTCACTCTACGATGGATTTTACGAACACAACGCTTGGGTATAATGGGATCCTTCGTTTGTCCAAGCCTCAAAACTCCAATTTGTCCACTCACGTACATCTGTCCAATGAGAGTGTAAATCACAAGCTACACACACATCCTCGTACACCGCTTCTGTACGTAAAAGTTGACGAATCCTTTTTCCTGTAGAAGTCGAGACGTATCCACATGCAAGCGCAAGACTTTTAACAGAATGAGTCTCTCGTCGACATTTAAAGGAGGTTCCATACTGCCTTTGTAGGTATTGTTCGTAAAGTGTCGACAAGGAATCGACAGGTAAACGAAATTCCAGAAAGTAAGTCACTAAAACACACACTACACGTCGACCCCAAATAATGGGACACAGTTCTTGTAATAAGTGCTCATAATCCTTCACCGTGTGAATATTCACATTGATATCCATCCACGGAATCTGTTTTATCACAAGTGATAAAGGTTGTGGCATGGTAGTTCTTTTTTAAATTTTTTATGTCGAAGACGATAAGTGTATATTCTGCACAGAATTATTTACAATCTTCTCCAAAAGTGAAAGTGATTAATATAACGTGTACTTTCGGACTACTACCATTCAGGGTAACGGTCAAGAATGATCAAACAATCTTCAGATGTAAACGAATTAAATTTGAATCTGTGGAAGGTAGACTAGATCCAGAGAAATCTGACACGTTGGTTAATTTTTGTCACTTTCCTCTTGTGAATTTCACGACACACACAAAAGTTCTACAGTCACTCATTGAGATTTTTCTTTAGCAAGTCCCTGCCAAACGTCCTTGTAGATCTTCTCATGCACTTCGTGTGGCAATCCTTGAATATTATGTTTTAGAGCGGGTTTATATACTGGACTAGGTTTGTCTCCAAGCCAAACTGGTTTGTTAAACGACATGGTACAGTATTGTCACATTCAATCACTAGGTCACACTAAAGGTAGGTATTGACAATTCGGAGACCATCGAACATGTTCCAGGTAAGAGGAATATTTCTGTTCCCACTCGTAAATTGACACACCACAACTGAAACACTTGACTTTATCCCCTTCGCCCAAGTAGAAAAATCCGGCCCTGGCTAAATCCTCAGGAGTTGTTCCAGGCAGATATTTTGGCCATTTATCTTTGAAGGTTTGGAATCGAATTTTAAAGTGACAGTATTCAGGCAAGCTCGTAGGGAATGAATATTCGACTCTCCTCACTTCAGTTCGACGCAGGTACGGTGAAATTCCTAGGAGTCCACGATAACGTGTGGCACCGCCTTCGCATCCCTCACGTTTAACACGAACAGCATCACTTTCCATGGTAGATATAGAGGTACTAGTCATAGCAAAGTTCCCACGATGTCCTGCTGAATCGCTAAAGTCATAGCGTCTGGCATCACTGCAATCGCAAGGTTTAACATCGTACTCCACTTGAAAATCCCCAAATTTGAATGATGCCTGTTTAAATGGATTCATCTTGTGTCGCTTGTTCGTTATAGTTACAAATGAGCTATTGGTTTTGGACAAATGTCCCTTTTTATATGCTGCCTAATCTCGACGTGACCGTACGGTAAAGTGAAGTGATTGGGAAGTCGTACTCTCTACTGGTACACGATTTGACAGACATTTTCCTAAGGTCGGCTGGCGATTTCATGTGTGGGTAAACGGACAATCTTGTGCGGTTCGTGGGTGGTCACTTTAAAAGTTTCATCTTGTCCCGACTGTAAGGCTTCTTGTAGCACGTTAAAGTTCACCACGATAATTGAGAGTCAATCCTTTAACTTTACATTCGGTGTGCATTTCTCCTTGTGGGTCTCGGTATTCGTAGCCGTAATATTTAGGACCGCCACTTGCAAAACATAGAATCTTGTCGTCGGGATGTTCATTGGTCCAGGCTCATAAAAGGTTTCCTTCGATGGCAGGGTTACACTTGTTCAGTCGGTGAATGTAGATGCAACTGTCCGTGTCAAAATACAACACTATCTCCTAACAGTTCTAACACTTCGTATAATTTTAAGCAAACCAGGACTGTCACATAAGCCGCAACGATAACATTTCCAAATTTGTCGGCTTCTACAAAGTCTAGTTCTTCTTCGTCATTGACTAAGATCAAGTCCTCACGAATGACTTCCACGTGTTTCATGTATTTGGTTTTGTCGTGAATCATCTGGAAGTAGCGGGAAGATTCAGACAAATACTCCATCTTGGGTAAAGACTTGGGTAAAGACGGTCGTTTTGCCATTTTATCCCACAAGCAATTTAACATCAATTTGGCAAACGATCGCCTTCCTTCATTTTTCTCCATGTGGTCTAAAGTGATGCCTTCCTGCTCCCGATATTTTTCTTTGAATATCTTTTGGTTTTCGGGAGTGTGACACCAGGAAGGATAGCCGCTAGCTTCTTGTTTAAGTTTTGAAAAGGCATCGACGTAGTCTGCAAAAATACCTTTCAGTGTCTCGTCGCCCTTGTGGTATTGTTGTGTCTTGGAAAAGTGGTAAATTTTGTACACTTCTAACAGTTGGTATCCCAGGTCCAGAGCTTTAAACAATTCCACGCTAACCCACGTTCCTGTCAAGGCATGTTCTTCCTGGGTGTGCTGACAAGGTTGGTCTTGGTTGCACGTTTCAGCACAAGTACGACATAAAGGAAACATTAGTTAGGTAAAACGGGATGGTACAAGTCTGTGGGAGGTAAGAATTTGCACTTGATCAATCCTTGAAAAATGACAATATTTGCACACGTAATGATACAGCGAACACACATCCAAATATTTGATTTCTTCTCCCTTCTTCTCGTCCACCTGGTACAGCAAACATGTTGCATTCGTTCGTCCTCCGTACATACTATCCCGGGGGTTCATGGGGTCCACTAACTTGTAACTTTTTACGATGCGTTTAAACTCGGGATCGGCTTTCAAACACTGATCGTACTCGTGTTTCCACATTTCCACTACCTGTTATCCTTGCTGTTCTAACTTCAAACGTCGCTGACAAGTTGTCTGGTACAAGTCTTAAATGGTCCGTTGTAAAAAATGATTTTTGGTGTCACGTTGAGGGTAGCACATAGGACATCCGTGAAATAAGCATCCATTAAACTCGTACACGATTTGAGGATTTTCTAAGTCCCAGCCATCCACCGAATACGTTCCGATGGTCTTTTCGCCTCCTCCGTTGCGAGCGTGTTGGATCCATTTGTCTTGCTTGTCGCACAAGTAATGTAGCCAGCGTAGGGTATTGACGTTTGACAAAGTTCGTCGTGTAAAGACTGATGACTGCTAGAGTATTTTCAGGCATGAATCGTTTTCTGTACACAGAGGAACACGCTTTGGCGACGGTGCATGCTTCTTTCAAAGGATCGATCCCTCCGTAATCCATTAACAATTCTCGAAATTTTCCACAGCAACGTCGTAAAATGGCTACGTCAGATCGACAATACTTTAACATTTCTTCTTGAAAGTCAAAAGGATCCAAGGCGTGAGTCTGGTACCAAGCGTGGAAAGCTTCTCGTTGTTCGGTGCGCATGTTGTCGGGGTCGTAGTCGTCAGCCTCAGGCAAATGGGGTAGAACGGCATGTTGATTGGCTTCGGTATTGAAAAAGTGTGGAAAATAACCTTTGGCCATTTCTGTCATTCCAAACGTTTTAGGCATGCGACTCAAAGGCATGGCCAAGTAACACATCGAATCTTTAAACTGTACTTGTCCTACTTGCATAGAAATGATTTTGGCTCCGTTCAAAGTGACTTGAGGTCGTTCGGTACTTTGTTCCGCATAGTATCTGAGCAGATATTGCCCATCGTATCCCGAGAAATTGTGAGCCATGACCGTGGCATGGCGATGACAATCGCCGTAACGTTCGATATCTTCTGGACTCCACGTTTCGTCGATGGGGTTTAGGATCCATTGGGCAAAATCGGTCAACGTGTTTTTCACATCCTCCAGGAATCTTGCTGCAGTGAGGGCAATGACTAAAGATAGGCTCTTGGTTGCAATTCTCGCACGCTCGGTGAGCTACACAAAAATAAGGAATGTGAATGCCGGTCTCTTGCATGCATTCGAAATCAAAAAGATAAAATTCCCTTTCTTCTGGGTATCTTCTTGTTGGGGTTGGTATTTTTGAATGAAGCATTCGTGCTCTAAGTTCACGATTTGGTGACAAATGTGACATCGTTTCTTCCCTCGACAAACGTGAAACTTATTGGTACGTATGCCTTGTCCACAAGCAGGGCACAATCTCAGAAGCTGACAAGTACTTTTCTGCTGTGAACCTTGCATCTTCAAATGTTGTTGGTAACAGGTTGGACTGACAAAAGCGCGTTGACAAAGAGGGCAATACACTCGTACTTGTCCTTTGTCCAGACAGGGTTGAGAGGCCAAACATCCCTCACATTTCGTTCCACAATTATTGTGGTGTTCTCGATTGTTATAACCATAGTCACATTTTTCACAGTAGTAACCGTATCCCAGGAATGCAGTGATACTGTTAATGGTATCAATATGCTCATCGTGATGATAGACGTGAATGTATTTTCCGTCTTTGAAATCATTGCCTCGAAACAATAGAGGACCACGCACTTCTTGAGGGTATACTTTCAAGGTGCAACGTGGAGCCAAGACGTCTTGCAATTTTTGCATTTCTTTAATGCCGCAATGGGTGTCTTCGGATATCTTCGCTTGCTGTAACAGGAGTTCTGCTTCACTTCTTTGTTTGACTTGGTCCAATCGTTGAATAGTTTTCCAGGCTCTTTTCCATTCTGCCGTATCGTTCTAGTTGGCATACGTTCTTCCCACGACGACAGCACGGGCTAAACATATCTATTCTTGAGAATTGTTAATTTGGACGAGACATCTCTTAATGCTGCGAAAGTTGTCGACTAATAACACTTTTTTGCGTCCTGTCCCTTGGGGAAGAGAAATGCAGGTCATGAACAGTGTGGCTTTTCCATCGGTGATGTGAAACTTGTCGTTGGATTGTTGCGCATGTTGAATTTTGTAGATGACTTTGGAAGGTGTTAATTGTGATGGGCTACTAAACTCGATCCAAACGGGAGACTTCAAATTATCTTGATAAATAGAAAATCTCAAGCGATCGTCTTCTTTGGCTTAACATTGCTTTTTCAGTGTAGTTAACACAGAATCCTACACCTCGGTAATGAACCCTTCTGTATTCTCCAAAGGTACATTGGACTTGAAATCTTTAAACTTTACAGCGTACGTGTAAGCCGTAGTTCTACATTTTTACAAAATTACTAATTGCTATTATATGAAGAATGACTCAGTTAGCAAAATTTAATGAAAAAATACGCTGGTTGTAAACGTTAGTTCCAGCAGAAAATTGACTGATTCATTTAGATTACATTTACGGAACTACATTGTAATAGTGAATTAACAGTTAAAAACATAACGTTATCATTCGGTATCGTGATTAAACAGAAGAAAATACAGTGTTATTATTGTATAAAATAAATAATATATGTATATACTTACCCTATTTTTTAAAGTATCCTTTTATTTTGCCAAATATTGGCAACGTCAATATATAATTTCATTGAATGTTTTCTCCGCGTAGGCTTTGTTTACATATAGTTTCCAATGCCCCTTCAGCGCCTCTTTAAAAAATCCCGTTCTGTAGGCAATTTATAAAAAGATGAAAGAGAGAAAAAAATGGATAATATTGTTTTTAATTATCGGAATCGTTATTATTCCCGGATCTTTTAAAAATATAACAATGAATGAAATAATATTGCGCACTCTAGAAAGACGGGTCTAATTGTTCACGCGTAGCGATACTTCGGCAGCTACGGTGCAACAGCTACAACAATGACGAAGATACTTAGCCAGCTAAATTCACGAACTTTTTAATTTTAATGATTAGCGCAAACGTGAACACGTAAATAAATTTTATAACTTAACATTTTGAATAAACATGAACCAAGCAGTGTAAATACCTTGTCTGATCAAGCCTGCGCTGATATTTTATTTCTAGGTTAAAGTTGCTCAAATGTAGTAATTTCTCGTAAATTTCCCATACCAGACCATGTTCAAAGGTCGTGTTTAGGTATGAAAAAGAAATTTATATGCATATTTAATGCATAATAAGGTGATTTATACATCTAAATAAACTTGTTCTTCTACTTTCTGTTGTTGTAAAAATCGCTCCAATTCTTCTTTTTGTCTTTGCTTAAAATCAACAACGTGTAAATAAGAAGCAGATGTAACGAAGGTTCCGGAACAAATTCATCGTCTTCCTAGTGTCCGACATTATTGACAACTCTGTCGCATTGATTGACTGCGCACAGACGCTAGTACCTCTATATAGGGAAGATGACGTCACAGACTCCTCTCTTCATATTGGACGACTGTGACTGACTTTTGTAACGCGTGTTTGGATTGGTGAATACACTCAATCCGTTTCGATCCGCAGTACACGGCATTCGCTTCATCTGTTCTCATCACAAGATGTGGACCAACGTAGAATCTTCTACCCTTGTTTCTACCATGCTCTTTCGTACTGACTTACCCGTGTATGTTAGATCATCGTGGACTATCACTCATATGACTGATACAGCCCTTTGAAAGAGAAGGATATATGTGGAGAGGCAAGGTTGTTTAAAGAGAGTTCTCCTCTATGGTCCAGCAGTGAGGAGAAGTTTAAGGAAGAGCAGAAGATCCTTGAGATGTCCTCTGTGTTAACAATATACTGTTAACATTACACATAACGGCCCTTTTCAGGGCCACTCATATACCTCGAAAATATATTTGCTTTCTTTGCCTCTATTTCCTCCCCTCTATCCAGTCCCAAATAAAAATAATATTCCCCATATTAAATTTTCCATGTCGCTATATAGTCCCACTATGTTAGATTTCCCTTGTCGCTAGATAGTCCCAAATAGTTCGCATGTTAAACTCCCCTTGTCGCTATATAAGCCCACCATGTTCAAATTCAAATTTTTCTTGTCGCTATACAGTCCCACCTGTAGTCGCTATACAGTCCCACCTGGCTGTCGCCATAGTGTCCCAAGCCCTTTTTGACTGGATGTTCCATTGTTGCCAGGGTATCTCACCTTACTACACACACACACACACACACACACACACACACACACACACACACACACACACATATATATATATATATGGATGGATGGATGGATGGATGGATGGATGGATGGATGGATAGATAGATAGATAGATAGATAGATAGATAGATAGATAGATAGATAGATAGGTAAGTAGGTAGGTAGGTAGATAGATAGATCTGCATGTATGTGTGTAAAATAATATAATAATAATAATAGGAATCGTACTAATAATACTCATAATAGTTTAACACATACATTATTGCCTGTTCATTGACATTTTAACATTCTTCTCAGAGGTAAGAGTAGTAAATTTTCAAGACTGTAGTACTAAAGTTCTCAAAGTTTCTTTTCTTCGGTAATTGCTCAGAAACTTGGTAATGTATAAGGTACCAAATTCGTTTCCAAGGCGCCAAAAGTTATCAATTATCGTCTTCAGAATATTCTGTCCATTTAAATGATTTATTTATGAAATAAAATGCATTTAAGCAAAATATTAATCAATGATAGTTTTTTCCACTTGCAAACTGTAGACACGTCCTGCTCTCAAACGTTTGATTCTTGCGTTGTTTGCTCTTCTTCGTTCTCTCAAAAACGTTGACTTTTTGTTTATTGAAATCTTCATTGCGACAAACGAAACTTTAATCAGACATTCGTATTGCTGATAAGTTGGATCAAATTTACACAAATTCATTGAAATTACGGTTCTCAACATACTCTGTAATTATAGTAACGTACAAATTACTATGCTAGACATTAAATGAACCATTTTAACACGAAAACGAAAGTGCATGAAAAGGGTTTTGAGAAACTGATATTTGAACACAAACTACTAAAATGTTTTCTAGATGTAACCATTACCAACATTCTGCATTGCAAGAAGGTTGCACGATGTACAGGGTATTGAATCGCCTGGTTCCTGAAAATCTATCAAATATGATCAAACCACTAACATCAGACCGTGACATTCGTTCCTTTATAAGCCAGATTGTTTTATTATAGGTTCTCGATGTTCTTTTATGGATACGTAGCTGGGTAGATCGACTCCTAAATTATGAAATGTTATAATTATTAAATTGAGAAATGCAACCTCTTACAGTTCACTCAAAACATTTTATTATGATTACCTTGTGGCACACTACTATTGATATATTGTTTTATGTTCATAGTTTAATATATATATATCTTGCATAGTTGAAATGCAAACTCAAATACTGTCCCTGTCGTTTAGCATAACGACAGTTCAGCTTATACTTGCGCAAATAAAAATATGACGGTAAGATTCAAGTAATCTCAGGTAATTTATTAATGTAAGTGAGATTCAGATGACCTCCTGTAATTTCTTACAATGAATGTGAGATTCAGATATTCTCATGTAATGTCTTACAATGAATGTGAGATTCAAATAACCTCATTTAATGAAAATAAGACTCAAATAATCTGGAATCAAAATATGATTCAAATAATCTAAATTGTTAATCTGGAAAGGACGAAAGGGAGACAACTTTTTTCGCTTCCGTTTACGTTTAAGTAATGGCGAATGTAGTCTCAGTTATATATATATATATATATATATATATATATATATATATATATATATATATATATATATATATATAAATTATTAATCCATTCCATAAAATTCCTTCTTTCATCACATTGTGTTGTGTCGTCCAAGCATCCATTCAGGTCTATCCTGTTACAATTCTCCGAGTTCTATCCCTTCACCACTGTTTTAATCTGATATTTAAATGTTTCGTATGCCTTCTTCTCTTGTATCAGCTGCAATTACGTTTTAGCAATTGTTGATTGTTCCAAGCGTACCTTCGTGGCTAATGTTGGATCATGTCAAGAGTGAACATTCTCTAGTTTTGTTCTCCAACCATAGGCTGTCTGCATCTGTCTGTACCTGTCTGTACCTGTTTGGAGCTGTTTGTAGCTGTCTGCAGCTGTCTGTAGCTGTTTGTACCTGTCTGCAGCTGTCTGTACCTGTATGTTTCTGTTTGTACCTGTCTGTAGCTGTCTGTACCTGTCTGTAGCTGTTTGTTGCTGTTCACCACTGTTTCAATCTGACAATTAACTGCTTCTTATTTCCTCATCTCTTGTATTAATAATTGTAAATACTGTTTTTGGAACTGTTGATTCTTCCAAGCGTAATATCGTGGCTAATTTTGATATTGCACGATGCGTTTTGGTGATGGCATTACAAGCGTTGTGCAATCGTTCTAATGAATTTATATTTCTTGGCTGGTTTTACTTGACACGGTGGTACCGCGACCACATGGTATACAGGAACGTTGGATGACATTGATCCTCTGTCAACATTTATTATATAATATGATTCGAAATAATCAACAATTTCATATAGTTGTTTTAAAAAATTCTCGTCATGAGTAAGTTGTTCAAATCATTTGACAACGTCTTTGTAGGTAGACATGAGACTTCAGCCAAAGTTCGTAAGAAAATAAAAACAAATTCTGGATGAGAGTTCTACAATATGGTTCAAAGCATTCGCAAACACCCAGTAATGGTCTTACAAATGTATGAAAAACCGATGTCAAATTTAAAGCTACACCTAACCAGTGTGCTTACAGTACTAGTCTAGGTCACATAATTATCTGCTATTCCACTCGGATGTTTTGTTAGTATGTGGAATTTTAATTAAATTTTGTGTTTTATCAAATGGCTTGAATTGGTCCCGGTTCAGCTAACCCCGAGAGTATAAGTAACAGAACGGTGCGAACTGGCAGTCACTGGTATCAAATATTTAAACTGCTGGGATTAATGTTCCGGTCAACTGACACTAATGACAGTTAGAATCTGATATGTAATAATAGTGAAATTATGATGATAGCATACGACCATACTGAATCTGAAGATCCAATTCCTGAAGGCAATGGTTTGAAATACATGGAAAAATGCAAACATATATTGAAGCAACTGCAAATTGCATACTTTCAAGGCTGATATGGCAGCAAAATCGTAATCAACGGAAATATAATCTGGTTTCAGCTTTTTATCAAGATTTAGATGACACGGACGTTAAAACTACCATGCATTCGATTCATGTTAATTGTTAATCAGAAGCACATAAACAAACGGACACTCGCTCATCAGAAGATGGAGCATTTAGATGATGTTCGTTCGCATGGTTGGCGTACAGATGTATAAACATGATTTACATTATAACATTTTACAGGGCCAATATGTTTTACCTCCATGATTTTATTCAGCCTTATATTTAACTATACAACTTTCAATCAAAGAAAGTTTCTCCACTGTAACATAATGGACATAAATTGACAGTCTACACACACACACACACACACACACACACACACACACACATATATATATATATATATATATATATATATATATATATATATATATATATATATATATGTGTGTGTGTGTGTGTGTGTCTGTGTGTGTGTGTGTGTTCTACGATGCATGATTGTTGACAAAAGGTGTGCCTAGTACAGTTAGATGATATATGAAACCAATCTAGGGTGCAGAAGCAACAAAGTAATCAGAACAAATTATGGGCTGATTTTAATGCCCTTTTAATTATACTGAAAGCCATGTCTTTGATTCATATTTCATTAATGTAACAAATTTAATCGAAACTAATTGTATGGGCATTGAGTCATTCTCCAAATTCTCATTATGCGGATTACGAAACCAATTGTATGGGGCATTGAGTCGTGATGCAAATTCTCATTAGGCGACTTTACGAAACAAAGATATGTGCACAACCATTCACGTTTATTGACGGAATATAATCTCAGCAGCAGTTGTAGTAATTATAAAAACCCAGCATTAGATCTAAAGTCGACTGAATTAATGTCGATGTAAAAAATACCGTTATAATGAGATTGGAATAAACGGTGATGCCGAAAGGAATTAAACCGAAAGAGTTCAACGAAATGAAAATCAAACTAATGACTTTCACATATTTTTTGTCACAATAAATTCGAGGAAATGATTGTCAATGATTATAAGCAGGACAATAATCCCATAGGTAAAGATTATAAAGAGTAGGACCGTCGCATGGCATAAAGGAAGTCACGGGGTTCCCGGAATGAATTACGACGCAGTTTCACATCCTACATTAGGGTAGGTTTAGGCCCTTGACGTTATGTGTGTTGGTTTTTCAGATCAGCAGAGTCAAAACACGTTATAAATTACCTTTACCTTTACAGACATGAGAAAAAATCAGAGATAGATAGGTTAGAGACACACGAAAGACGAGATTTTAATCACGATTTGTGTAACCAGAATTTGTTTCAGGCCATACAGAAGAAACCCTCAAACTACTGTTTATAAATCAAATGAAAAATCACTCTATATATCCGTTGATTTAGTAACGGACTTAAATGAAATCCATTAGTTCATAGCAAAATGAAACAGAAAATTGAATCAATCCATCCAGTGATGTCATAATTGAATATAATGAATTACTTGCGTTATACGAAAATAAGCCAATCGGTATCAACTTCTTCACTGTCCGAGATTTACAACCGCTGACAAATGTGTCCAATACACGTATAAATCAATGCATTGAACACATTTAGAAACCATTATTTTGCAGACAAGGGAAACAAATTGACATATATTGTCTATGTCATGTTTAATTTACACAGCGTAACCTCAGAGAATATTTTTTTTAAAATAATATATTGCTTTTAAACAATCTTAAGCCACTCTAAGCACCTTTCGGAATCGCAAAAGTGTATATGCCATTAATTTTCATGGTACGAAATGTACATTTGGTTTACTATAAAATGTGTAGGAATAAATTAAATAAATGCCGCTTGTTATACTAATTTTATTACATCCCAAAGAAGCCCTATGTAATTTAATTTTGTGACGGCAAGAAATGTCTGTTATCTAAGGTCTTGCTTGTAATTACAAGCACGAGCACTCCGTATAGAATTATACAAGTATGCGATTCGCTTAAGTTTACTCGACTCAATAGTGGATGAAAAGCTGTTTAAATGTGCATGAACTATTAGAAAATGTAAAAGCAAAGGCAATATTTCTCTTATATTATCCCAAGAGAACATTCCCTGACATTCGACTTCTTTCTGTCTAAGCCAGTTTATTAAATGGGCGTGGTACTTAGACACATCGGCTACAGCTTTACCATATGCACGCATCTACAGCAAGACTGAAATCCATGTCTACGTCAGCGAATCTGGTCTACCATGATTATTTCAAAATATATTTTGGTGTTTGAATGTCGGTGGAATTGGATGCAGAGCAGACTTAACTTGGAATATCACAGTACTTACTTTACTATAGAAATGCGTGCCTCAAATATGGGAGTGACCACCCCGATGGGTATTAAAACAGGCGACCATTGGACGATTCTAGATAAATTTGAAATTTGCTGAAAGAGAAAACGTCAAAGTTCATTCCTTGCGCATATTATAAATCTGCATCAACGACGGTCTCTTAAGTCCACAACAGTATATGACATTCATTAACAACGTCTTGTTGACTCGCACAGAAGAACACAATCTTCAATGCATATAAATGCTAAGATGCACCTTTATATAATAAATCAATTGTTTCAATGATTATTTCGCCCAATTTTTCGAGTATACTTATTCTCATTAAAATGCATTAAAATTGACATGTTTCACGGTTAGATATTTGAAGTCGTTGAAAAGGGGGCCTTTTCTTTCAAATAAATGTATGCAAACTGTAATATTATATTATTAAAAAGCAACAAATTTGTTCCAACATATTTGAAAATATATTTACATTCTAATAAGAATGATTGTAATGTCTTATATTTGAACTCTGACATAATAAGTTTTTTTTATATAGGTCAAATATCCCAAGTGTATATGCAATGTCTCTCGTCCGCCTTCGTCTGGATTATGTCCATTAGCAAAAATTTGACATCGATCGCCGTCTTACACTACCAGGTAGAATGCCGTGAAACATTTAAGCCAATTCATTTTTGGCTACTCCTAAATAAACCATAAACTATACACACCGAACATTGAGTCAGTCCTCCACGGAACTTGTAATACAAATCGTCTTATCCCACTTCTAAATATCTGGTTAACAATGAAATGTCAATCAATGGTATTGAACAAGATGTTCGCATCAACACGGAGTTTCAAATTACATTTAGTTAGCTCTGAAGAAAAAAGACTCCCATTAGACATCCCAAAGGGATTTCATGCCTGCCACTGATACAGATTTTATAGCTATTTAACTTGAACGTAATGTTGCATGGATATAGAGTTTTCACTAAAGACTTTTTTTTTCATGCATTGTTGGTACTGGATAAAAATTATTTCAGTTGAAACTCCATCATACCCACAATCGCAGCCATCTTTAGACTCGATCGTGCTCTTTGTACCTTTCCTGAAGGGATGGTCATTTTAACTACATTCCATTCTTTCCGTTGAACTGTAAGCAAAGAAGGATTTAGAACAGTTAAATAAATAACTCAATAAATTTAATGATAATGTTTGTTGGCAACAGATTTTAGTATATACAAATACCCCGTGACCATAATGCAATAGATCTTATGTTAATTAATCACTGTGTGAAGTTTCAAACCTTGACAGGGTTGGTCGTGATTATTTTTACAATATTCACAATAGTATCTGACATAACTAATTAAGAGTTTAGGAACAATATACCTCGCTCCGTTCCGTTTTAGGCATCTTTGCCCCAAATCAGGCTCAGTTTAAAAAGTAGGTGCAAAGACACAAGTAAGTCTTACTACGTGTGAATAGTAAATATATAATGCCATTCTGCTTACATTCTTCTTTGTTTTTGTTTCTTTATTGTTTTGTTTAGTGTTCCTGTGTGCATTTACATTAAAATGTCAGAGTTGTAAAATATGAATGCATCGGAAGTTCCCGTAGTGTTGCATTAAATACATTTCATGGTTTCTAAACCGACATTGAAACGTCTTCCCACAATTGACCGACTGACATGTAAGCAGAAACTATTTTTAATGTTTTAATGTCTGTGAACAAATGTGTAACATACTTAATGATTCCATTTCATATATACCGTTCAAGGCGCTAAAATGATACACTTGATGTTCTACAGAGTTTATTATTAGCCTAGCCTTTTTAATAGGCGTAGCAGTGAATCCATTAGGACTTAGACGTTGTAATGAATCCATTAGAACGTAGACGTTGTAATGAATCCATAAGGACTTAGACGTTGTAATTAATCCATAAGGACATAGACGTTGTAAGGAATCCATTAGGACTTAGACGTTGTAATGAATCCATTAGGACTTAGACGTTGTAATTAATCCATAAGGACATAGACGTTGTAAGGAATCCATTAGGACTTAGACGTTCTCAGGAATCCATTAGGACTTAGACGTTGTAATGAATCCATAAGGACCTAGACGTTGTAATGAATCCATTAGAACTTAGACGTTGTAATGAATCCATAAGGACTTAGACGTTCTCAGGAATCCATTAGGACTTAGACGTTGTAATGAATCCATAAGGACCTAGACGTTGTAATGAATCCATTAGAACTTAGACGTTGTAATGAATCCATAAGGACTTAGACGTTGTAATTAATCCATAAGGACATAGACGTTGTAAGGAATCCATTAGGACTTAGACGTTCTCAGGAATCCATTAGGACTTAGACGTTGTAATGAATCCATAAGGACCTAGACGTTGTAATGAATCCATTAGAACTTAGACGTTGTAATGAATCCATAAGGACTTAGACGTTGTAATTAATCCATAAGGACATAGACGTTGTAAGGAATCCGTTAGGACTTAGACGTTGTAATGAATTCATAAGGACTTAGACATTGTAAGGAATCCATTAAGACTTAGACGTTGTAAGGCATCTATAAGGACTTAGACGTTGTAAGGAATCCATAAGGATTTAGACGTTGTAAGGAATCCATAAAACCTTAGATTTGTTAGTAGTGTTATGCTTCAAACATAATAGTTCTGTGTCATAAACATACCTGTGAAAATAGTATTCGATTCAATTCGAAGCCATTTATAACAATAAAGGAACAAAATATAGATAATTAATAGCAACATTATGATTATGACTGTGTCAAAATTGATCTTGAGGCAATGATTTGACATGTACTTAGGAATTTGATAATATTATTTCATAAGTTTGTTGTCGATTTACCCATTTATGTGTCCACAAAGAACGAGCGAGAACGTAGACCATAACAAATCTGGTTTCAAATGGAATAAAGATCCCAGTGAGGTACTGGTGGTTTGTCCATATATGATAGACTTTCAGGAACCAGGCTAATAACCGCCCTGATCCTCAATGCAACTATTCTACAATGCAATATCATACAAAAATATATTTACATCTAACAAAATATTTCAATATTTCCTGTGCACATAACACTTTTATTTAAAACATGTTCAAGCATTCTAATTTCGAAATCGTTTCTTGTTACGACTCTGTGTTTTACAAAATGTAACAGGAAATAGTCAGAAGCAGTAATCTTTTTAAAATTCAATAAATAATTTATTTTCATATAATAAAATATAAAACTAATTAAACAACTTACATTATTGCCAATAAAATCATAAATAATCCAATAATTTCTATCTGAAGTCCAAATGAATAATGTTCTGAAAAAACATTAGTTTTATTTTAATTAATTTCCTATGCTGACAGTGTTGATATACTTAGAATGACTGATATCTTCTAATATACCAATCTCTTGAATTATAATTACATGTCAACGGTTTTTTCTTGACCTCACTGTAACATAATCCAAGGTTTCCTTGCTTGAATACGTTATAATTTCCAGTTAATGTACTGTTTATTTCCGAGAATATTATAGATCACTTTGCATTTCCAGAGGTAAATAACGTGAATTAATTTATTGTATCTCAGATATAATACTAAACACCTAACTGATTCTGCAGCAAGTTATTTAGCAAGAAAAATAATTTCTATTATAAAACACAATTATATAAAAACTAAGACACAAAAGACAAACAAAGAAGTAGGACAAAAGTTAATTTCAGAGATTCAAGCTTCTTAGACTACCTATGTTATTAAAGTTATAATAAAGATGGTAAGCAAAGTGCCCTTTGTTCAGATCAAAATAAATATGTTTATTTTTTCCATAATGATCCTAATGTTAAACCCTCTCTCATTAAGTAAAAGTTCGCTATGTATTTGGTGTCGTCTGTAGACTGAAAAAAAAACAATGGTTATGGTTAGGTAGACAATGAACTTGATGTTGGACAAGGTCAACTACAAAATACAGTTTTACATAACCCCTTATAAATAATAAATTTTAAAAAAATAAAAACCAATGCAAATTAAATATACAGAAACCTCACCTCACACAAAAGAATGATTTTTGAAATATGCTTACTTTTAGCTATAGGTCAATTGTATATATAGTAAGCAATTAAGTAAGATGAAATCGTATGTATGACACCAAGTACACATGAAATAATATAACATTCCTATACAAATGGAAAGTAAGTAAATATTATATTCCTCCAACATTAAACTCGACCTTAATAATCTCTGAGTTGTGTTTCACATCTTGCAATTAAAGTAAGCGGGTTCTGATCACTAAACACACTTAGAGAAGAAAAAGAACTAATATACACTTCAAAATGTTGCGAAGTCAGCATAAAATCTAAACATTTATTTGTCATTGTTGAATAATTTATCTGATGCTTATTTAATTAATTAGAAACATATCCCACTTTGTCTTCTTGAATAAATACTGCACCAACCCCATATAACTCACATCAATATTTTAAGCGATTGACACCAACCCCATATAACTCACATCAATATTTTAAGCGATTGACAGAAAGTTGGAAGTGGTGTACTCTTAAGTATGGTCTTTAACTAATCACGTGACTCCAGACATTCGTTTATAACAATAAAACATTTCTTACTAAAATATTTGTCAGGTGTTCAGCAATTAAGGAACAATTTGATCCAAATTTCTGATAATATCCAGCCATATCAACATAATGAATCAGTTCACTTTCTTTTACTGATAGGCACAGACAATTCAGAGATAGTCTTACATTTGGCATATATTAGTTGAACTTGTCCATGCCTCACGCTATATAACATAAATGTAAAACAAACATGACAAAACTCACTTTTCGATGAATTAATTGTCAAATTTGCATGCATCAGTGATTCTTTTAAACAGTTACCTTTTCGTCTGTAAGTGATCGTTCCAGGTATCGTTGTAGGCTTCACAATTCTCTAGACCAAAAGTAATCAGTATTACTAAAGGTTGAAAAGTACAAAAAGAAGCTTTCATCCCAATAGGCATTACCTTATATTGATAAAGTCCATCTGAAGTTATGAATGCCAAAATTTAACTGGCCCTTGACGAAGGGACTTTGCCAGCATCCTTTTAAAAGTCATATTTCGTTATATATTTTGATTTCTTATTTTATCAACTCCGTCATCGCTTATTGGCAATGGAAATGAATCGGTTTAGTCACTCTGTTGGTGCACATGCGGAACGTATTATCTGGTTTGGGAACAATAGTACATGGCGAACTCCCCAGTTACTTTAACTTGGTTTTATGAAATCATTATCCGACAAATACTGCATTTTGTTTTCAGATATAAAGTTAGGAAAGCGGTCATCTTATTTGGATGCTGATTTACAGGTGTAGAAGCTACATTTTCGATATCATGGGATATTTCATTTGTTTGTGTGGGAGCATCTGGAATCACGTGCTCATATTCAAGTAATGGCTGTTAAGTTTATTCTTTTCTTGTTTAATATATGTGTATGGTAAAGTTGTTTTTGTTTTCGACTCACATAAGTACTGCTGATATGATTTATGCTACTTTCTTTTCAAACGTGCAAGGACCATACTACTTAGAATAAAGAGGAATTTGATGTGCGGGCAAAGCAGCCAACGCTTTATCACCAGACAGAAACTAATTTCTTTTATAATCTTTTGTCATAACTTAATATCCGTTTTACTTCAGTAGAGCGCATATTAGCTCTTGTATCTTTACAAGCCTTTGAGAACTTTTAATTTAAAAAATACCAACATAGTCGCAAAGAATAATTTGTATAACTTCATTTGAAAGACGTTTCCATTTTAAGAACATCAATCGTTCACGGATGGTATGTAAAAAGACACTAATAATAATAATAATAATAATAATAATAATAATAATAATAATAATAATAACAATAATATTAATGCTTTATTTATAGAGGATGACTCATTAGTCAAGGACTATTCTCCCTTGAGGCTCTCTTATGGAGAATATAACAATGTACATTATATGAAGATATAAATAATTAGTGCTTTTTTAGCATGTTTAGTATTAAAATACTAAATTCCATTATCTATTAGAAACACGTGCGTGCTCATGATATCTCTTTTTAAATACTCTAATATATTTAGCCGATATTACATGTAGTGGAAGCTTATTCCACAGAACTGGACCAGAGTATTGAAAGCCCTTTTTGAATTGTTCTGTTATTGGTTTTGGTACTAGAAGGTTTCCATGTGATATTGATGTCAACTGTTATTGTGTTGAAAAAAGCCTGAATAAGTCCTGAAGATAAACTGGTGCAGTTCCATGTAGACATTTAAATAAAAGAACTACCTTGTGAAAATCTATCCTGTGCTATATTGTGAAGCATTTGAGTTCTGTAATCAATGTTTATGAGGGATGATCAACAGATGCATCTAAAATTACACGTGCTGCTCGTTTCTGGAGTTTATAAATCCTGTCAAGATCAGATTTAGCACAGTTTCCCATAGATTAGAACAATAATCCATTGTTGGAAGAATGTATGACTTGTAGCATAGATTGCGAGTTTCCAGAGGTAAATATTTCTTGATTCTGCTGAGAAGGGCAATTTTGGATGACATTATTTTACAAAGTTAATCAATATGGTCATTCCATAATAAATTATTATCTATGGACACACCTACAAGCTTTTCATGTTTGACACTTTATAATGTATGATTATTTTTTGCACGAGATCATTTTGGGTCCCCTGATTTGTGTAGTTTTTGTGTCGTCCCTAGAATCATACATTTTGTTTTACGTTCATTAATTACCATCCTATTTTCTTGTGCCCAGTTTTGGACTCTAATAAGGTACTGAGTTTAATTTTGTTTTGGATAACTTTAGTATCAGAACTACATGTATACAAGGTTGCATCATCTGCAAACAAATTTGTATTTGTGGATTCATTATTTAATGATAGATCATTGATATAGATAAGGAATAGGAGAGGGCCCAAAACTGAGCCTTGATGGACTCCTGAACGAATTGGTAACTATTGCAAAGGGATTAAATCCTAAAGATTCCTAAAGTTCGAATCATATGTTTGAACGTTTAAAGGAATATCTCTAATTTCCTTGGCTTTCAGAGTGATAGGTAGAATATTTCAATTCGTGGATGTCTGATGTATGCATAACATTCTAGAGAATTCCAGATATAAACGTTGATCCTTGATGAGATTGAACAGGTATGACTAGGGCCGCCAATTGACTACAATGTTCTTACCATTGTTAATGTGTTAGTATTCCTCAATGAATTGCCTCTGGGAATGTTGTGGATGAACACATTATGGTCAATAAGTATTGGTTGCCTGACTAATCACAGGTAAAGGACAGGTACAAAATGATACTAAATGCAGGAATTGGTTGATGATGATCCATTGGTATCTTCTGATTGATACGAGTGACAAGAGCTATGATATTTACAAGTATCACTTTTGATTTGTGACCCATACATATAATTCAAGATCTTGTCATAAGTATTCTTATCCCTTACGAAGGAGTTTCATGGGCAACATTAACAACTTCCGGCTTATACGAGTAATGAACAATAATTTGATAGCTCAAGGACCACTCGTCACTAGCGGGTACGTCAGGTCGGCTCCATTTTCTCATTATGGTTCCATGTTTACAAATTAACCAACAAAATAACAAACCAAATTCTTCAGTGGCTTAATTCGTGCTAATAGCTCTCTGAAACAAGCAGCATATATGAAGTTATTCGTCCTGTTCGGCAACAAGTGATTGTTTTTTGTCACCCTGATAAGAATAACGAAAATAAATAGTAAAAAGAGGAATACATTGGTACATTTGTTTGAATTGGACAATTCCACACGCAAATGACCTCATCAAAACCCTGACCAATAAATGTGTCAGCAAAAATAGTAATTATCTGACATGAATGGTTCAGAAATCTCCAAAATAATATCAGACTGGGATTTGTTTGACCCAATAAATGTATTATTTTTCAATAGATCTTAGATGTTGAAAAAACAACATTTGGAATATGTCTGTCATTATTATTTGAAACAATCAAAACTAACGTGACCTTTCTTCTAGTAATAGGTACACATAGAAGAACATGGATTTCTGATCAGTTTTAACCTGATTCCTAAAAGTCGTGCCAGATTGAGATTTAAAAGTGTTCATATCACACTGAAATAATTTGTTCCCAGATGATTGTTAAACGGAAGACTTCATCACAAACGAAATTGTAAGAACTAACGAATACTCTCATGGTGTGATAGCAGCATTTGCTTAAGTGTCTACCTGCTGTGCATTGAGATAAGACATGTCACCACTAGTGATACAATGATTGAACTTAACAATAAATTATTAGTTTTATTTGGACTATTTGTTCTTTCTGCCTTTGTATTATTCTGTCAAGATCTTTTTCTCATTATCTCTTGCATCTGTATTTATTTTTGCATCCTAATTATCCGAAGCCTCTTAACCCTTTTTTCCTCTCTTATTTTAATTTCCATTCCTAAACTTCTAAGTTAGAGTCAGATGGGTGGTACTGACTAGTCAAATCCAAAATTTCTTTATCAAAATCATTCTTTTCCACCACAAAAAGGGCCTCAATATTTCTATCAAAAGCATTCTTTTCCACCACAAAAAGGGCCTCAATATTTCTATCAAAAGCATTCTTTTCCACCACAAAAAGGGCCTCAATATTTCTATCAAAAGCATTCTTTTCCACCACAATTAGGGCCTCAATATTTCTATCAAAAGCATTCTTTTCCACCACAAAAAGGGCCACAATATTTCTGCTTCTTGCTTTGCTAAAGAAGCTTTTGCGTAAGAAAGATATTTTCTCAGGGAGTTTAACCTTTCCTGGGTAGGATTTAAAATAAAGTTATCTACTTTAGATGATATAATAATAGTTTTGTGACTTCACTAAATATTTCAAACATATGAAATAATATATGAAATTTAGACAATTACAAAACACTGTAAATTATCAACCAGAGTTTTCTTAAATAATTTAGAAAAATTCAATAGTCCCAAATTTTCTCCTAAATAAAATAATTAACCAGAAGCAACAACAATTATAAAATTTAGCTAATAATGTATGTCCCTAGTTGTTGTTGTTGTAAGGTTTAACGCCATATTTCAGCATACGATAGGCTATATATGGTGGCCAGTATTAATGGTGGAGGATGAACCCGGGAAACACCCCGGAAAGAACCACCGACCCACGAGAAGCTACTGGCAGGCTTTCTCACATACCCACATTGGCCGAATCTGAGACTCGAACCCACGCAGACATAGGTGAGATGGCAGTTATCCGTAACGGAGAGCTTTTTATTCCACTCGGCCACTCGGGGACAATTTGTATGTCCCTAGAGGTGAAACATATAAAAACCAACTTACGGTATGTGAATTAAATCCCAAATAATCCTAGATTTCCGTATACAAGTCTTAGCAATTGAAGTTTGGAAAAATATTTATCGGTATTAAAAAATAAATACGTCACTGGAAGTGATGATTAACCTGTGATGGCCTGTGTCGTGGTTTTTTGCCAACATCCTTTTGTTGGATCACAATAATAAATTCCAACAATACATTCTCATTTAAAATTCACCATAAATCCAGGTCTCTATTTCCAAGAATGATAGTATTAAGTAATTTATGTTTGCAGAGAAGATTATCTTGAACTAAATGATTTGAATATGTAATTTCCAGCCTCCCCCCAAAAAAAAAAAAAAAATAATAAAATGAAGGACACAACAATAATACAACCGATCATGCGCAGATCGTATGAATAATTTCTAGATAAAGATACATAGTCAACTACATGACCTAAGGTCACAATTGGTACTTTTCTGTAAAATCTAATACCTAACTGAACAGATTACTCTGGCAAGCTGCACATGTTTACAAGATAAAATCTTAGTTATAATTAGAAGGTCTTTTACTAAACGTATAAAATGTGGTTAAAAATTATCTTCATTTCATGAATAATATTCAATGTTCTGGACTCAAACTAGCATACACACATTTTTTATTAAATCGAAATCAATTTAGGTCAGATAGAACATGAACTTTATTTTGGACAAGGTCATGACCAAAACATAATTATTCATTGGATATTACAAATAGAAATCTAACCACGCATGCAAATATAGATAACAATATAAGCTTTAAATTGACTTTAATGTATTGATTTCAAGCGTCAAACAACTGCATCAACGAAGACGTCTACTAACCCCCAAAATATATAACATTCATCAACACCAATCACTTAAAGATAAAAGCAGAATTAAAGGTCTTCGCTGCAATTAAAAGTACAACTGTGCAATTTCTGATAACTTTTTTCATGATTCTAAGGTCTCAACGATTATCCGACTAATTTGTGTGCTTTCTTAAATTCTTTCAAAGATGAATAATTTACATTTTAACTGCTAGTTGAAAAGGCTCGTATAATTAAACACATACATGTGAGTTCTGGTTTTAACAGATCATTTATTTTTTGTTTTACCTTTATACATCTATTTACTATCATATTTAATTTAATTTCCAACATTTTGATTAATATGTTGATATTTATGTCATAAAGTGTTTATTCGATCAGTTTATGATATGATATGTCGCCTGGTGTCTGCCACATTGCAAACAGTAGGTATTGTTACTCTTCTAAAACTGCTACGAGGAATGCAACAAAGATTTACAAACACAATATTTTATCTTATATTTAAACTAATGTCATCATGACTAAACACACACACACACACACACACACACACAGATATATATATATATATATATATATATATATATATATATATATATATATATATATATATATATATATATATATATATAAGCTGGTAGTATTTACTCAGAGATTCTATATAACCTCTACTTAGCCCTAAAACCTCGTGCCTAACAGATGTAAATGTAACCACTATTGTGACCATCTTGTAACTGTGTTTCATTTAGAAACTTCATATTATGTCTAAATCCGTTCTGAATAGCGGAATCAAAATAATGGCTCCAATTTGAGAGTTCCTGCTTGGCCACCATACTCCTTTAGGCAGTAACTTTAACACTGCTTAACATGAAGGTGGTCGAATAGATATAAGGTTTTCTAAAAATAGATAGATAGATAGATAGATAGATAGATAGATAGATAGATAGATAGATAGATAGATAGATAGATAGATAGATAGATAGATAGATAGATAGTAGAAACTACTTAAGTTCCAGTTACATCTCTTGAATAGAGGATTTCTTTTAATTTAATTCTTGGTTCTTGTTGTTTATGCATTACAATGATGATTTGTTGATATATGACACAGTTTGATATATTCCATGCGGATGGGCCTTTATGACGTGATAATGATTGTTACAATCAGTTGAGTCAAAGCTTGTTATAATTGCCATGAAGACTGAATTAAGCTAATGTTAAGACATAGCTACGACTGAATTAAGCTAATGTTAAAACATGTTACGCTGTCGCTAAGACTGAATTAGGCTAATGTTAGGACATATTATGCTGTCGCTAAGACTGAATTAGGCTAATGTTACGACACATTCCACTGTCGCTAAGACAGAATTAAGCTAATGCGCACATTACGCTGGCTGTCGCTAAGACAGAATTATGTCTCTGCATAAATATATACATTTAACATTTCGCGACATACTAAATTGATCGTTTCTTCTTAAATCATTTTACCACTTATCAGCTTCTTTTCTACTTTCATTATATTCTTTTCTGCTCCAGCTCAATCCGGACAATAAGATGTTCTAGTTGGTAGCCTGCTTTTATATCAGGACTTTGCAATGCTTAGAAATTAAACAAATTGCATGGTTTCTATTATTAAGCCGTAATGTTATAATTCCCCCTCACCTCCAACTAAAATATTGTAAACTTATTAGCAAAAATCATATTTAAACATAGTATTAATGTCATCCAGTAGAACTGTTAATATTAAAAGTCACTTCACATATATACGCTTTGGAATTCAAGTAGACTCTTCAAGATACTTGATAAACGCACCTGACGTTGTATAGATCCAGCTCAGTGTATTAGACAAGTTTTATTTTCTTAGTTGAAACTCCAGACGTAGCAGTTGAGTACACAAGGCAGATATACGTCGTAATAAATGTATTAGTTGTCGAGTTTTGTAGGGTGTCTGTTAGGCCTCACGGATTAATTAATAGCCTTCCGTCAACAACATGATACGGAAGCTAACGTTCTGTTCGATTTGAAGCCACTTTAAACAAGAAATTAGAAATATATGTATACACAATGAATGTGAACATAAGACAGGATGTCATTAGGAGTTTTTAAGAAGGTATATATGATAAAAAAAATCTGAGTTTACCGTAAGAAGTTTAATAAGTTCCCATAACGAACCTAAAGTCCAGCAAATACTTTGATGCGGTCGGCACCTTCCATAAAATGTTGCAAATTTTGTTTAGACTTTTATGCTTGGAAAAGTTTCTAAGAACGACAATACCCACATAATCATGATCACAATTTATCTTCCGGATAAAATCATCCGGTTGGTCTTTTTGTCAATTAGTGAAGACTTTTAAGCCTTTAACGTTTACTTGCAAAATCTAAAATACCGACAATCAATCAATCAATAAATATTTGTAACGTTATACACTTACATACATACATACATACATACATACATACATACATACATACATACATACATACATACATACATACATACATACATACATACATACATAGAGAGAGAGAGAGAGAGAGAGAGAGAGAGAGAGAGAGAGAGTACCATGTGTGTTTCATATTTTCCGAACCTCAGAATTGTTGAAATTTTGTAAACTGGTGTATGATATCTGACTACACTTGTCTGATTGAGCTGTAATGAAAATTACCTTCATTACGAATTTACAATGTAATTACTATGCATCATTTCCTAGATGAGATATGTGCTTTATGTATGGTAATATATATATATATATATATATATATATATATATATATATATATATATATATATATATATATATATATATATATATATATATATATATATATATATATATAACTTACTTATTTAGGACGACTTGTGAATAAAAGTAATATCTCTAATACAGAAAGCTTATCTGACACAAAAGGGGAAAGGGAGGATGATAGCATCTGCAGCACGCTACATAAAGAATTTGACTGTTTCAAACAAGAAATGGGAAATTTAGTAAAAGAAGTAAGAAATTTGTCAAATCCTAACAAACAGTACAAGCAGTTTAACCACGATAAAAGTAGCTCTAAGCGTCCGAATCAACACCGAGGCGATTATTGGGAAAACGGCAAATGGAAATGGCGAAATCAAAACGGCCCACACCATTTACACAAAGAGAATAAGGTTCCCGAGGGGAATAACATCACAGGATCTCAGGGAAACTTTTAAACGTCAAGCTCGAGGGCCTGAGGTCGACGGATACTTTGACAATTGGCAATTCATTTGTAAATGAGGAAGGTCTATTTGTGAGCGCAAAAGTGCAAAACGCGCCAATAACTTTATTGGTGGATACCGGAGCGAATGTTACAATTTTAAGCAAAGACTTGACAAGCTTGAAAAAACATCGCGCCCCGATATCTCACCTGTAAATATAAGTCTAGTAACAGCCACGGGTGAAACCTCTCCTTTTTTTGGTGCGACTATCGTATATATCCATATTGGAGAACATACATTTAGGCATAAGGCACTAATAACTGATATTAAATCAGAAGGAATTTTAGGAACTGGCTTCTTAACATCTAATCGCTGTGATGTTTTACTGAGTAACCAAATTATCCTAGTAAAGGGTAATAAAATTCCATGTTTTAGATACAGCAAGGATGCTCTATACACTAGCTGCAGGACAGCGGTCACTGAGAAGGTTATAGTCCCACCAGACAGCGAAGTGTTGGTACCTGGGAAACCGATTGGAATCATATCTAATAAAAATAACCGATTTCAAATTTCACAGAGAAATGTGGTCTCCTTGTCGTGTTACGTATATATGGTTTAAATCATTTATTTTTAATTGTCAGATCCAAATTTGTCATTTTGGGTTTAAAATTCATTAATTGGGAGATTATTCTAGAAAAATCTCTATGACCTATACTTTATCTGTAAACACAGGTTGACCTTGCTTGTTAACCTCATTTCTGACCTTGCTTCAGAGTAATAAACAGGCCTTAGAAATGATTGGTGGTTTTCCAAGGACTTCTTTTTATTTTTAGTTCTGGGGGGTGAGATGTGGCTGATTCTTATCTGGATTTTTCCGTGCGTACGTGTTTAAATGATCGTTCGTTTGTTCTATGACCTTCCAGAAAATATCACGTGATCCCTTGTTTATGTAAAAATTAGGTATTTAAATTATTGTTTGGGAGAGAACAGTTCAGTAGATGTTGGGCTTTTATAATATTAAGTTGTGTCCTCTTTTTGAGTTATTTTTAATTACCGTGTACTGGAAATTGTGTCAATTCGTTGGAGCAAGAGGAATTATTTAATTTATCTGGAAAAGAAAATGTGCTTATAGATTTTTATTTGGATTATTATAAAAAACAAGAACTAACTAAATCACGTGACATCGTCGTCCATATTGGATCACATCGTCAAGATTCGAACCGGGAACTATTAGGACATTTATTTATCAGGACTCTTGCAATTCCATTAGTGGATTATTTTTTGTGAATTCTATATTGGATTATTTTTGGACTTGATTCTCTAAAACCGTAAGTTTATTTAATTTCTCTAATGAAAATATTTGTACTTAATAAATTGATTGTTAAAGTTTTACAAGCTTGTTAGTTTTCACTCTTTCTTTGTTGCTGCTTATTCGAGCCTAAGAACGTAACAGTCGCTAAGGCCCTGGTGAACCCTTCTCGTGGATATGTGCCTTTGCGCGTAGTGAATTTAAGCGACGAACCGCGCATTATCTACACAAATACAGTTGCCGCTACTTTAGAATGCATAAAAGAATATATGGTAGAATCACCTGAGAACCTTAATGCCGTTACAGCTATGGAGGCTGTAAATCCACGCCTACAGAACTCCCTGAGCATTTGATAAATCTCTATGACGAGATTAGCACGAATTTAAAAGGCGTGGAGAAGGCTGCGTTGAAGTATCTGCTTATTGAATATCAAAGTATATTCTCAAAGTCACCAGATGACATGCGCCGAACAAATTTAGTACAACATTCTATTAACACCGGTATTAACCTACCGATACAGCTGCGACCGAGGCGTATACCCTTGGCGAAAGTCAAGGACGCTGAACAAGAGATTAAAAAAAATGGCTGAGCAAGGGATCGTCGAACCTTCCTCTAGCCCCTGGTCGGCCCCGGTCGTACTTGTCAAGAAAAAGGACCAGTCCCTTCGTTTCTGTGTTGACTACAGAAAGCTGAATGACATAACAATTAAAGATTCATACCCGCTTCCCCGTATAGATGATACGTTGGATGCACTGTCAGGCTCAAAGTGGTTTTCCACTCTTGATTTGAAAAGTGGGTATTGGCAGGTTGGTGTGGCAAATGAAGATCTCCCAAAGACTGCATTTTCCATCGCTGGTGGAGGTTTATGGCAGTTTACTGTCATGGCCTTCGGGATGACCAACGCACGCGCGACTTTTGTCAGATTGATGGAGAAGGCCTTGTCAGGGTTATCGTGGAAAATATGCCTCGCATACCTCGATGATATAATTGTCTTTTCAAATAATTTCGAGAGGCAATTGGATAATCTGCGCGAGGTATTTTGAAGGATTTGCGACGTAAACTTATAACTTAGTCCTCAAATATGCAAACTTTTTCAAAAAGAGGTATCATTCCTTGGACATATAGTGAATGAAAACGGAGTTCATACAGATCCCACAAAAATATCGGCAGTGGAAGACTGGCCCATACCCAAAACCCTAAAAGATGTTAGAGCATTTTTGGGACTCTGTTCCTACTATAGGCGTTATGTGTATCATTTTACTGATATTGCTCGGCCGTTGCACAAACTAACTGAGTCTGGTCAAACTTTTGACTGGTCAGAAAAGTGTCAAATCGCATTTGAGACCCTTAAACAATGTTTGACAAGCACTCCCATCCTTTCTTACCCTAAATAGGAAGATCTATTTATTCTAGACACTGACGCTAGCAATGAAGTTATAGGCGCTGTTTTGTCCCAAGAACAAAATGGAGTCGAAAGCGTGATTACCGTGATTAGTTACTTTAGTAAAGCTTTCAGTCGAGCAGACAGAAGGTATTGAGTAACTAGACGAGAACTACTAGCAATAGTATGTTCCGTCAAACATTTCCATCACTACTTGTATGGACGTTTTTTTAAGGTCCGCAGTGACCATAGTGCTTTAAAATGACTCCTCAATTTTAAAAATCCTGAAGGGCAAGTAGCCCATGAATTGAAGTTTAATCTTCGTATGATTTTACCGTTAAACATCGCCCGGGATGTCTTCACGGTTATGCCGACAATCGTTCTCGAAGACCGTGATTCGAGAACGGTTGTAATTTCTGTACAAGGGCAGAAGAGAGGTTTCTGGATCTGGATGATGCCAGACCCATGATGATGAAAAGGATAGAAGTAGCCTAGACCGAACTTGCGAACGAGCATAAGCGTAAAATGCATAAGGCGCGAAACCGGTAATTCAACGGACGAGCTATACCAACGAGGCGCAGCTGGCGAGAAACCGTGCAATTCTCAAAACAGTTGCACAGGAGTAGGCGTTGAAGGTTGCCTTGAGAAAGACACAAGTCTATCGGTTGACGGTAGATTGCATGGTACTTACTTCGCAACAGAAATCGAACGTAGTTATGGCTCGAGATCACAATTACTCACCGATGTGAATTTAAACACTCGGTCGGGTAAGTTACATGACCCGATATATACATAACGTGAAAAGATAGAAGGCGAAAATGAGGGATCCTTTTCCAAGGAAAAGATGAGAGAGTTGCAGAGGCAGGACGTAGTGCTTTGTCATGTTAAGGAATGGAAGTTAGAGGAGCAGAAACCTTCTTGGGCACAAATTTCACACCTAAGTGTGGCGGTCAAATATTATTGGGGTCGATATGAGTCGTTGTTTTTGCATGATGCAATTCTTTGTCGGAAATGTGAATCAGATGCTGGTAAGCATATCGTCTGGCCAATAGTGCTACCTAGTTCGCTAAAATCTTTTGTACTCGAACAGTTACACAACTCAGTAACAGGTGGTCACCTTGGGGTTAAGAAAACCCTCTTAAAAGTTCGAAATAGATACTTCTGGTATCATCAACGCAGTAATGTGGAACACTTGTGTAAAGTCTGTGACAAATGTGCTTCAAGGAAGTCTCCTTTATATAAGTCAAGGGCACCAATGCAACAATACAATGTTGGCGCTCCGTTTGAACGACTTGCGTTAGATATACTTGGACCCTTACCGACATCTATGAAAGGTAATCTCTATTTCTTGGTGGTAGCAGATTACTTCACAAAATGGACAGCAGCAATCCCCATTAGAAATCAGGAAGCCATTACGGTTGCCCGAAAGCTTATTGAACGGGTTATATCAATCTTCGGAGTCCCGACGCAAATCCACTCCGATCAAGGGGAGAATTTTGAGTCTCATGTGTTTAAAGAAGTCTGTAATATCCTGGGTATTGAAAAAACAAGGTCCACCCCATTACGACCTCAATATGATGGCATGGTTGAACGTGCTAATCGAACTATTGAGACTTTTTTGTCTGCCTATGTTTCAGAACAGCAAAAGGACTGGGATGAACATATATATCTACTTATGCTGACTTACAGATCAGCTAATCATGAAAGTACAGGAGTCTCACCCTATGAATGATGTTCGGACGTCAGGTGTCATTGCCACTAGATTTAGTGTTAGGCCGTATTGAGGCCGAAAAAGAAAATGAAAACTTTCCAAGTGATTATGCTTATGAACTTTGCAAGAAAATCGATAAAATTCACGAGTTCGCACGTAAGCATATCAAACTATAGAGCGATCGAATGAAACGACAGTATGGCTTCCGAGCCAGGAAACCCAATTTTAATAAGGGTGACGCTGTATGGCTGTATTATCCTCATCAACCTAAAAGCAAATGTAAAAAGTTACAATGTGACTGGGACAGTCCATATTTGATCACTTGTAAATTGAACGATGTTCTCTATAGAATCCAGAAGGATCGCAGAAGTAAACCGAAAGTGGTTCTCTCTGACAGACTCAAGCCTTATTTAGGTCAAGATAAACCAAACTGGTCATTGTCATAAAGCAATATAATGTATTAATGATGACTGATAAATGACCAGAAATAAATATGCAACAGCTGTATCATTCTGTTTTGTTTTGTTTTCCAGTCAAATGCTGAATGCAAATGTATTTATTTAGTAGTAAAGGTATAGCCTAAACAAGATTACTTACGATGCCTGCATCTTCTTTGTAGGTGACTCTTGCAGTGTGCACATTGCAAAAATGACTTTGAGAATCCCTCTAAGTACTGTGTGGAGAGGCATATGCTAGAAAGACAGTGGCTTTGGATGCCAATGCTCCACATGCAAGAATGTCTTCCCTAGGTCATCTGCGCGCCATTCATGTAGCAAAAGAGGTCTGACAATAGCTATGGCCCTCGTTAGAAGGACGACAATGGAGAGAGGCAATGAAGTTGAGGCCGCGTACGAAGCGTACGCCAAAAACTGTAAGAACAGTGTAATTCCTGTTAAGAGGAGGCTTGCCGAGGTAGGGGGAAAGCAAGAGAAATACCTTCACAGAGCTCACTCACATATAAGTCAACTCTGGCAAAAGGATGATCGATCACCCTCTCCCAAAAGATGTAAGTCATCAACCCCTTTGCAACGGATTACAGTCCTCGAAAAATCGCATCAGACCTTTACAAAAAAGCTAGCATCACCACTCAAGCAGCCCAAGATGAAAAGGGGAGGATATTTATAACATAATCCATACAATCTACTAGAAACATCCTCTGTCAGGCTGCACCATCCAGGATCAGCTTCTGATGCAATCAGCCCTCTAGTTCAGGAGGAGGATGCCATTTCCATACTGGCTGAGGTGGATGATGACTTTGGGAGTGTCCATACTGAAAGTCTGTATTCATCCAAACCTAGGACACCAGCCAAGGCACCAAATGTAGCTTATATACCTACCCCGACCCAAGTTCCCAGGGTTCAACGGATGAAGCTGGCCCAGGATAAGAGAGTCATACTGAATTTTGGTGGTTAGAAGTTCGAGACATCTGTTTCAACTTTACAGAAGGCTCCATCATCTGTTTTGGCATACATGGTCATGCCAGACTCTCCTCTGAAACCATATAATACCGACAGCGTTTATACGTACTTCATAGATCGTGACCCAAGTCATGTCAGACACATTAAAAATTATCTCAGAAATGGAAGAGGAGACATCACTAATACTTTGCCACACGACCTAATATATATATATATATATATATATATATATATATATATATATATATATATATATATATATATATATATATACAGCTGACTGTATTGATCTTTGCTTAAGTAAATCATTTTTTTTGAGTTCGTGACACATTGCTTTTGCATGTAAATATTCATCATTGTATCCACTTTGTCATACAACAGTATGATGTATTTTTTTCCTCTCACATAGTATTGAAGTGTACATTTAACTATTTTTATTTTTCATTAAGTGTTCTTGACTTTCAGTAGTAACGTCTGTCAAAAACGTTTTTGCAATTTTTGTAATTTGTACCGTATATACCTGCTTATGTGAGTACTCAAAAGCTAGTTACATTTCACATATGACCATAACAGTCTTTAAAACTGTTTTTGCTTTGATGCTAAATGTTAATTCATCTTTAAATATTAAATATATTACGGGGTATGTGCCGACATAATGTGTTCTTAACATTTATGCTATTCTTGTGAGCTTTGGGGACCAAATGCCTTAGGAAGGGGGCAGTGTAATGAACATTACCTTCATTACAAATTTACAATGTAATTACTATGCATCATTTCCTAGATGAGACATGTGCTTTATGTATGGTAATATGTATAACTTACTTATTTAGGACACGTCTTTCAGCGTTTAGCAAGTGACTTTTGTTACCTGCATTGTGTATTTGGTACAAGCTGATTCATGATGTTTTGACACGATGTGATAGACAGATTCGGTATGTATTGTAACCTTGTATGAATAGTTTGTGCATATTTTACATGTTAGTCATAGCAGTGTAAGGAAATTACCTCGTATAAATGTATAATTCCACCAGGACATGGTCAAATTATTCCATAATTCCAATGTTTGGCCGTGTACTCGCCGTCAAAATACGTACTAATCCGCCATTTGCACTCTTTTGGTCAGTGAGCACTATGGAATCTGATTGGCTATTGGTCACATGACCGTTTCCTATAAATAGCACCACGTACATGTAATAGGGGGCTTCAGTGTTATCTTGTCCAGCGTTCAGAGCAGACGGAAGCAAAGCATCGGATGATTTGTATCCATTCAACTATATTATAATGTCTCAAGCTATGTTGGATAAACATAGTCAGGTTGCAATGGTTAGTTCAAATGAAATTTGATATGTTGTTTGACATTACGGGGAATTCCAGAAGTTATTTATTATTCGTGAGATGACGTCTGCTATCGTATTGGTTGATATGATTTCACCTTCGGTGAATTATCACCGCAATTAATCTATGTAAGTGAAGGCGAGAGATAATTACGATATATATAATCCTTGGAAACATGCAAATTGTTCCCTTAGGAACTGATATATAAATTATTAACGCTACTAAACCGCCACTCTCCACCTTCGTTAGAAGGCGACTCACGTTGCACCTTCAGCTTACAATACTCTTCACCTTCAACACCTGAAGGTTAATACTTCACCTTATTCACTGCCCCCACTTAAGTAACTCCATCTTGTACGTCCATAACGTTAAGTCTATGTAATATAAATCAATATAAATCTATTCTTAAAGAGGTGGAGAAGGTGCAATTATATTTGAAGCTCCATTGCACCTTACCCCACGGGAGTCGATCACCTTTGTCTCCCGTGATTCTCTGGTTTACATAAGTGTGGTATTAAATCTTAAATGTTTATGTATATGTAACTGTATTGACATTCAATAATTGCATGTTCACCTGCTGTTGTACTTGAGGTAATTTACAAATAAATACTTTTGATGTTGATTTTATAGGTCTTGTACTATTCTTTCTAATCAAAAGCTAGACAGGAGTTCCTAAAAATATTGTAGCCGGAAACGGCGTTACAGAGCAATGCATCACATAAAGTTTCCTATTATTTTCAAGGGAATAACGGCAAATAACTTCAGAGAGGCTCGAACGGCTTTGAATTAAATTTTTTTAAGCAAAATTTAATTTTCAGTTCCAATATACTTTTTAGGTTCTGATTATTTGTTCTAGGTCACAAAGTGTTTGTTTATGTTGCTTCAAGTATTGTCGGTAGACGCGCACATCTAAATGTCGTGTGATATGATCACAGCTTGTAATCATATACATGTAGGGCTTCTTTTGATGTTCTCTTCCTTACAGACTTCTCGCATAAGCCGACGATCGTTTAATCTTGGTTAGCTGCTAAAATTTCCTATCCGTAAATGCCTGTTTTTGTATGAACAAATTAAGGACGATGTATGGTTTTAGTGAAGAAAAATCTACTTTGAAAGGCTTCCAGTGCTTCCCTGAAAGCAACAGATTGGTTTGACCTTTCGTTTGAATGGCTGCTAGTGACTAGTTTGACTATGACGTCATATTAAATCTTTTATATATGCAGTATATACAATTCTAGCAGATCTCATCAAACATTTCGAAGAAACTGGTGTAATATCTAACGTTTTGAATCTCAACTGCTCTGATGGTTATTTTGTACGAAGTGGAGATAAAAACGACAAATTACAAACATATTTCCATCCTACTCGTCAAAAGTGGAGAAACTCTTTGCAAACCCCCTGTTTCTTTATATATTGTTTCATATTTTCACTGAGATAAATCTTCATTGGAACATCCAAGTACTACCACTCTGGTATTAACTTAGTAACAAAAAGAGACAAACGAGAAAGTTTTGTAAAACTAAACTGATAATTCAATTTATATATAAAATAATACTTTAAGAGAAACTTACAGTTTAATGAACTTAATCTAAATAATTCAAAAGGTTCTATCAGATGTCAAAAAGAACTGAATGTTCAGACTGAATAACAGGCCTCATATATTCGTATTTACCAACATCCCTGAATATGCGGAAATGCCAACAGTCTTTATGTATCCTAATGTCATTTTACGAAACTTCTTTAAATGGATTTCCCAAGGTAGTAATTTTGAACAAGGTCAATTGGGTCTTTGAATTACAATGAATAATCAACAAGAAAATAGTGTCTTCTCAAGTTGAATCTAAATACATAAGTAATTACATCTGCAGATAGATTCTACAACAAGAACTAGGTAAATAAATAATAAATGAATTGTCTACTTCTTAGCCCTTTTATCTATCTTACTGTTCCACGTAGTAATATTAACCTCACGCATAACATGTATAGAAGCAATTCATCACCACGTGACATACGTCGCAATACTCATTCATCCAGTCAAAATTGTATTCTTAAAGTATATTATAGTAAGTACAATTTACCAATGGATGAACCATTAGTACAGGATAGTAAATAACACAACTGTACAAAAACTATTATTTTCAGCCCACCTTCAGAAATGTTTTCTGAATGAAACTCGTGGCCATGTTTTTAATGTGTTGCACTGTTAAAACGTTACAAGATGTATAAAGTAATGAGTCTCCATTTTCATGGGGATCTTAAGGAATAATAATAAGAATACGAATAATAAGAAGATTATTATTATTATTATTATTTATTTTTCAAGACTCAAACTGACGTGTATGAAAATAAGTGATGATATCGACCCACTAGTAATAATAGTGATACAGATAGAGTGTGAAAATGTAGGAAACCATTCATTAGTTTTCATCATGCTAGAACTGTAACTGTATATAGGCTGATTTCTTTCACAAACTGAAGTTAAAGTTCAATATTCGAGAACCTCTATCATAATTGATCGCAGGTGTGTCAAGGCGTCCTAAGTTTGATTCTTCTACTATAATGCCAGTTTCAGGAAAATGGGCACTGTCCGTTATTTTGTTTACGGTTGGGATTTGGAACATGACTTTGAGGTTTCACTCAGACATTTCAAGGAAACAGAACCAGATTACCCCCTGATCCGAACGAAGTTTTCAAAGACCCAGTTATGACGTTTAGCGAGTATATATTACTTTCAAAACCTCTTGCAAATGAAAGTATAAGCAATTTACGCCACGCGTTGCTGTCGTGCTACTTCTTGCGGAGGCATTTGCATCAGTAATATACGTTTGTTTTTTGGCTATTGTGAGCCATTTCTGTTCATAACGGACAGCTTGTGAATATGTGAATGTGTCTGATAATACGCGTATCTATTGTATAAATTATGTAGAACTCTTATTTTGTGTGTGGACGTATCTAAAATATTTTACTATGATAGAATCTTCTTTGCTTGGAAATGTATGGTAAAAGCGATATATGAAATGACGTATCTAAAAAACGAAATGAACGTTTTGTCTCTAAAATTTTTTTCACTTTTAAACGCAGATATACCAAGACTGCACATACGTTAAACAAGCAAATTAGTACAAGGCCAGGAAACACATATGCTGCAAATGTATATTGTTAGTGTCAGGAAACAGAACATAGATTTACAATATAAGACATTTTAATGAGGGAAAATGTACATCATTTTTGTCCAAACGAAAACAAAAGTGGTTGACTGGCGCCAGGTACTTTGTAACATATTGGAATCACGCCCTAATTGTCTTGTAAAGGTGAATGTTTTGCAAAAGCTATTATATAAAACGAACTCTTCAGGGCGCTTCAGCGTTTTCCACTTATCTTCAATAGAATGTGTGGTATCTTACTCATTTATTATTTTCATCCTATTCTTTTGATGTAAATGAAGTATTAAAAAAAGTCTTTTATTAGATTTGTATTGTCAGTAGACCGTTGGATACAATGCAGTCTTTTATTTTGATCATACATCAAAGTTTTCTTAAGAATGAAATATTTTAAGATTGACCGTATAATTCATGGTTATTTCGTCAGTGTCTTTAACGAAGTGTTTTGTTGCTGTTGCTCTAAGGTAATTACACCTGTTGTATCCACTGGGTGCGATAATGTCGTTGAATATACAAGTAATTGTAATCCGCTTTGGAGTTTTGATTCTCTAAAATAATGCTTCATGCTTAGGCTTTTTGATGTTGTATGATTCCCATGAATTTACGTGATAGCTAATAATACGCCATTTTGTTTGATATTTACTTACTTACGAAACGCACCTTGGCGTGTATAGTCCAGAACCACCAAGATCAAATCTTACTGAATTCCCAGAGGTAGCATGATCATTCCCCCAGATATCACTGATTCTATGACGCTAGTTGCGACCTTTGTGTTTGAATAAAATTAGGTTTACATCTCCTGTTATATTTGGTAAACAAAGATGTGGTAAATGTCTGCAGTCAACCTTACAAACTGTAGCGAATATCAGCTGCTCTGAAAGGTTTCGAAAGTACACATATTTTAAACCCTATCATCCTCGATTTACTGTCAGTACTTCAGTCACTTCACCAAGTAAGTTATAAATCGTTAATGACCAATGTTCTCATTAAACCTACCTCGCGCAATATCATGTATGTTTGTTGGTGGCTCAAACAACGGTATCAAAAGAGCAGACCGCGCGGCCAAATTAGGCCCATCTCTATTACCATCTGATTTTAAAATACTTTGCACTGGTTTAAATCGGGAATCTAGACATTAGTATTCAGTATGTGGCAGGCATTGAGGAATTTCAACAACGAAATCCTTGAAGCGAAACATTCACCAAACAAAGTGTGACATATTGTAGTTTACTTGTTAGTTCTAATTAATAACTGCTCCCCTTAGTAGTTGCAACATTAGATAGGGACTGCTCCCTGGATAGAGGGCGCCGCGATACAATAGAGAAAGTTATGGACGTGTACTGTGAAGGTGTGTTAATAAAGACTGTTCAAGCAACCTGAGACTCCCTCATTTTCCATGACATGGTGTCAGAAGTGATTCCAAAGGAGACATAAACTTTTGTAGTGAGTGAAAATGGCGAAATTCCAGGCACTGGAGAGCTTTAACTTTGGGAAGCCAGTGAAGTGGCCGGATTGGAAACAGCGTTTCGTGCGCTTTAGGATCGCCACCAAGTTAAACAAGGAAGATGAGGCAGTTCAAGTAAGTTCACTAATATATGCAATGGGGAAAGAAGCAGAACAAATATTTAAATCGTTTGAGTTTGCTAACGATGATGATGCCGACAAATACACCCCAGTTTTGCAGAAATTTGGTGATTACTTTGTCCCCAAGACCAATGTGATCCATGAAAGAGCGCGGTTTCACCAACTTAGTCAAATACCAGGAGAGTCGGTTGAGGAATTTGTAAGAAAGCTGTATGAACTTGCCGACCATTGTGACTTTGGCGCACAAAAGGATGAAACAATAAGGGATCGTCTTGTAATTGTAATTCGGGATAAAGAGGTTTCGGAAAAACTACAAATGGAGGCTGACCTCACCTTAGTGAAGGCCATACAAATAGCGAGACAGTCAGAACTGGTTAAAAGTCAGTTACGCGACCAAAGTCAGACGGTCAAAAATTTGGATGAAATCTCTAAACAGAACAAGGCATCAAGCACTAAACCATGGTCGACCAACCAAAATGGACAACGTCAGTGGCGCAAACTAAATCAGATTGGTCAAACAACAGCACAACAAACCTGTCACAAATGCAACAGGCGGCATGGTAGAGGTGAGAGATGTCCCGCTAAAGGAAAACGGTGTAGAAGTTGTAACAAACTTGATCACTTTGCCATTTTCTGTCGCTCTAAGAAAGTAAATGAGGTCACATTTAATGAAACACCAGCTACAGATTATGCAGAATACCAAGAAACATTCTTCCTTGGCTCAGTAACTATGTGTGACGATGATAAGGAGGCATGGCGTGTGATTTTGAACATTTGTGGAGCCCCAGTTCACTTCAAAATAGACACGGGAGCAGATGCAACAGTTATGTCTAAAGCAACATACAACTCTCTTCCAACAAGACCAAAGCTTAGACAATCGGAATCCAGGTTGTGTAGCCCTGGAGGGATTCTGGATTCAAAAGGCGAGTTTATGGCACATACTACATATAAGAAAGTATCATACCAGTTTCGGGTATTTGTCATCAAGGGACAACGTGCCAGTAATCTCCTTGGTCGTGCAGTTGCACACGCGATGGGTCTTGTGAAAAGAGTTGAAGAGATCAACAAAACAGCCTTTGGGCACTTTGGCCTGTTGAAGTGTGAGCCAGTGAAGATCACTCTCCAGGATGATGCCAGGCCATACAGTATAGCTGCACCCAGGCGTGTTCCGTTTCCTTTGTTGTCGAAGGTGAAAGAAGAATTGCTCCATATGCAGCAGGAAGGCATCATTGAAGAAGTAACAGAGCCCACAGAATGGTGTGCGCCCATGGTATCAGTCCCTAAGAAAAATGGCAAAGTCAGAATTTGTGTTGACTTGAAGAAGCTCAATGAAGCTGTCAAACGGGAGAGATATATGCTCCCTACTCTAGATGATATATCAACGAAGCTGATAGGCTACACTGTCTTCTCCAAACTTGATGCAGAAAGCGGATTTTATCAAATACCCTTACATCCAGAAAGTGCAAAACTGACCACCTTTATTACTCCGCTGGGTCGTTTCTGTTTTAAACGAGCTCCATTTGGTATTACGTCGGCTCCAGAGATTTTTCAGAGAAAAATGACAGAGCTGCTGACTGGCTATGAAGGGGCTGAGGCCATTATGGATGATATACTCATTTATGTCAGAACCTTAGAGGAGCATGACAGACGACTAAATTTGGTTATAGAAAAGCTCAACAGGAGTGGACTGAAGCTCAAGAAAGAAAAAAGTTAATTTAGAAAGAATAAATTGGAATTCTTTGGTCATGTGATTAGTCAGGATGGCATACGCCCCAGTCCAGCAAAGGTTGCTGAAGTGAAAGAGCTTCCTGCTCCATTAAATATCAGTGAGCTTCGTCGCACCATGGGCATGATCAACTACCTTGGTAGATTTCTCCCAGACTTGTCTACAATAATGCGACCAATTTTGGACCTGCTGAAATCAGACACAGCCTGGTATTGGGGCCCAGACCAGGATTATGTCTTCACGAAAGTCTACGAGATGCTGACATCCACGCCAGTCTTAGCGTTTTATGACCCTAACAAGTTAACTATTGTCAGCGCTGATGCCAGCAGTTATGGAATTGGTGGGGCAATATTCCAACAACAGGGAGAAAAACTCAAGCCAGTTGCCTTTTGTTCAAGAACACTCATCCCTGCAGAGATTAAATATGCACAGATAGAGAAGGAGTGCCTTGCATGTGTGTGGGCTTGTGAAACGTTTTCACGATATCTTGTTGAACTGGATTCGTTCAGATTGCATACAGACCACAAACCTTTAGTGCCATTGATCAACACACATGCTTTAGATAAAGCCCCTTTAAGGTGTCAACGACTGTTAATGCGGTTAAGACGCTTCAACGCAAAGGCAGAGTATGTTGCTGGGAAGCTTTTAGTAGTTCCAGACACCCTTTCTCGGAGCCCTCTCCTGGACCAGGACGCCACGTACGAAGAGGAAGTGGAAGTTTTTATAGAGTCAATGGAGGCATGCAGGCCAATTTCCGATACGAAATTAGAACAAATAAAAGAAGGTTACAGGAGTGACCACAATCTGCAGACTGCAATGACCTTCACCAGAAATGGATGGCCGGATAAGAAAAATAGTGTCCCCTAGATGTACAACCATACTTTGCTGTACGCAGTGAACTCTCAGTTCAGAACGACCTATTTCTCTTCAGGGACAGGGTTATTATACCTACAGTCTTGAGGCCCGGAATTCTGATTAACATTCACGAGGGTCATCAGGGATTAGCCAAATGTCGTGAAAGAGCCCAAAGTTGTGTATGGTGGCCAGGAATCGCGAGACAGATCCAAGACAAAATAGAGACATGTGAATTTTGTCAGATTAGAAAGCCAGCACAGAAGAGGGAACCATTGAAGACAACCTCTCTACCAGACCGACCATGGCAGAAAATTGCAATTGATATTTGTGAAGTCAAACAAGAAAGATACCTGGTAGCTATTGACTACTTTTCACGCTATCTGAAAATTATGCATCTAACAAAAATAACCTCCCAGCAAGTAATTGGAAAGCTAAAGAGCACATTTGCACGATGGGGAATCCCAGAAATTGTAGTTTCAGACAATGGGACCCAGTTCACTTCATCAGAATTCAAGGAATTTGCGGAGAAATACAACTTCAAACAAGTATTTACCAGTCCTCACTACCCACAAGCAAATGGTGAGGCAGAAAGTGGTGTCAAAATAGCAAAATCTATACTTATGTAGGATGATGTATTCCTTGCCTTGATGGCTTATAGAGCCACACCGACGGCTGCGACAGGTGCCAGCCCAGCCCAATTGATAATGGGACGCCAGATGAGGACCACCTTGCCCATTATTGAAAAGAAGTTAAACCCCAAGTGGCCAAACCTCAAAATCACCAGGCAGAGAGACCGTAAGACAAAACAAAGATATGAATTATTTTACAACCGGCGCTACACTACACGCAATTTGCCAGATAATAATGAGGGAGACAGCGTCAGAATCAAATGGCATGGAAATGATAGCAAGTGGTCAACACCAGGCATAGTTATTCAAGCCGACAAAGATCGAAGAAGCTACTTGGTAAAAACTCCCCAAGGGATATACAGGCGCAATCGAATCCATGTTATGCGGATAAAAAGCCCTGAGAATCTACTTCCAATTGAGACAAATACGTCTACAGACATTGTAACAGAGTCCCCACAGTGTACTGTCAGGAGTCATTTGGATTCCAGCACAAGGTCTCTAAATAACATGGAGCCCATACCACCATCGGATGAATGTACCACCCAGTGTGACCCAGTCCAGCCAACCCCCAATAGCCAAAACACTCCAGTGCGGACGTCAACCCCCAGCAAGCTAGCGGTACCAAATGGGTCCAATAGCTCAAACACTCCAGTGCGGACGTTAAGTGGGAGAGTCGTCCGAAAACCAGCCAGATTCAATGATTTTGTCTAAGAAAGTGACTTTTATAAATGTGCCAACGCGTAGTTTAGTATTCGATTTCTGAATTGGACTTTTAGGTTTCTATAGTATTATATTCAGGACTATCTTGTGCAAGTTTACAGTAACCTATTATATAAATCAGTTCCGTTAATTTCTATCAGTGGACATGTCAGATACAAAGACAGTAAATTCATTGTTTACTTATTTAATGTTTTCATATTAATGGAATTGATTCATTGTGTTTCTTATTTACTAATAAGCAAAATCTTATATTCTAATAATCTTAGAAGAGGGGAGATGTGACATATTGTAGTTTACTTGTTAGTTCTAATTAATAACTGCTCCCCTTAGTAGTTGCAACATTAGATAGGGACTGCTCCCTGGATAGAGGGCGCCGCGATACAATAGAGAAAGTTATGGACGTGTACTGTGAAGGTGTGTTAATAAAGACTGTTCAAGCAACCTGAGACTCCCTCATTTTCCATGACACAAAGCAATAAGTACGAGGTGGATATAATACAAGATAGAATCGGCAACACTTACACAACCCACTACAACATTTTGAATGGTGTGAAGGTCCATCCCAGTGCGTTAGTTGCAACTAACCATTTTCTGTAACGCACTTTCTAATACATTACTTTAGTTTTCAACCTAAAAGCGATAATTAGTATAATTTTCAGCACATGAAGTAGCTTTTGATACAGTAAACGTGTTTTATATTTTAAATTTCATGAAGAGCGTAAACAGTACTTTTAAACTACGAGTAGTTTTACCTATGTACTGTCCTTGATCCAAATACCTGTATGTATCTAATTATTCATTGACAAGGACCATTTCCATTCCTTGCTGATCGGGATCCCTATTATATTATCCTCACTATATCATCATCTTGCTTTTCATTGTTTAGTCTTATTATGACTGGTTGGTAATTAACATAGTATAGCATATGACCTTGTTTTGTAGCACTAAATAGCTTCACAGTGCTGGTGCGATGTAAAACCACAATCAATCAATCAATCAATCAATCAATCCATAAATCAATCAATCAATCAATCAAATATCAGACCTATTTACCGTGATGGGAATCTTTATACTGCAGAGAAGTATTTAAAAATAATTGATGCAGGTGAGAAATGAGGTCAACACCTGGTGTTTATTTGTAAAGTACAGGTCATCTCCCAATGAGTGAATCTTAAACTTAAAATGTGAAATTTAAATCTGACAAACAAACAATTAAAATAAAAAGTAAATGTCCCAAATCCAATACACGTAACAGTATACATAGTCCCATATTTAAAATAGAGATTGAAAATATAAGATTAAACTTTATTTGTAAACAGCACATAAACCGATTATATATATATATATATATATATATATATATATATATATATATATATATATATGCATGCATGCACGCACACACACACACATCCATGCATGCATGCATACATACATACATACATACATACATACATACATACATACATACATACATACATACATACATACATACATACATACATACATACATACGTTTTGCTGTGCAGTTCTGAAATGGCATAGAGGGCGGTTGCATCTCATATGTTTTATATATGTGTTATCAGTTGATATCAAACTTGTCAATGTATCATGGATCGCTGTTAAAATGTGATTAATGGATAATAAAACGCATCTGTACTCCACATAATATCCGTTTTCTTTTCTTTTTATAGATGATGTGGAATGTTTATATCATAGACCTATTTTAAATCTGAGACTAATAAGTAAACAGATGTAAAACGCATACAAATATTTTCAAGTAAGCTGCCTTTCAAAAGCATTTAAAATTGAATAGATGAAAGAAAACACGCTCTTTTGTAGTTATCGCATAACTGAAATGCAATGAAAGACAGTAATTGGAATAAGGACGAAATCGAGCAAGACAATATAAACAAAAGCCTGATTATAAACGTTACAAAAGGAAATAAAAAGTTATAGAACAAAGAACTAATTGATGGAAATAACTCAGCAATCGCTTGACGCCAATAGCTACAAAACAGATTGGAGCTATGTCACTCTGATCTTATTAACAGATTGAACCATGGACTCGGACTGATCTTCAAATTACCTGTGTGACAAATAGCGCTGACGTACTTGTTATGTTTGAATTTTAGTGTGTGGGGTAAGGAAAAAAGACATAAATGTATCTTATTGTGTTTAAGACAAATGTTTCCAAGAAGGCCATAGTTCACGATATACATTAGTCGTGACTTTTTAATACTGTTCCCCAATTTAGCATCAACAAAAATCCTAATGTTGTCTTGCCTATTCTTTAACACACACACACACACACACACACACACACACACACACATACATACATACATACATACATACATACATACATACATACATACATACATACATACATACATACATACATACATACTGTTATCGATGAAACAGTAGTGACAATAAATGCATTTTATTCACAACTCAGTAATGTTAGTGAGCATTTTGCAAGTGACGTTTTATTTAGTTATTAAACGTTTTACCTTGTATAGATTGATTCGATTCAGGAGTATATGCAAATAATTTTTTTATTTCTTTTTGGAATATTTATTTTCGTTTCTTTATTGTAATGAAATAACTATACTTATTAGGTTTAGTTTGGTTTTGTAGTGATTGACATTATTTTATATCACATGCAAGGCTATCCAAGTGAATGAGTGTATTTTGGAGGAGGAAGAATACGGGAAGACGACAGGAAGTACCACCAACCAATGCGGAGCTACTGGCAAGCGTTCTCGTCTACCCACATTGGTGGAATCGTGACTCCAACTAACACTTACAGAGGTGAAAAACGCGGGGGTAATAAGCCACTCGGTCACATTTGGCTTATAGTATATTTGAAGTAAATTAAAAGCGCTTTTTGTCACACAGGTGACTTGAAGATCAGCCAGAGTCCATGGTCAAAGTAAATTAAAAAGTAATATTAGTGCGTAATTTGTTACACTATCCAAATAACGATGTAAGTTTGATTTTCAAGCTTGGAACACAACTTTGTGTTTAGAACACGGAAGTGACATGGTGAGGAACCGATTGAACATAATCCCACCAAACTGATCTTCAGCTAAGTCATTACTAGAATATGAAAGTTAAATGCCAGTTACATTATAATATTTACAATAATTTTCCTAACACTGTTATTTATACAGTTCATCCGATATCGACACACTTTTTAAATCTGCAGAGTCAAAGTAACAAACACAACAATTAATAATTTCTTAGTAACAGTTGCCTGAAAAGCCACCAAAAATACGTCTATATGATACATACCAAAATACGCCTATATGATACATACCAAAAATACGCCTATATGATACATACCAAAAATACGCCTATATGATACATACCAAAAATATACCTATATGATACATACCAAAAATACGCCTATATGATACATACCAAAAATATGCCTATATGATACATACCAAAAATATACCTATATGATACATACCAAAAATATGCCTATATGATACATACCAAAAATATACCTATATGATACATACCAAAAATATACCTATATGATACATACCAAAAATATGCCTATATGATACATACCAAAAATATGCCTATATGATACATACCAAAAATATGCCTATATATGATACATACCTAAAATATGCCTATATGATACATACCAAAAATATGCCTATATGATACATACCTAAAATATGCCTATATGATACATACCAAAAATATGCCTATATGATACATACCTAAAATATGCCTATATGATACATACCAAAAATATGCCTATATGATACATACCAAAAGTATGCCTATATGATACATACCAAAAATATGCCTATATGATACATACCAAAAATATGCCTATATGATACATACCAAAAATATGCCTATATGATACATACCAAAAATATGCCTATATGATACATACCAAAAATATGCCTATATGATACATACCAAAAATATGCCTATATGATACATACCAAAAATATGCCTATATGATACATACCTAAAATATGCCTATATGATACATACCAAAAATATGCCTATATGATACATACCAAAAATATGCCTATATGATACATACCAAAAAAATGCCTATATGATACATACCAAAAATATGCCTATATGATACATACCAAAAATACGCCTATATGATACATACCAAAAATATGCCTATATGATACATACCAAAAATATGCCTATATGATACATACCAAAATACGCCTATATGATACATACCGAAAATACGCCTATATGATACATACCAAAAATATGCCTATATGATACATACCAAAAATATGCCTATATGATACATACCAAAAATATGCCTATATGATACATACCAAAAATATGCCTATATGATACATACCAAAATACGCCTATATGATACATACCAAAATACGCCTATATGATACATACCAAAAATATGCCTATATGATACATACCAAAATATGCCTATATGATACATACCAAAAATACGTCTATATGATACATACCAAAAATATGCCTATATGATACATACCAAAAATATGCCTATATGATACATACCAAAAATACGCCTATATGATACATACCAAAAATATGCCTATATGATACATACCAAAAATATGCCTATATGATACATACCAAAAATACGCCTATATGATACATACCAAAAATACGCCTATATGATACATACCAAAATACGCCTATATGATACATACCAAAATACGCCTATATGATACATACCAAAAATATGCCTATATGATACATACCATGATTGTACTCTTGGATAACAACACTAAATCGTTAGATAGTAGCCTGTCCGGTAACGTATTTTTTGTTTGTGCTCTTGGCACATGTTTGAAATCGTATCTTGCCAATTTATTCTTAAGAAAGGTTTCGCAATCCAAATATTATTATTAGTCGTGCATTAATTAAGTAATAACCTCACAGACTGCATCAGAAAATGCATATTAGATGTGAAATGAATATCTGTGTAGTAGATTACATATACGTACTTATATTATTTATTTAAGAGTTTAATGTTTTATGGGTTTAACGTGGTGTAAACTGTTGTTAAATCCATGACCAGCTAACGCCTGAAGGTCGTTATGTACGCAGTGTATTTCGGAAATTGACAGTTTATACCACGATAGGCGCAGAAGAAAAAAACCCAACAATTTTAACCTTTTATAATTGTAGTTCATTGTAGCCTTATTAATCGATATATTTTTGTTTTTGCTTCTTAAAAATATTTTATATCAGTTTTAGAACCTTTTTTCAGCGAATAAAATGCATGTGGAACGCTTCCGATACGTAGCTATTTAAGGAAAGGGGTATTCTCCATCAACATTTAAATGGCTGCTACATCATGAAGCAATTCTCTTTATGTATTTTATTTAAATATTTTGTTCTGAGTAGGTGATCAAAACAGGAAGCAAAGGATGTGTTTTTTGTGGACGTAAAACTGACTTTTGGATAGGATGCTTTCATTGACGAGTTAAACTTGTTTTGGCCATCTCATTACTCTCCAGACATGCAATTAACCATTTATGTGACTTAAAGGTAAAGGGTTATAGTGATATGGGTCCAATAATCAAAATAAGAAAGACATCGACCATAACAGTTATGATGGTTGAGAAGCTATGTCTATCGCACCAACCTCGATAATAAATATCATGGTCGATGTCATAAATTGTAGGAATATGCATATAATAATTATATTAATTGGATCATCTCCCCCAATCTCTATTTCTGTTTACCATTAGTTTTAGCTAAATTTGTAACGAGCCGTAGTGAAAGTGAAGTAGTCGTAATAATCTTTTTGGTAGATTTTAAGTTTCCCGGATCAGAGAAAGGGGTCTGCACAAGAGACCTTGCTCTTTGATATTTTTGTTTCTGGACATCCTTCCTCTTTGAGGGCGATATATAGGTTGTTGGTTTCTGGTCATCCGACAAATGACAATGTTTAGCTAGTTCATTTAGAATGCTTGATATTTCAAACGTTGTGGATTGTCAACGTCAAAGCAAGTTGGATATTGATGGGTAAATTTGTTCATTGTCTCCGTGTATGAAGTTTTACTTTATATGGCAAATTAGGTCAAAAGTTTCAGAATTCTGCCATTTCGGAAACAATTTTTAATTGCATAATATCTGCCACACATCGTACCTTCACCTTGCGTATCTGTAACATTATTTTCCCAGATTTGTATCAAATATACATTCGCTAACTTCGAGGTTATTCTTTCGAATCATACCCTTAATGTGTGGCGATTGTTCCCATTTTCTCCACTTTCCCAAAACAATGAACATGCAGGAAGGTCTGAATGATAGAAATAATTGTATCCGTAACATCAATCCTCAGTAAATCCAATGGCTGAAATAACCATGGTAGTCATATAAAATTAGACGTTTATTTCTTGCGCATAAGTTTCCGGCGAACAACATGTATAATTTTTCATTACATTACTGCGTCAATATACATTCGAGACATAGTTTAGACTTGCAGAACGATCACGTATGGCCAAAGAAAGAATTTGTTTTCAGAGCAAAATTGCAAAACGATTTGCTTTTTTATTCTGTCAAGACAATTTGTTCATATTTTGGATAGCAGATAGCTATATGCTACTTCAGGAATATATATATATATATATATATATATATATATATATATATATATATATATATATATATTTCTTGGAGATAAGAATGCGTTTTATTTAAGTTTCAGTTGTTTTAATTACATGGACAAATTAAAAATGACCGTAAATCTCCTTAACTATGTTGATAGTGCAACATTGGTTGGAATGCGGACCAGATTGTACACTTTCATACAAGATATTTACTTTTGATTTTCTTTTCAACTCTTGGTTAAAGTAATGCCAAAGTGGCCTACATAAGTCTGTAATGTGCTTGATTTTGTTTTTTAACGTTCTTTTATTCAGTTATCAAAAAGAACATTTTCTAAAGATGCTTTACATTTCAATTCGTCATAAACGTTATAAGCTTTGCATTAATTAGGGAAGTGTGCTGAATAAAGGTTCTAGTGTATTGAGGAGACGACCTTTATTCCGATTGTAAATAATTAAATATTAATCCGTGGGTTGTTGATAAAGGTTCAATCAAAATATAATTCACGCCATATCACTCGTATCCATAGAAACAAATCATATTAGCTTTTAGCAGCAATCAAAGGCATATGAATGACTGCATTTCCTGGAAGAGACTTAATTTCCATGAATGTTAACCCACATATATTACGAACATATTCAGCACATATATTACGAACATATTCATCACATATATTACGAACATATTCAGAACATCTACTCCCCTAAATGGCAATAAATATAATAAACCGATGAGTTATGCAGGAAAATGCTAAACCCAATTAATTTGTATTTGCCACATGTCTGTTGCGGTCTTTTTTGCACAGACTGAATCCATCCCTCCTCCAGATGTAACACGCAAGTGCACGCATTTTCATTAGTCTACAGATATTTTTCCACCTTTAATACTGACCGCCATATATAACCTATCGTGTGCTGAAAAAAATGGCGTTAAACCCTACAAAAACAAACAAAAACAAACAAAATTCATAATTTTATTGGACAAATGCAGTAAATTTCATAGAAATATCCGTTAACAGTTCCTTGCATAAAATTTTCATGTCAACGCTTTAAAATTAAAACCGATGAAAGAATAGTTCCATTGCTGATCCATTTAATGAATAATGCAACCAATATGTTTTCACCAAAATTATCAGTATTCGGTAGATACAAAAACATGCCAAATGGTTTCTACTTTATTAGAAAGAAACATTATTGCATTTTTGTGTACAAGTAACAACATATCAATCAGGATTTAGATACAGAATCGAAACAATAAATCATTGTCCTTTCTTACAGCAGTAACAATAGAGGAGTTCCAATTATCCGTATTAGGCATTTCGTATTTAAGTTACACAGTGTTGAAGGGATAGCGTAGGCAATATTATAATGTATGAGATTAACAGTTCAAGGGAAATAAATCGGGTTAGTAAAGTGTATGCCGTAAAATAATAATGTTCGCATTTTCATAAAAGTTTAATTTTAGAGACAAAAAAATACAAGACTTCAAAAACTATTTGTATTGGGGTGGGGACAAGTGGTCGCCATTGTATATGTATTATGTCGCAGTAAAAATTCGTCTAACTCATGGGATTGAATTTCTTTATTGTCCATGCCATAATAAATAGATACAATAAATTACATATTATTTACGTTCGAATACAATGCATTATTATTTGTAATTCAACTGTCAATACATATATTTTGGTCTTGACAATTATATATTTTTTTTTTTTTTTTTGAACTCAATGTTTGTTTGAGTTGAAATATTGCATTAGCATGTACCATCCTAAGCAAAACTGTTTAAATAACTAAACAGAGTTGAAAAAGTTTGCCTCCCCAGTCATGCATCCATTGTACACTCGGACTGCTTCATTCTTATCTATGGCTCCGACGAGGAACGCATCATCTATAATTTTATCCAGTTTCTTGTAACCGTCATAGTTGGGATCGAGGTTGGAGTTAACCCAACTTTCATAAACACCGAATTTTTTCTGAAATAATAATAATAATAATAATAATAATAATAATAATAATAATATCATAAATTAATATCATGGGGAATGTGACAGAGTAGCTTGAAACCAGACCACAGATTAAGACAAATACGGTTGCAGTGACATGCGTTGCCTAATGTTCATATACCAGAAAACGAATCTTTCAGAACTTCGACAAGATGAGTTAACTACTCGATCAGTCAGAATTTAGGATGTCAAGCCAATAATACAATCCATCTTCTGATATGCAAGATTTGTACCATTCAATATGCTGGAGACAGTATTGATTTCAGAAAGCGAATGAATAATCACAAAAGTCAAATTAGCAACAAAATCAAAGCACATGTCGCCAATCACAACAATTTGAACGGATGACATTCAATTGAATCCGTCGAGATTTTATCGATTGAATGTAACCTGGGGTTGACAGACATATAGCACACACGTAAACAATGATAATGGATACTACAATTGAAAACTCAAGACGAATTAAACCTAGATGGAACAGGTTACCTTCCCGTTCTAGTCCTATCAAAATTACAGATGTAACAGGTTACCTTCCCGTTCTAGTCCTATCAAAATTACAGATGGAACAGGTTACCTTCCCGTTCTAGTCCTATCAAAATTACAGATGGAACAGGTTACCTTCCCGTTATAGTCCTATCAAAATTACAGATGGAACAGGTTACCTTCCCGTTATAGTCCTATCAAAATTACAGATGGAACAGGTTACCTTCCCGTTATAGTCCTATCAAAATCACAGATGGAACAGGTTACCTTCCCGTTCTAGTCCTATCAAAATTACAGATCGAACAGGTTACCTTCCCGTTATAGTCCTATCAAAATTACAGATGGAACAGGTTACCTTCCCGTTATAGTCCTATCAAAATTACAGATGGAACAGGTTACCTTCCCGTTCTAGTCCTATCAAAATTACAGATGGAACAGGTTACCTTCCCGTTATAGACCTATCAAAATTACAGATGGAACAGGTTACCTTCCCGTTATAGACCTATCAAAATTACAGATGGAACAGGTTACCTTCCCGTTATAGTCCTATCAAAATTACAGATGGAACAGGTTATCTTCCCGTTCTAGTCCTATCAAAATTACAGATGGAACAGGTTACCTTCCCGTTCTAGTCCTATCAAAATTACAGATGGAACAGGTTACCTTCCCGTTCTAGTCCTATCAAAATTACAGATGGAACAGGTTACCTTCCCGTTCTAGTCCTATCAAAATTACAGATGGAACAGGTTACCTTCCCGTTCTAGTCCTATCAAAATTACAGATGGAACAGGTTACCTTCCCGTTATAGTCCTATCAAAATTACAGATCGAACAGGTTACCTTCCCGTTCTAGTCCTATCAAAATTACAGATCGAACAGGTTACCTTCCCGTTATAGTCCTATCAAAATTACAGATGGAACAGGTTACCTTCCCGTTATAGTCCTATCAAAATTACAGATGGAACAGGTTACCTTCCCGTTATAGTCCTATCAAAATTACAGATGGAACAGGTTACCTTCCCGTTATAGACCTATCAAAATTACAGATGGAACAGGTTACCTTCCCGTTATAGTCCTATCAAAATTACAGATGGAACAGGTTACCTTCCCGTTATAGTCCTATCAAAATTACAGATGGAACAGGTTACCTTCCCGTTATAGTCCTATCAAAATTACAGATGGAACAGGTTACCTTCCCGTTATAGTCCTATCAAAATTACAGATGGAACAGGTTACCTTCCCGTTATATTCCTATCAAAATTACAGATGGAACAGGTTACCTTCCCGTTATAGTCCTATCAAAATTACAGATGGAACAGGTTACCTTCCCGTTCTAGTCCTATCAAAATTACAGATGGAACAGGTTATCTTCCCGTTATAGTCCTATCAAAATTACAGATGGAACAGGTTACCTTCCCGTTATAGTCCTATCAAAATTACAGATGGAACAGGTTACCTTCCCGTTATAGTCCTATCAAAATTATAGATGGAACAGGTTACCTTCCCGTTATAGTCCTATCAAAATTACAGATGGAACAGGTTACCTTCCCGTTATAGACCTATCAAAATTACAGATGGAACAGGTTACCTTCCCGTTATAGCCCTATCAAAATTACAGATGGAACAGGTTACCTTCCCGTTATAGTCCTATCAAAATTACAGATGGAACAGGTTACCTTCCCGTTATAGTCCTATCAAAATTACAGATGGAACAGGTTACCTTCCCGTTATAGTCCTATCAAAATTACAGATGGAACAGGTTACCTTCCCGTTATAGACCTATCAAAATTACAGATGGAACAGGTTACCTTCCCGTTATAGTCCTATCAAAATTACAGATGGAACAGGTTACCTTCCCGTTATAGTCCTATCAAAATTACAGATGGAACAGGTTACCTTCCCGTTATAGTCCTATCAAAATTACAGATGGAACAGGTTACCTTCCCCTTATAGTCCTATCAAAATTATAGATGGAACAGGTTACCTTCCCCTTATAGTCCTATCAAAATTACAGTCAGTCGATAGTTTTGGACTCGACTTATATTTTGCACTAATATTTACCCAAGTATTTACTTTGAAGGATCTGTTTGGTCTTGATTAGTATTGTTATTATTATTATTATTATTAGTAGTAGTAGTAGTAGTAGTAGTCCATTATCTCGACACATAATTATCTTAACATCTTTCCTTCAGAAACTCCTTGCATAACATTGCTGGTATATACATTCATTATCAATTCCTGTAGATGTATTGATCTCCAAGCACCCTGTGTTCCGTCCTCTGTTCACAACGTTGAATTAAGTCCAAACGTACTGGCTCGCTATGTGACAGACACAAAACTCTCTCGTCGATTACTTTTCTTCAAATTTCTAATGTTATATCTCTTGTTGTATCTTGCCTCTAGCGACCCCAACATTTCAATACGTTTTCGCAGATTTTGTGTGAAATATTTGTTTTGTATTGCTTTTGCATATAAACGTTGATTTTGCCTGAGGAAGAGTTTCGTTATGTAAAATAGTTAGGAAACCGTTTAGAACTTTCACTGGTCTCTCTCTCTCTCTCTCTCTCTCTCTCTCTCTCTCTCTCTCTCTCTCTCATACTTTTAAAATTGAACTGAATTACTCTTGCTTGTGGAATTCTTAATGCACGCTATAGACGAAAACACATTGCCGTATATCTTATATATATCTTAAACCATATGGCTCTAAACAGCAAACACTGACATTGCCTACTACCTAGATATGTTACTTCATCACCTCATCGTTTTGATTTTAACTGATTGCTTTTATTATTGCTAGTCGGTAATAAAGATTCTATCAAATTTAAAATAAATATGTTTCTAGTATGCTATATAGCCAAGCACTGCTGATGCACTTGAAAAGTAAAATCAATCAATTAATCAACTACTTACGACAAATCTGTTTCTCTGTTACATGACGTAAGAGTATGATGCTAACCGTCAGTTTTGAGTAGAGGGGAGTGGAGCGAAAAAAATCATTTATAGCAATAACTGTTACTACTACACGTCCTTGATCTCAGTCGTTGATGTTATACAAAATACTTACTGGTGGATTCGATATTTTTCGTCCAAGCCAGGGCCACAATTTTGCGCATGGTATCAATGCCACAATTAAATATAAAGAGATCATCTTTTCGGCAACTTCCTTTTCCAGGGCGGCATAATCAGCGCATGCTTTACTTAGGTCTATACCAGCGGGGTCTCTTATATGCCAGGATGTGAACAGTTCCTGATAATACCTGGAGAACAATCATATTTTTCAAAACATATTTGCCTTGGAATACTGCATTGTCTATACTTCATTCACACTTAAACACACACACATTGCACACACTCTTTCTAAAGATATTCCTTGTTCGAGATACACGTCCAGTTTTAATAATCTTACTATGTAATCTGTCCCGATTGAAATTCAGAAGCTTTGGATACCTACTATTTCTTCATACGTGCGTTTGTTTGTGTGTGGGTAAAATGTCTGCTTGTATGTTTGTATCTGTATCTAGTTGATGGTATGTAACGTTTTCTGTTGTGTATTAAAGCTTAAAAGATATACAAATGGAAGTAAAGGCGTCTTGTGTTTGTTCGTTTAACAAAATCGGCAACAAAGTTAGAAAACGTAAACAACCTTGTGTCAGTATAGTTGTATATCTTTTTCTTTACTATTCAGTTTAGTAAGAAAATAAGTCTCCTTTTGCTTTTGCGGTTTAGTAAGCAAAGAAGTCGCTTTTTGTTATTCAGTTTAGTAAGCAAATAAATCTTCTTTTGCTAATCAGTTTTGTAAGCAAATAAGTCCACTTTTGCTAATCAGTTTTGTAAGCAAAAAAGTCCCCTTTTGCTGACGCAAATAACCTAGTGTCATCAGATGTTGTTTTAGCAGATGCAGAAATGTAATCGTATATATCAAGGTCGTTTATATTAAAATTAAAACAAATACCGTCTGCTTGTGAGCATACTGTTCATTTTTGGTACTCCTATTAGGCTGTTTGTTTCTATGTTTGATGTTACCTTAATTTAAATAATTTTAGGGCTTTTTGAAACTTCCTTACTTCTTATATGATTCTGATCGTTTCTCCAGAAAATCCTTCAAGCCCGGATCCTTTGCTTTCCCCGCTGCTATGTCGATGGATTCTTTGCTGTGGAAGCAATACACAGAATCCTGGACCATATAACCGCCTATAAAATAAGGAACGGAATGCATTCAATGGAATTATTGATGGATGGGTTTAATTTACTTTTAAGTTAAATTGAAAATTGTTTAGGAAGAAATTGAAATTCTAAGTACGTTTTTTGATCCAAGGGTAAGCAAATCGTGAGATGCAAAGCATTCCATTCTTGCTTTGCGATTAAGTTTTCCTTCAGATCTGCAGTTTATCTACTTCGTAGAAAGCCAAAAGATAAATTCGTAATTTCTTATCGCCTTATGTTTATTCAACTTGAAAAATAACCAAATCGCTACATTAAAATACAGTCGTATATGTTTAAATCTTTCAAAATGAATATTTGTTTTTTTTCGATAGAGTGCAACTCTGTTATTTTGTAAATTCCATTGAAGTCCTACCCATCGGTTGATGCAGCGTTTAGCTATTTCACCAGAGTGAGCAAAATGTGCTAGAAGATAGTATTTACGTAATTGGTAAATAAGAAGGTCACTTTGTAAAACGTGACATGCATTATACATTTATTATTTTTTATTGGAACGACATAATGAGACTCTTTTTCTCTTATAAATCAACAAGGAACATACGTCCCCCAAAACAGACACAGGAAGAATATCCCATTCATTCCAAAGCAGCGTCATAGCGTGTACAATATACACAATGGACACAAAACAGTGCCTGGTCGTGGCAAATGACGAGGCAAAATTATATTACTTACCAAAATCAGTTGGATCAAGTGTAACATTTTGAAGTCCCTGGATAAATTTGGACTCAAGTGCTTTTTGTCGTTGGACTTTTGATGAATTCCAAAGATATTCAGAAAGAGGTTCAACTTTTCCCTTTACCTTAACTTTACACGCTTGAGCGGCGAGATCTGTGCACAGCGCGCTCTCAGCAAGCTTGTGCGCAAACAGTCCAGCATGTCTTGGACTTTTTCTGGCAGACATTTTTCAAGACTAAAAACCAAATAAATCAAATACATTAGGAACATACCAACCCACGTCTATAACGTCAAATATATGATCATTAAAGCTTAATTAACAGTTTAGAATAATTATTCCTTGTTTATATTTAGTGTCGGTATAACGGCATGATGACTTAAGCGACTTGTAGCAAAGAAAGTTATCGACCATTGCATTAACGGCTGATACATATTTCAATGACAGTTTTATTACATGTGTAGTAACATTTTACCACATTTCACGCTAACCTTTGGTGTGCCACTTCAGGTAAATCACTATGCCATAACACCACCGTACATGTAAAATATGCTAAACGATATTGTACTTCTTGCTGACAAACTTCAAATTTCCATTATCATAACACCAACGCAAATACTATATCAGAAAATAGTAGTGGAAAAAATAATAATGCTGTATTAACTGTAAAGAACAACATGTATTCTTAGGCAGTAAAATGTGTATGTTGTAGTTATTTAGGTCAATTTGAGAGAAAAAGTACACGAAATATACACAACTGAATTATGTCAGAAAACATTTTAGTTGAAAGACAGAGAACGATTCAGTAAGGATCTCTTTAGAATCTAATAACAATTCATGTTACACATTGTGTATAGCTCTCACTTGTTTGACTCCTCTCTATAACAAGCATTCATGAGTGTTCCTTTCAAAATTAAACGTTTTGACAGAATATTCGTACTGCATTATTCGCCCGTTTACTGGTTCTGTAAATGCATAAAACTAACATAGTCTTACCTGTTTATGCTGCAAAGAAGACGGATCTTGTGACACTAGCGTGGAGAACTTGCTCTTATAAACTTAAGTCGTATTGAATGTAACCAAGATGATACACTTAGCTAACTTATGAATTTTAATTTGTGAAGTACTCTGCTGATCATGCGTAGAAAGCAACGGTGTGGTTAACCCTAACGTGTAATTTGTCTATAGTGTTTTAAAAAAAGACAGCATAAGAGAAGAAATATATTAAAACTAAAAGGTTTGTCGATGATTTTTTTTTCATTATGGTTCCAATACAGAATACAGATATTTGTAAGTTTATAATGCACTCTCCAACGTGCTGCCTCCGACAATTTCTGTTTTAGAGTTTTATGTGTGCTAGGACGGACAAGCAGAGCGTCATTACGAGAGAGAGAGAGAGAGAGAGAGAGAGAGAGAGAGAGAGAGAGAGAGAGAGAGGGTGGGGAGGAAGGTCTAAGCAGAGAGTTTAAGTATATATTGGCAACTCCTTTAGGGTCCAAGGTTAGTTTTAGGCACGAATTGAAATACCGCGTGCACGTGCTTCATATAAAAACTCATAAAAAGTATAAAAAGACAAGTGAGATCATATCCATATACTTGGATAGGTATAATAAAGTAAAATATAAGACTATTATTCACATGTCCTGAAACAAAATGGAAGTTCATACAATAAGAATAAGAACAGTACAAACGTATTCCCTTTCCATGGGTGATAATTTTTAAAAATATTATGTACTTAATAACTTGATGCAATTCCATAAAGTTTGTCATCCACGAAGTTTTTTTTATATAGTCCACTTGCCTTGAAAACTCTTGTCTACTGCTCTGGGTGATAGATTTCCTTCCTAGATGATTATTATTATTATTATTATTCACTGGCTATATACTGTGAAGTAACTATGGGAGGTGTTCTGGTCTCACATCAGTTTCAAGAATAGCACAGATGACCAACGACGTCATACCAGATCCCGAGCGTTCTTTCGAGTATTGTTGTTCTTTTTAACTTGGGTCGCAGTAGCTTATCTCATTACTCTTGCATTGATCAGCAGCATTCAACGGCACCGAAATTTAATTACAGTTAAATTGACTGAATTTGAATGTGCACACCGTACCGTTCAACACGTAGAGGCAGGTTGTGAGGTAAGAACTGCCAGATCCAGTACACGTTTATACTATCATTGGCCTAACCCCGGTGCCTTTTGGATAAAGTATATGACGTGTTATATATTAGCAAGATATAGTACAGTAATTGACGTCACAAGAAGATGAGAACATGTATTGTATAATGTTCCTGTCTAAAACACCTCCATCGGATTCCATAACGCATAAATTATAGGTCTTTAATATCTTTCTATCGATCACAATAAGCCACATATAAATATGAATATAGATATGTGAGAATAAATATATTCAGGTATGAACGTGCCAAAGTCGGTGTTACATTTTCTGTTAATTTAAGTGCATATTATTGTGAAAATAATACATTTTTAAGCCAAAGCGTAACGAGATGGGTGCTTCGTCAGCGTTTACTTGAAAAAGTCATTTTTCTAACTTTGATTTAGACAAAAACTTGGTCAAGTAGTGTATTTGTTGCCACCTTACCATCCTATATCTTTCTGGTCATTTCTTGACCAAAACAAAAGTCAATAGTTGACCCATGTTGATGTGACTGAATAATTGATATGCCAAAAAGTAGCTAAATGTATTTTCTGTATCTTACAAATGATACACGCATCTAAGTTCCTTCTTTGTGTAATGAAGGGAATTGTGGGGAGGGCAGTTTTTGACGTGATGTGGTTTTCTTGTCTTTTGTTCTTTCTTTTGTACTAGAAGGAAACAATTATTGGGTGCATTTATTAGGTACATGCATTGAGCGCATTTATTGTGTATATGATTTGTGTTTATTTATTGGGTTCATGAATGGGGTGCATTTGTTGGGTACATGCTTTGGGAGTATTTATTTGGTACATGCATTACATGTATTTATTGGGTACATGTATTGGGTGCATTTATTGGGTGCATCCATTAGGTTGCATTTATTTGGTGCATGCATGATATAGGAGGTCTAGACTCACACAAGTAGGGAGATGGTTTCAAGAAGCGCAACCATTTTAGTCATAATAAAGTTTGCTTAATGTATCTCGACATTTAAATTATATTCGCATGAGCAACAATTCATGATTTGCTTATATTATTCGAGCAGCAAATATATACAAATACACATGAAGCAATACACAGCAAATAACATATACACAAACAGACACATACACGAAAACATGCACAAACATGTAGATACTTTACCGCTTCTTAAACCGGGTCATATATAATATATGTAATAAAAATTATCCCGTGAGTTCCTTTCAAACACCATGACAAGGTAAATTGAATTTAAAACTGATATTAAATAAGGTACACAACTTCCAGGGGAAAAAAACATGATTTTTTATGGCAATACACTCAATGCAACGAGATTACGGATATGAAAGATAAAACAAGGCGCACCCTTGTGGCCCTAATAAAATGTATATGTATAAAGTATTGGGTCTTGTCAGGTTGACTTCATGATCCTATTTTTATCTAACTTGTTAAAAGTCACATTAGATGATTTGTTGCGATTGATAAATAAAGATAGCTGTAAATTTTCAGGTATAAATGCTACGTCAAAATATGTGATTCGGTTTATTTACATTGTGTGTATGTGCGTTTGTGTGTGTTTTGTGCAATGAAATCCGTATCAAACACTTTCAATTACGTAGCTTATCAGCATATACTTACCAACAAAATGTATTAATTAACGTAAAATTATACTTCAATAAATTTGAAACGTTATGTAATATTAAGTTGTATTTACTACATTTTAAACTTAAATTATTTAAAACTGACAAAATGTGACAAATAATGATATCTGTTGTTGCATTGAGAGCCAAAGCTTCTTTGGATCCGTTGTGTGATAATATATGCCTACTCTCCATATAATTTGTATCCTCACCCCACCACCGATTTATAAACTAATAACATCAATTCATAACGTGGATATTCAGGCACACAACAACCCTGTAAGCGGTCCTTTTCCTGTTCCCCGAAAATGCTATTTTAGTGATGCATGCGGACATAAATAAAGGTGTCGTCTGCAATGTCCAACTTGAATATTTGTCAAAATTACTCAAGATAGAAAGGACAAGTGGTATAACTCTTGTGTACATGGGTTCAGAGGGAATGTACGTTTAAAAAGTCACATATATTTATGAAATAATTCAGCACGTATAGCAGACGATAAACGCTTATGTTGTTTGAAAGAAAATAGACTCCACAAGGCAAAGGTAGGGTCGTGCTAGTAAGGAAACTCCCGTTTGGTTTCACGATGATACTATTGCTAAACAGCCTTTGGCGACAATTAAGTTAAAAATGATAAATTTATGACGAGAGAACTTTATGTTTTTCTACATCCTTGATACTCGTCCTGTTCAAATCGGTTGAGATGTACATATAGTTAGAGGGTCAGTCAACACTTAAGCTACTGGTGAACATTTGTAGTTATAAATTTTAGTCCGCATTTATCATACTCTCTTGCATGAAGACACTTATATAGATCGACCTGTCTGTTATACTGTGGCAGATGATGGGTCCGCCGAGGAAGCGGGAGGTCGTGGGTTCGATCAGCGTTCGAGTCACTGTAAAGACTTACAAAAATAGTACTAACATCTGCCTCGCTTGGCGCTCAGCATTAAGAGGTTAGTGTTAGGACTGGTCGGCTTGGTTTCAGGATAATGTGACTGGGTGGGACATCATGCTACATATGTTGCGGCATAATGCCCCAGTGTTAGACATCGCTATAAACTGCCTCACTGCAGACATCATAGCGATATAACTGAAAAATTGTTAAAGCTACGTTAAAAATCCTAATCACATCACATCACAGATGATGGTTTATGCTACTGACTTTGCTTATGTTTTCCTTTGAAAAAGATCCTCCCTGATCGCAGATACTACACTAAATGGGTCATTCATTTATCCATATGGCGCAGATGCTACACTAAATGGGTCATTCATTTATCCATGTGGCGTAGATACAACACTAAATAGGTCATTCATTTATCCAAGTGGCGTAGATACAACACTAAATGGGTCATTAATTTATCCATGTGGCATGGATGCTACACTAAATGGGTCATTCATTTATCCATGTGGCGCAGATACTACACTAAATGGGTCATTCATTTCTCCATGTAGCGCAGATACTACACTAAATGGGTCATTCATTTATCCATGTGGCGCAGCATATGGTCCATAAAGCTTGGTTCGACTTAATAAATCTGAAACAGCAAATATATTGTTTTAAATAGTGGTGAATAAATCAATATACATAAACGTGAAATATAACATATTGTGACTATAATGTTTGCTGGAAAAAAATCTTCAAATTTTTTTTGCTCTGATCTATAACGAGAAATAAAAACGATTAGATCCATATTTGTATTTGGGAAAAATATATTATCTCGAGGTCATGAGGAAACAGTACAACATATGCATCATAGTTTGAAAGAAACTTCCAGAACCCAACCCCCCCTCGACAAATAATTATATTATCTCAATAAAATAAATGCAAATAATAAATTCCAGTTTTCTCTATTTTAACAGTTGCAAATATATATAATACTAATAACTCTAATGTTGTCTTTGCGAATATATCATATGTAAATAGTCTATATTTAATTTATATAAAGTCAGTACATATTCCCTTTAGCCCTATGTGTGGATTAATGACATTCAACTTTTTAAAATCTGCTTGGGACGCCAATTTTTATTTTAGAGCTAAATAAATGACACATGGACTTCGAATATTAAAATCAGAAGAAAACTCCTGTTGTAATGCTGGCATATGATTAATCAGAAAGCTCACAACATTTAAAAAGTACAGAGAATAACAAACAAGAATGAAATGACTAAATCTCAAGTCAAATTTTGGTATTTGTCATTCCTCGCACTAAATTGCTATTAATATAAATTAATAATGCATTAGCAAATGGAAAAATTCATGCAGGTCTATGTTATTACGTCACCTCATCTACCTGTTCATTAACGAATATATGTCATTAATTACAATGTTTATCTAAACCAATATCTTATCTGACCTGAATTTCTCCTTATATCTCAACTTCTTGAATTTTCTAAAATTAAATTAAATCTATTTGTTTACCAATAATTCATCATACAATAATTATGAAAATGGAGCCTTCATTTTTCAGGTATATATATGTATAAGTGTATATGTTATATATTTAAAAAAATCAGATATGTTCCCATTCAGAAAATTATATATATACACTTTACACTATTTTCGCTAGCTACCATGACCTGATTCTGCATGCCGCGGAAATTTAATAGATTTTTGCGAGAACACCAGTGACCATTTCGTAACAAGAGCATGCCACGGTAAGATTTGCTTGTAATAATGATGACAAATGAGAAAGCTATAATGATATTGTTATGGAACGAAATGGAGAAATCGCACAAATCAAACACTTTTTGTAACCAACGATCAGAAGAGAAGGAGAATAAAAGAAAGGCATAAGGCAGATTCCCAAAGGGAATGTATTGCCATTGGCGGATTGATTCAGCTGTAGTGTCAAACGCTCTATGATGTCTATATGAGATATGTTAGAATACATACAATAAGCATCGAGTAATCATTGCTAACAATTCGAAGGGGTTTTTTGATTGTTCAAATATGAAATAAATAACTCTTTCAACTTCAAATGCTTAGATAAATAAATCCAATAAACATTTTATCTGGAGAGAGAGGTAAGAGTTGCCTTCATTTGCTGTAATTGCAGAGAACCACGCATTACACTAACTTTTAATGTCTCCAGAAAATCAGCATTAAATGAAATATGTATCAATATTGTTTCAACTAACAGATAATTTATAATCGAAACATGAATAAAAATTTTGTTTTGCATATGTATTTTTTGACATCATTACGAAACTGTTATCTTTCTGTATCAGGTTACAAAACACATTGTGCATAGGAGTAGCTTTACTGTCTTCTGATGGAATGTGTTGATTAAATTGTTGCAAATTTGTGTTATGCATTGCCATGGTAATCTGAAACGCTAAACATATGGTCCTAGTTTCAGTGGCAGCCTCAATTGCCTTTTTTATTTTCATAACCATGAAATTACTATATTGCCCCATAGGGCAAACTCACCATACAAAAGTTCGTAAATCTTATATACTGTTTATTTTGGTTAAGCGACTGTATGCAGCGTGTTACAAACGTGTATGCCATGTAAAACTCACACATTTCCCTGGCAGTCCTTGGTTTTGCAGAACAACAGGATAGCAACAAGGTAAAATACATTTGCTGCTCTGTTTTAATCCAGAAGAATCAAATGTTTACCAAAAGCTGATATTGCATTCAGACTAAAAGTACAATACCTTCCAAGAATAGTCTCTTATCATCCTCACACGCAGGCACGATATACTTGTAAGCATTGGTACGAGTAAACATAGTTTTCGCATATTTTTGAAATTATTTACCTCAATATGTGAAGATCTCCACTAATGTCAGTTTACATTCCTACTTAACAATGAATATGTCGTTATAATAAAAAGACTTTACCAAAATAATGACAGTTTCTTTGTATCTTTGAAAATATCTGAGATGCATTGTCATAAATATTGCTCTCTTTTATTCAGTTCTGAACTAATATATTTGGACATTTCACTTTTGCAACTAATTTTGTAATCATCTTCATTTTATTTAATTGTTTATATTATTTTAATAACCATTGTTACAGCATTTTCGATCATGGAAAGCTATTGTTCCAGCCAAACACAAATGTTTGGTCATCTAGAAAATGAAATGTGTATTGACTACATATGAAATGTGTATTGAATACATATGAAATGTGTATTGAATACATATGAAATGTGTATTGACTACATATGAAATGTGTATTGAATACATATGAAATGCTTGTCTTGGTATTTTCATATACTGCTTTTAGTATGACCGTTTGGGTTTTCAAAATATATTATATATTTATGAGAGCTATTTAATTGGACAGAAGATTTGAATGTAATCGTCCTCAATTTGTATGCACAACATTACAGATTTGCCTCATGCTTTCGAATCATTTCACAACACCTTTTATTTTAAGCAACACATTTGAATATGTTGAATCTGCTATTCAAGTTTCTGTTATAATTAACATCTTTGTGTAAACCATGAATCATATGATACCGTAATTAACAGCTTTGTGTAAACCATGAATCATATGATACCATAATTAACAGCTTTGTGTAAACCATGAATCATATGATACCGTAAGAAAACTCGTACCATGCAAGGTACTCGTGAAAATCCTAATCTGAAATACATTAATATTGTGTGTACAATCATGAATACATCCATTTTTTATATTAAACGTTTAACGCAGTATTTTCCCTGCGCTCATAATAGGAATTAAGTTCAAACACATGGTAAAATTGAGGATTACACTTGCAGACTTTGGAAGCCTTCAGTTTGAGTAATATCTTGGTTTACATAAATTATTGAATCATCATCACTTACTAACATGTGCAGTGTGTATGCTTTTGCTTGATTGATATATATATATATATATATATATATATATATATATATATATATATATATATATATATATATATTATCTTTAACAGTTTATCAAATCAAGAAATCGCGGAGCAACAACAACAGAATGAACGAGAAGCGAAATGAATATAACTGCACTTGTGTATCAAATACAACACGTTTTGTTTTATTGTTTTACAATCATATTTGTTAAAAGTATAACTCTTATTATAATAGTTTTGTCCCGAACTCTTTCGTTTTCAAAATCAACTATACTTTGCATATTGGAGGTGTTGTCGTGCGAATTAAAATTAAATTAAGGTACCACGTTTTGCAATATAAAAATCTGTGTGCAGCTAATAAAGGTTACGTTATAGCTGTTTTGGGTTAGGCTTAAATTGGATTAGCATAATATATCAACAATCAAGCTGTATACATTAGTTCAGATCGTCAGCCATTAACGTTCAATGGACCTAAAATATACTTACTATCTCTGTTCTTCGTAAATAATAGTAGATTCCTGTATTCACCACAAATTTAAAATCATTTCTCAATGGACATTTTTAATCTTGTAATGGTCTGGTGCAACTAAAAGCAGAAATAATACTAATTATGTTAACCGTCTTTTAGTACTTACTAAATTTATGTCTTTGTGATGTCCTCACGATATTGTAGTGCGCACAATGTAACGAGGATAAAACAGGAATGATTGCTGAATTTCAAAGCTGCTCTGACTAAGGAAGAAAGCTGTAGCTATTGAAAGTAAGCTGAAGAAACTTTATAAAGCAATTTTGCACTTGAAACAAAGACCAATGACCCAGCCCTGTTTTTCTCATCTTGGCTTTTCAACGAGAGCGGCAACACCAACACACCTTTTTCTATGCTATCACTGTTGTAAGTTGCTGCGTCTTTTATTTTTCCCATAATGCTTCATTAGATCGGAACTAAGAATGTTCATGTTTATAATAGTCTAGAAAGTGGAGAAAATGTCTTACGTTTAAAATACCATATGCCCTATGCATTTAAACCGTTAGAGATTAAGGTGTCACATTTTTCAATGGAGGCACTATCTTCAACATGGAGACTATTTCCAGTTTTAAAGTCGTTTGAGATTAAACAATGGAACTTGCCGTACAAGTATTTAATACAAGATTAATAAACGATGTGTTGCATTCCACAATGGGGGACATATTTTCATAGTCAAAATCGTATTTATGGGTTACTTTTACTTAAATACTTCCTCTTTAGAATATGTTAGGAGTCCTAAAAACTATACACACTAAACAGAATATGTTGCTGTGGTTGGGAAACATAGCATTGCTTTCACTTCTCCAAGACCCCTCATTCCTACAATTGATGAAGGCTGTTCTTAGATAGATAACTCTAATTAAAATTAAAATGCAGAATGATTCCACTGAGAAATAACAGGTCAATACCATTTGTGCCATTTTTAACACCGTTTTGGTGGCCAACTGGTTCGATAGTTCGTTTGGATGCGAGAGGTCTCTGGTTCGATCTCCGGCCAAATCATAGCACAGATTTATAAAAATGGTACTAACAGCTGTCTCGCTTGGCTCTCAGCATTAAGAGTTTAATGTTAGGAATGGTCGACCTGGTGTCAGGATAATGTGACTGTGTGGGACATTATGATGTACGCGGCATGATGCCCAGTGCTAGACATCACTATCAACTGCTAAGACAATGTTGCGATTACTGCAAATGTTTTAAAGTTACGTTAAAATCCAAAATACACACACACACAAACACACCATTAGTATGATCTGGTTATTTATTGAAGTTCGGTGATATTTAGTTCAATAACGTGAATTGGAAAGCATTCTTTTACTTAAGGAATAATCCAATTTCAACTAAATTGCATGTGCTTTTGTTTTCTTTAATCTGGATTGATTTTATTTCATGATGAATCTTATATTATTTCAGTGGAACTATTGTTTGTCAAGCAATTTTGTAACAGACTTTTGTTTCACTTCACCTCGACATGATACCTTTAGTCTAAAAGTCAGTAATTAATATCTGTTTCAGGCACTTTATATAAATATTTTACAATAAAGGCAGAGTTTTTATTATGCAAAATTGATAACTGAGTTAATACTTCTTTGAATTCGAAAACATTTATGATTATATTTTAAAAACGATATCTAAATATACTGCTGCCAAATTAGACCACTGTTGAAGTGGGATGTGTTTTAATTTTCACATTTAAACTGCTTATAGCCTGTGTATATAATAACCGACGCCTGAATCTTCTCTCTCACGCACTTTGACGTAAGTAGCAAATGGGGGGGGGGGGGGACTGTAGAAATATGATACTTCTATGTTAAACGAGGTGGTTTGCACTATGGGGTCAATTGAAATTTAACATTGGTGATGTCATTCAGTTTAAAGGGTCAAAACTATTTTAAAAAAGTGAAATATATTTATAGGGACAGAGGTCTGATAGGGACAAGCAAGATGAAAACGCTCAGAAAAGAGGACAGTGATGTTCGAGAAAAAAGATTCACGTTGTGAGGGCAGATGACAGCCATGGTGTTTTCGGGTATTAATCACCTGAGGAACTCTAAGGAGCACACTTTGCCAATGGTGAAGACTTCTTCCAGAGGATATATTCCTCCCTACTATATGAATAATTTATCGAAAATTCCCACAGCAAAGCCGTACAATGTCCACTATGGATCGACAATATTTTAACATTTCCATCTGAATGTCGATGGGGTTCGAGTTTGGTACCAAGCATAGATAGCTTCTCGCTGTTCGGAGCCCGTGTTTTCGGGATCATAGTCGTGAGCATCAGGCAAAATGTGGCAGAACATTGTGTTTATTGGCATCGGTATTTGAGAAAAAAAGGTGTAAAATAGCTTTTGGCAATTTCTGTCATTCCAAATAATTTTGGTATTCGACTCAATGGCACGGGAGAGTAGCTCATCGAATCTATAAACTGCACTTGCCTCAACTTCAGTTCGGTTCCGCTTAAAGTGACTTTAGAACATTCGGTGCATTGTCCCGAACAGTATATTAAAAGAAACTGTCAATCGTACCCGATTGTTAACCATCACCGTGGCATAGCAATGAAAATCTCGATGTCCTCTTGACTCTACGTCTCGTCGATGGAGTATAAGATCCATCAGGAGAAATCTACCAGCGTGTCAGGCCCCCGAAAAAAAATGTTTCACGTCCTCCATGAATCTTGCTGCAGTGAGGGCAATGGTTAAATATATGTTCTTCGATGCACTTCTCGCATGCTTGATGAGCCATGCAGACGTTAGTAATGTGAATGCCAGACTCTTGATTCATTTGAAATTGAAAAGATAAAATTAACTTTCTCTTTGTCATCTTCATCGTCCCCTTGTTTTGGTTGATATTTTCGATTGTAACATTCATGTTCCAAGTTTGGCGACAAATGTGACATCGTTATTATTATATTATGTAATTACATATATATATATATATATTTAATTATATTATATTATATTATTATATTATGATCTGCCCACAAGTAGGTTACATTCAGTTGAAAAGCACTTATATATATATATATATATATATATATATATATATATATATATATATATATATATATATATATATATATATATATTTAATTATATTATATTATTATATTATGATCTGCTCACAAGTAGGTTACATTCAGTTGAAAAGCACTTTTTTATGTGAACCTTGCGTCCTCAGATGTAGTTGGTTACATGGTGGGCTGACAAAAGTTCGCTGACAAGCAGGTCAATGCACTGGTTCTTTTCCGTCGTCAAGACATGGTCTAGAGGCTAATCATCGCTCACATTTCGATCCATAATCCTTGTGTTGCTCTCTATTCTTATGGCCAAAGTTACATTTCTCACAGTAATAACTGTGTGAAATCCGACCCCCAGTCGCCCACATATACTACTGACATAACATTTCATTAGTCCCCACAACACATATACTTAATATCTCAGATCAGGATTTGTAAAAAGCAAAATAATTTATCTGAGATTTGGATTTGCGTATTTAGTTAAAATGTACGCTAGTTTCCTCACATTTAAAATATACTTAAAATATACAAAGATGAATATGTAGAGATATTATAAATAGTAAACGAGAAAGGAATTGCAATATTAAGTTAAATGTTACTGTTTTGGGTACATTGCATTAATATATATATATATATATATATATATATATATATATATATATATATATATATATATATATATATAGATCACAAACTGCATTCAGTACAGAAGCAGACGACTAAGAAACTGTTGAATGCGGTATTATTTATTATTTAGAATAATTTCGTCAATTCCTAATCTATCTTTGTTTAAGGTATATTTTGTAACGAAATAATAAACACATTGAACATATTCATTAGTAACATCTCCTAACTCCTTTTATATCCATACCGTGTGAAATAATGGATGATGCGATAAAATCCTTATTCATCAGATCTATCGCCTGTATTTGATACAATGTTACTTTTAAAATATTTTATTCAGTAACTTAAATGGATTGGGCCGAATTTAAATCCATACATATAAAGGGATTGGGGCGAATTTAAATCCATGCATATAAAGGCGATAGTGAATACAGTTATTGCAGATCAGAGGATATTACTGGCTAAACACCGTCAACCTATCGTGATTTCTTATTCACTTGGACTTTTTAACCTTCTCTACCAAATAGTCTGAATTATTTATAAATCGTAACTGATCATGCACTCATTAAAAAGATACAAAATTAAAATTAAATTTAACACCATGACGTTTCTGTCGCTTTTTATAAAGTCATATTGGGGAAAAGCTGGAACATTGGAATAACTACTAAAAAGCTGTTTAAATTTGTTTATTGTAATAAAGTTCGCATTATAACAGCAGGTATTGTTATTATATTCAACTTCAACTCTTATTGTGCTGCTAACATTTTTTAAGGAAAATGTTCAATACGGTCACTAATTATATAGATGTAAGGGTAAGCAGATATTCAGAGCTTCATAAAAAGAATGTCAGTCTAAAGGCAGGTTGATGGCATTTCGTAAGATTTATTAAACCTTGGGTCGCAATTGCGAAAGGTATCACAAAATCCACTTTATTACAAAATCCACTTTATTACATGATATAGTGCTTTGTCAGCCCTTTACTGACTAAAAAATTCTTTCAAATAACATGCGCTTGATTCCTTCGTAATATGCATAATTGTCAAAAGACCGTCAAACCTAATTAAAAGAAATATAAAAGTATTAATGTCAAGATAATTGGATTGCCCTGTAACATTCATAACGACATGGCATCATCTATACATCTCGCAAAAATAAAGTTCACTTTATCGCAACAGGCACTGAAACTGCACGGAGTCGCAATCCATATTTAATTATTGCGAAATATTATGTTATGTCTATAATTTTATACAGTTATAACCCAGCCACAGTTCAACCGACAACGTCGCACATCAGTACTCCACACCATATCGTCTTTTATATGTGCCCATGTTGTTCACAGCCGAAATCGAACGCATTGTATCTCATGCCCTTAAGAATCAATTTAATTTTCTCGCCAACGCCTATATCTGTTTTGCTTTATGTCCCACTTTAATAGATTCAAATGTGTATTTCAAATATATCCGCTGAAACCAATTAATGATCATAAACAGATAAACATATTCGTTTATACAAGCTAATCAATGTTGTTAACATATATTCCCCATTGTTTCAAAAATTCATCAAAGACTTTGCATTTTAGTTGAATCAGATATGCATTGAATTTAACTAATTAAGTGATTATATTACTAGACGTCCGACAGATGATAATGAGATTATTATTAGTAGTAGTAGCAGTAGCAGTAGTTGTAGTAGTAGTAGCAGCAGTATAAATACCAGCAGTAGAATTTATAATATTAATAGTAGTAGTAGTAGCAGTAGCAGCAGTAGTAGTAGTAGCAGTATAAGTACCAGCAGTAGAAGTTGTAATATTAATAGTAGCAGTAGCAGTACTAATAGTAGAAGTAGTAGTAGTGGCAGTAGTAGTACTAGTAGCAGTATTAATAGTAAAAGTAGTAGCAGTAGCAGTTGTAATATTAATAGTAGTAGTGGTAGTGATAGCAATAGTAGTGGCAGTAGTAGTAGTAGTAGTAGTAGTAGTACTAATAGTAGTAGTGGTAGAAGCAGCAGTAGTATTAGATGTAGTAGCAGCAGCAGTTTTAGTAGTAGTAGTAGGAGAAGTAGTAGTAGCAGCAGTTGTTGTAGTAGTAGTAACAGTAGTAGTAGTAGCAGTAGTTGTGGTAGCAGTAGCACTAGTAATTGTATGTGTGTATACGCATGGGTATTTTCTCTAAGCTATGACTTTTTCGATCAGTTTTTGTTTGTTTCCTAAACCTCATTTCGAATTTGTTTCAACAAATTTACTCATTCTCAGAATTTAATGAAGATTTGTATCAGTAATTTCTGAATTTAGGAAACGTATTTGTATTTGTGTCATTTCTATTTTCATGATGTTATCCTTTTTAGTGTGAAGCTGGTTTACACTGTGTTCCGTGCATATTTTCCTCAGAAGTATGTACTTGAAACTAGTACTTTCTGAATTAGTTGAAGTGTGTCGACTTACGTTAGGTTATTCTATGCAAACAGGATGTACTTTCCACATTCAAAACAACAAGCTAGGACAAGGTCATATACATCCGGCTTTGAGGATCAGCAACACAAAACAAAACGTGTTACGAATTTTAATGTTTGAATGCTATATCCGTTATAGAAAAGCATTGAGAGAGGAGACAACTGTGTGATGACTATGGGCGTCTAATATCAATGAAAGTATGTTAAGTTCTAAAGAAAAATTAATAAAATAATAATATAAAGTTACATATATTATATCTAAAATGTCTTCCAAACTTCAGCAACCGAATCTACGTAACTTCCACGATTGTGTCAGTGAATTAGATAAAATGTGTTAATTTCAGCATATAAACTTAGGCGACTAAAATTTCAACCAGCCGAAAATAGAAGTAACCAGACACGGTCTGACGTAGTGTACCGTATCTATTAAACCTAACTTTGCCCCCCTAACACTCGATTGAAATTTTACCCAAAACACATAACAATAAAAAGCTTACTATTTCACCGGTCGACAATAATGCAGGAGGATATTCTTTATTGGAATTTGATTTCACCCAAGATCAATAATAATAATAATAATAATAATAATAATAATAATAATAATAATAATAATAATAATAATAATAATAATGAGGACTTTGTATAGCGCCTAATCTTTAGAAGATCTATTATGAGATGACTACAAATAAACAAAAAATAACAACAAACACCATTAAATTAAAAAACATAAAATACATAACAAATGCTGAAATATTTAAGGTAGGAAACATTATTAGGTCTTTAAGATTGTTCTTGCAGTCGAAAAATGTGGTTTTAAGAGCACTATTGAAAAGGATCACTGTGTCCGTGTTTTCTAATTTCAATGGAGAATTCGTTCCACGTTGTTGGGCCCTGGAAACAAAACAAACGTTGTCCATATGACTTTGTTTTCATAGTGAGGATAATGAGTATACGATTGTCAGAAGAGGGTGAGGCCAGTCAGGTATGTAGGACTGGAGTCCGTCAGTGAAACGTAGCACAGAGAATACATTTTATGTTTGATTCTGGATCGAATGGATAGCCAATGCAGGGTACAGAACAGCGTGGAGGTGTGCTCTGATAGTGGTACTCTAAAATTGATCCGAGCAGCTGTATTTTGACCTTTTTAAAGTTTCTGGAGTAGATATTGATACGAACCAGCTGGAACTGAGTTACAATAGTCCAGTCTTGAAAGTACTAATGAACAAACAAGTGTTTTAGTGGCATCAGCTGAAAGATATTTGCGAATGGAGCTGATGCGTCTCAGCTCAAAATATGCAGCCATATGTTCATGACATGTTGGAGCCATGGGAGGGTACTGTCTAGAGTAAGGCTTAGGTTTCGTACTGACTGTGGTTATTTAATGTTGGTGTTGCTGATATTTATTGTCTGAGGTAAATGATGTGAATGAGAAAGTGCTTGTGTTGTGATCAAAATGGTCTCAGTTTTATTTTTTCCATTTGTTGCTTGTTACATGTCATCCATGATTTCACATCAGAAATGCACCTCTCGATTAATTGGAGGGTAGCATCAACTTCACTTGTATGGCTAGACTTGTATATTTGGATGTCATCAGCGTACAATTGGTGCGATACTGGGTAATGATCTATGACGCTTGAGAGCGGCTGAGTGTATAGAATGAATGGAACAGACCCATGAACAGGCTCGGGTGGAACACCACAACATAATTCAACTGGACTGAAATGTATTCCATTTGCAAATACAATTTGTGTCATGTTGACTAAGTATGACTTGAACCACAGTAAGGCTGTATTGTGAATGTCAAATACATTATGGAGACGGTGAAGTAATATATCATGGTCTATAGTGTTAAATGCTGCAGACAAATCAAGGAAGATGATGATTTATCTTTCCGCTATCCAAAGCAGAGATAATGGCATTACCTACTTTCAAAAGAATAGTTTCAGTACTGAGGCAAGGGCGATATGCAGACTGTACATTGCTGAAAAGACTGTTTGAATATTCAAAATGAGATAGCAGTTGGGTTGGAATAACTGTTTCTAATATTTTTTTAATGAACGGGAGATTAGAAACTTGTTGATAGTTCTTTAAATCGTTATGGTCGAGTGTTAATTTCTTCAGCAGAGGCATTACAAGGGCAGTTTTGAAAAATGATGGGAATTCCCCGGATGAGAGAGAGAGAGAGAGAGAGAGAGAGAGAGAGAGAGAGAGAGAGAGAGAGAGAGAGAGAGAGAGAGAGAGAGAGAGAGAGAGAGTTATTAATAATTATCAATTTGCAGCGGACGAAATTTGCAAATAATATCAAATAACGCAACCTCGGTCTGGAACTTCAAAAATCACACTTGCCAAAGTGAACACAGTGAACGAGTTCGAGCCCATATAACATGATAATAGTCTGGAAATCAACAAAGTTATCCTAGTCTATTACAAGATAACATAGAATACGAAGACATTCACATAGCCGAATAGGATAGAAGCTACATGAGTCAATGACACCAATCATTCAAAATACACGGTTTTAATAGCAGCATAAAAACAGTATAAATAAAAACGATAGTATACATAGCACCACATGTATTATACAATGAAAAAACGAAATAAACACAGCAATAATATATATAATCCTTTCTGCCGAAGAATACCAACGGCGTCTCACCACGACGTAATCAAACGATGAAGCATGTCTGAAAACCAGAAACCCATTAGAACTCACGAAATGCATTAGATATAATTCATAAACAAAATAGTTACAATCCATAGAAGGAAATTGTTTTATCAAGTTTATATGTAATCATGGAAAATGAAAGAAGTGTATAGAGGATGTTTCTCTGTTAACTCTGCGGAATGTGTGCTTTCTGTGGTATTGTATCATAACTATAATAAGACGTGTCCAATACAATTTTCCGTATAGTTGTCACGCTCAAATCAGCAAACAGTTTAACAACCGGAAGTGGTGGCAAAATGTGTTGTGCTTTTTTCTCAATCAGAATGTTTTCATTTTGTAATCAAAGCATGACAGTAATCAATATGATCCTTGTGACATCAGGCTTGCTAATTTAGTAGATTATATTGTTATTGAAATTTAGGATATCACAATTGATTGTATTGTTATAGAGGAGAATATGTAAATTAGTATTTTTATTTGTGGGATATAACAAGTTGATTATATTTTAAAAAATATGTCTGTAATAAATTTTATTCCGAGATTCAACCATTTTCTCCAGTAAATTCTAAACAAAATTAAATTTATGTTAATTTTAACTGTAGTTACAATATTATATTTGCTTTGTTTCTTCCATTTGTTTAACAGAAAGCGTGAATCTGCTTGACGAAAAGTAAGAAATGCAGTCTCTTGAATGAAATGATTGAAAGCAGCTAACACACTCCGACCGAAGGAGAGAATGAGAAACAGGAGGTGAAGGAAAATATCTAGAATAGGAAAATAAAAATAAAAGCAAATAACAAAAAGAAGCACAGAACAAAGTCAACAGGATGAAAAGTGGTCAGCATGGCGTTAAAGAGAAAAACGTATTTTCGGGCTGATATCTGACAAACAGAAGAGTATGTTATTGTGTTCTGGGGGATTTTAATAATTGTTCAGTCATATCGCTAAGATGTCTGCAGTGTGATAATTTATAGTGATGTCTAGCACAGGGGAATCACGTCGCCGAAATTTAACATCATTTCTCACCCAGTCGCATTATACTGACAGTAAACCGACCAGTTCTAACACTAACCTCGTAATGCTGAGAGCCACGCGAGGCAGCTGCATGTAACATTTGCTTTTATAAATCTTTGGTATGATTCGGCCTGGATTCGAACCAGCTACATCCCGCCTCCAATGCGGACGCTCTAACCACTAGGCCAAACATAAAAAAGAAATCTGGTGACAAATATAGGAAAGAAATCCATTTGCACAAAACATCAAAGACTGCTCGAAGGAAAGAGCATAGCATACACATACGTATATTTATGAAGCACTATGAAAAGAAAAATCGTTGACCGATATTGGTCCTTTTTTAGCCGCTTTCTTATTTTCATTGAAGTGTTTCCGTGTTCGATGTAATAAATACATTTGATATATGAAACCAAATATATGCTTACATTAGGATTCGTAGCATCTTGTTTTTCAACTCTTGGTCCTCAGTGTAATCAAAAGTCTAAATTACTATCTACACTAGTTGACGTGTGTTGATAAAAATATGGTACATAAAGTATATGTCCATGGAGATACTCACTACGCTGTTGTCAGATGATACATCTTGAAGGAATACACGATTTCTTCCGGAATATGATATCGTATCTTTACTTTCAGCCTTGATACAATCTAAAACAAATAACATTTTACAAATAACATTTGAGCATGCATATGCACTGAAAATGTTTTGATTTTGAATTTAATGTTGTTTTTACAAAGGGATTATCCACGCACATGTGTATTAATTTCATCTAACATACATGATATGTTACAGCTATGAATATGTATTATGAATGAAGTGATATCAGGGTAGACATAAATAACACAAATATGAGAAGAAGAAAGCATATTTTATTAATTGAAGTGATTCTGCTATGTACCTGTCATATATTTATTTCCCTGAACAACGAAAGTGATCTTCAGCGTTGAATTTCAAAGTTTAAGATAGGTCTACCTTCAGTGTTAACAGTTGATGAGGCATACATGTTTATGACTTTTTCCATTGACCGATTCCCATAGTAAATAATGTACCTAAGCACTCTTATAACGGCGAAGTTTATTATCTGCTCATGAATATGCAATATTTAGACTAGCAATATATAGCGTAGAAATTCTTTAGCGTTCATTAGCATCATAGGTACATAAATGTGATTTACTTATGTTAGAACAAAATATCATCAATTTATCATTAGGAGTTTAAAACTTTTGCCTTCTTTTATTTTTGCATTCCACATTTAGAGTGTTGAGTTGGGTTATATCTCGTTTGCAGGGATCCTGCATCTATATCTGACTTGGTATGATCTCTTTTTCTGATTCAGCAAAATATAGATTCAGGAAATTTATAATGTTTAAGCCAAAAGGCAACATTAACGTTACTGTAACAAATACTGACAAGTGTTCTGACATTGGCCCGTAGTCTCTTTTAATATATCAATGAATGGTCTTCTAACTTGCAGATTTAGATAAGATAATCCGGAGGAACTGATTCACACTTATACGTACAGTATCACGAATCCAGTTCCAACTTTTATTTGCTATTTGGATGTAGGTGACTTTAAAAATACAGAAAGAAAAAACACAACTCCACGGATTCAATATGTATCTGGGTTTAGGGGCTGGTTGTAAACGTAAAAAACACTATGAATCTACCAAAGATGTCTTCTCTGAGCTTGTTTTCATCAAGGTGTATAGTTCAGTCTAACGTATTCAAAGTATGGTCACTTAAATAGAAGCTAGTCAAGCATCCTCCTTATTTACTAAAAAAAGTTCAGCCTAGTCTGAATCCCTGTATTGTCAATACCCTTACGAAAACGAAAAATGGCAAAAACAACTCATAACTGGAACAAATGGTTGTAAACCCGTATCGGCCCGACATAATTTAGGGAAAAGGAAAAGTTGAAAACAAAACACTTAAGGAGGAAACGCCATACCTATGGTATCTAATGTTTGCCTTGCTTCCGTTTTAGTCAAAAACAAATAAACATGAGGACCCTCATCATAGTATGACCTCATAACACTTCAGAAATCTTCAATACTACTACTAATATCAACATGATGTAGCCAAGGTCACAACACGATTATTTATGCTAGATCCTTATGGAGACATTATTATTATTATTATTATTATTATTATTATTATTATTATTATTATTTTACGGCACAACTTATTATTATTATTATTATTATTATTATTATTATTATTATTATTATTATTATTATTATTATTTTTACGGCACAAATTTGGAACTTATGAAAGCTGGCTTAAACCCACATCTATCCAAACAAGGAGGATTTAAAAGAATACAATCATAAACGATGAATTTATTTCTGGATATCTAGATAAGAAGCCAGCGCTTGTTCTACAAAGGATGCATGGCTAAGTGGAAGGGCACATTTTCCAGCTCTGTTTAATTATTTCTAACTATTCTTTTATACGGTGCATGCCACCTTAATGTCAGACGAAAATACATTCAAACTTGCGTTGCAGCTGAAACATAAGGCAAGTTTCAAAATGTGCAAGTCATAAGGCATGTATTGACTATCATAATGTACATAATAATGTATTGACTAGCATAATACACATAATGACATATTGACTATTACAATACACATAATGATGTATTGACTATCATAATACACATAACGATATATTGACTATCATCATACACATAACGACATATTGACTATCACAATACATAAAATGATGTATTGACTATCATAATACACATAACGATATATTGACTATCATCATACACATAATGACGTATTGAATATCATAATACATATAATAACTTATTGACTATCAAAATACATATAATGATATATTGACTATCATAATGCACATACCGATGTATTGACTATCAAAATACACATAATTATGTATTGTCTATCATAATACATATCATGACATATTGACTATTACAAAATATAAAATGATATATTGACTATCATAATACACATAATGACATATTGACTATCATAATGCACATAATGATGTAATGATTATCATAATACATATAATAATAATAATAATAATAATAATAATAATAATAATAATAATAATAATAATAATAATAAAAAGAGAACATTAGTTTGGGCCATATAACAATGAATTAGATTTTTGGGAACACGTGCTTGTTAAATCGCTATACTGCAATGATTTCTAATGTCTTGGTGAAGATGTGATTCTTAATTAAGCTATCTTTTATTTACCGTCTCAGGCAAGTCTAGGGAAGGGTTAGCTTTGATTTTCTGTATCGAAAATGTCAATATCGATATTCTACAGAACCCGTTATTAGTAAATCTAGAGCTCACCGAAATCGTTGGCGCCTAGTTATAAAGAGCGGTAAATATATTTAATCCGGATTGACAACGTTAAATAACAAGAGTGTTTTCTATACGAAACCTCTCGTTTTAAGTAAGACCCATCGTAAAATCAAAATAGTGCACGTTTTTTCCTGCAAGAATGAAGTTAACGTACTCCGAGAGGAATCTGGAAGTAACTCTCTATAGTAAATCATTTACTCAAAGAGGACTAGATGTCTGAAAGTTGACAGACACAATTTAGTCGGCAGAAGTGAGACAAGTATTAAAACAAATGGTATTTTCGTCAATTCCATGTAAATTAGTTGATACCAATATAATGTTTTGCCTGAATTTATTTGCTTATATTTGCATGACTTTATTGTTTAAAATCGATTTTGTTTATATTAGCATAACTGTGTTGAGTTCGTTTATCTGAACAACGATCTCCTTTATATAAATTTGACGAATTATTTGAATTTGGCGTTGTTTGAATAGGAATTAGGTGATTGTAATATTTCGTACATTAGTTGATATGAGCTATGATTATACGTGTAAATTTACTTTTAGGATTCCACGTACGGTAAAGACTTGAGTGGGTATTGACTGAAATTAACATTGTATGAAAATAGATTTAACGTATGCTAAAGACTTGAATGTGTTTGTATTCGCTCAAATTAGTGTAGTTAAGCCAGACAATGGATTTCAATAATTAATTTGTGTAATTGAGACGAGAACGGAACTGTTATGTCTCGTGTAGTGTTAATGTGAGTCACTGTTAAATTAGCCTTTTGGAATTACATTCATCTTATGAAACAATGTTTGTTGATGGTCTGCTACTTTTGGCTGGAATTAAATAGCCTTTGGTCTCAATTGAATTCCGATTGGACGATATCTGACATAACGAGGGCGGGGGGGGGAAGTAATGATTTCCTCCCAGTAGGATATCAGAAATAAGACTTAGGTCGCTTCTCTGTTTATTTCACAAGGGAAATAGCCCACTGAGTTCTTACCGTAGACGTACTGGAGACCTACCGTAGTAAATACGTACCTACATACTCATACATATACCTATCCGCTCAAAGTTGGAGGGAGAAAGATAAAATGAAACGCAAAAAGGATAAAGAAGAACAATCGCAGTGAAGTTGGAGTTAACCGGAAAGAAACAGGATATGAAGTTCTACAAGGCAATGGCTTCGATTGATTGTTCACTCGTTTCTATGATGAAATGATTCTATCATTTAAACAGATCGGCTATTTAATTATTACATTTGTGTTGTAATTCGGTGAATGTTTATTTAAAAAAAAGGCATGTTCCTAATGTAATGCATTCTGACCATTGTTTATGAACTTTATTAAATCGTTTTTATTTCATGTAGGGGCTCGAGTCATTCTGTTCTTGATCGGGGCAATAACACCGAGGTCGATCATTCTCTAGATAAAGATAACCGAATAAAGAGGACACATTGTAAGAAGGTGCAATTTAATCACCACACAACACCACCCCTCCACAATATATTTTGAGTAAGGTTTTCTTTTTAGTTACCATAAATCGTATGAATCTAGAAAATTTAGTATTTCTTTATTTTACTGGATTTGTTCTCTCTGCTAAGGTCCGAGACAATTTCATATTTTGTATACTAGCTTTAGTTTTGCTTTTTAAAATTCTTCCTGAATTGTCAGTCTCCGTTAATAGTATGTGACAGTTTCTACATTTTATCACTATATTTTATCAGGATTATACCTTTTTCATTTTTTCGGATTTGATTTAGTCTTCGCTAAATTAGGTGACGATTTCGTGATATTAGTATTACTTTTAGTGTATTCAATTATTTTGTTTTTACATTTTTTCCAGATAAATTTTACTCCGGTCCGGATCGTTAGAGTTTATAAATTGTAATACTATATTTAGTCAGTGTCATACTTTTGCATTTGTATTTGCACTCTCCCATGATCCACTAATATCCTTGGTTGTTTCGTAATTGTAGTATTTCTGCAATATAAATAGTTACATTTATTTTAGTGTTATTTTGAGCTGGTTCCCTAGCTTATAGCAATTTATAACTAAGTTTAATATATATATAACTTTACCAACACATCCAACGTAATCCAAAGGATTACTAACTTCACACTACGTGTTTGACAGTACGTGTGCCAAGCTGGGTCAACTACGTCTAATAATACAATTTAACCTCAGTGTAAAAACTAAGTTTCATCATCGAATTTCACTTTCGTCATGCCAAACTTCCCTTGTGATCCAGATTGCCCCATTACATGTTAAATTCCCATATTCGCAGAGTGCACCAAAGTGTCCTAAATTGTATCACATTATTGCCGAAGTCCTATATGTATTCATTTGAAAAGGTAGATAACTCCGCAAGGAACATTGTGGCTAATGTGATCTTCGAATATTTCTGAAACGGTTTTATCGCGAGAAACATGTATTGCAATGAGCTTTATAATGTTAATTCCTGAAAATAAAATATGTATTCCAAAAATGACCCGAATAATTGTTTGTGGAAAACTTTCCATTGTGTTCTTCTGAAACCTGGCCTTTGACCTTCTATTTTTTTTCTGGGTTATAAATAAAATCTCTATTGGTAAGTTTTGTAGAGGTAGAGGTGATCTTCGGTTCGGTTCATTGACCCATTAATTACAGCTTTATATATTCAACTTAATCACAGCACTCATATAAACTATAGGATGTTTTTCGTCCCTAGTAAACATCCTTGTTTAGTTATCTATAAGTACCCACTCTAATGGCAATTATTCAGGACAGCAGCAGAGAAAGCGAACAGACCAACTTTGTCCGAGCGTTAAATTGGTAAACCGAGACTTCCTCCAAAATCCTTTACAGATGCGTCAATTTGGTAAACCAGAATCCAAACAAAAAAGATGCCAAAGTAGTTGTCGCGCCTTCCCTGCTTCTGTGAGGTTAAAACTATTTTATCAAGCCTGATACGATATCGTATTTTCGGATCTGATAAATTTATAGTTATAAATCCGTGCGGGATAGCCTGAGCACCACTAAAGAAATTTCGAAATTGATTAAACTCCATGTCACCGTCGCAAAAATATTGATAAATATTTTGTAATGTGTATTTTCCAATTCCTTTAAATACACATACTAAATTGCAAATTTATCTGATTACACTTGGAATCTGTGCGTATTTTTGAGTGACATATATCACGTCTGTGTTTTTATGTCTTCCTCGAGAAAATATTTTGGCAGGGATTTTTTGTCGTTCCAACATTACATCATCGTATACAACAAGATTATTAATACTTTTATCGAGGTCTTCCACGGATGAAGCCTCGTCAATATAGGTTATAAACTCAATAACATCCTCACCGGCAATTTCTGAAGCATTTTCGTTGTAATCTTTTAATACTTGATAACAATGTTGATCGTCTACGCTCGGGGCAACTAAATATAATTTGTTCCATGTTAAATATTTCATTATCAACGTTAACAAAAGCTGAGTTTTACCACTTCCTGAAGGTCCGATGAAAATCCTTCGAATAGAGTTTGGTAACATTGGATGATGTTTTACTTGTTGTTTTTTCTTTAGCGCGGTAAAGTCAATTACTTCCATTAGATATAACTTAATAATATTATGGATCTATATTGTGTAAAATGTAAGAAGTGTACACCAACTATTGACCCAACGACTGTTACCACAAAAAATAACAGAGAAGCGGTCACCGGCAAATGTGAAATATGCGGGACAAAACAATATCGATTTGTAAATAAAAAGCGGTGGTGATATCGCCGCCAAGTTAGCTAAACTCTCGGGAACACCATGGGCAAATATCCAGGTGAAAAACACCTTCCAGGATATAGTTATTGTGGACCGGGAACACGATTAGATATCAGACTTGATAGTCAAGATAATCCTAACCCGGAAGAAAATCCGATAAATGCAATTGACGAAGCGTGTCGGATACACGATATAGCTTACTTGAGTGGTGATTTAAAACAACGTCATCTCGCAGATGTGAAATTAATTCATGCGTTGAATTCTATCACTGATAAATACTTCAAGAAAAAATTGGCTTCATGGTTGATAAAATCGGCGATGAAAGGTAAATTAATGATGGGTGCTGGTAATTAATAACAACATGGAATCTATTTATTATTCTCCATAAGGATACTGGAGGGGTAAAGCAGCAATCAGTAAACTCGCTAGCGCCGCATAGGTGAAAAATACCATTGCAGCGGATTGGTTATCCAAACAGGCGATATGGGAAATTTATATATCACCGCCTAAACAAATTAACTACTCGCATTTTGATGGCAGCGTCCCTAATGAGGTTCATCAAGCTATATATTATTTCTGCCGCATGATGGTGTTTACAAATATGCGCTAACTGTAGTTGATGTTGCGAGTCGATACAAACCAGCAGAACCATTAAAGACAAAATCATCAACTGAAGTGGCTTCTGCGTTTGAAAGGATTTATCGAAGGAGTCCTTTGCATTGGCCAAATCTATTACAAGTTGATCCAGGCAAGTAATTTCAGGGTGCAGTGTTATCAACAATGAAGCATCATAATGTCACCATCAGACGAGGACATACTGCACTACATCGCGATCAGGCAATTGTTGAACGATTTAATCGCACACTTGCTGAGTGGTTATTTGGATATCAATACGCGAAGGAATTTAATTATGATAAACGATCTCGTGAATGGATCAAGAGATTACCAGGCGTAATTACCGCGCTGAATAATGAGATTACTCGAACAATTAATATGAAACCTAACAATGCGATTTGAAAAAGTATATACCTGTAAAACCGCAAATGATTTTTCAAAACAACCAATACTCGGCAATGTCACTGTTAGATATTTGTATAAACCAGAAGAGCTCGAAGGTGGCAAAAAAGAGCTACTGATCCTATTTAGAGTGTTACTGCTCATAAAATATCTAGCATAACACGATCCACGGGTAGACAGCCAGTCTATAGGTTGGAATCAACTGCTCCTCAGCGAGGATTTACTCATAAACAACTACAAGTGATGCCCGAGGCTACTCAATTACTATGCGTGGTCTTAACATCTTTTTATGTTTTTATATATTCTTAACATCTCTTCGTCTGCTGCACTCAAGACAAGTTAGCATCACATTATCTCTGGTATGACCAATACTGCTATTTTTTTGTCTACGGTAAATTGTCGAGAGTCCTTATCCGACCAACACCAATTCATTATACAATTGCAACTCGCGCAGTGATGATTCTGTTGTTGTTTCAGTGTAATTATTAATTCAGCATCAATGTCAAATTCTCTATAATTTTTTTATCCTGTTGTTTATAACCAGATATTTTTTTTCTGACTATATCATCGCTGACAATATCGTTGATTGTTGTGTCATTATAATCTAAAACAACCTTGCGAAGTTGATTTATTATTCGTACTCTGGATACTGCGACCACTCGATGTGATTATCTATGATCCAAACATTTGTATCGGATATAGTCAATCCCCGTGAAGAATGTATTGTGGCTGCGTAACCTAGCGTCCATGGGGATTTATCAGCACGCAATGCATCTTCGACGACGTTGATATCAACCAGCACAATATCATTTAACACTAAATTACTGCTTTCTTGACTCTGTCAAGCTTTGGAATATCAGCTTCGATATTTTGTCTTCGTGTATCCTTGGGTCTATAGCACAATGGCACTGGAAGTGTTGCAAATTTTTCTTTATGCGAGTTAAATAACTTCATCTGATGTGTGTCTCTGACTATCTTTCTTCTTGCCACTATCAGATCGTTTGGTCTCCACGCTTCCCAAAAATCATTTAATGGTGTTTCCGAAATTATTTCATGGGCTATTTCACATTGGATTCTATCTGGTTGTAATCTAATTAGTTTCTTGAATTCATCAAGTGCTCTATGATTGGTATTAACTTCTTCATAATAGTCTACAAAATTCTTTAGCCAATTATGTTGAGACAAACCGACAAATGGTGGTGGTTGACCATGATCGCCACACATTATCACTTTTTTATTCGCTAGCAATAACCAATCGAGAAACGTTTGTAATACATCAAACGACACTGTGCATATCTCATCCCAAATGATGATTTCAGAAATATATTTCTCGCCCATTCGATCAGGAGTCCATTCGTCACCTTTCCATCAAAAGAAACTGTGATAAGTGCAAGCATTAATCCCTCGTTGTTTCATCTATCTTGCAAGTCTGTGGGTCGGTGTTAGAACAAGCATGTTTGATTTATCTCGAAATAATTCAATCGCACGAGTCGTCTTTTCTGACCCATCACAGCCGTTTAAGTAAACGGTTTTATATCTGCATATTGGATCGGAACACGACGGTGCATTAGATAGTTCTGATATCTGATTTTTTTTCAAGTAATTGTTTTCAATCGTAACATCTGCTGATTTAGAATAATCGCACGGTATTTCCTTTTTAATTCTCCATGATCCCCAACTCTCGTCGGAATTAATGAATTCGGCCACTGCTTCGCTATGTTTCACGTCTATATAAAATGAATCAGTGGCGACTCTAACCGCGGTGTCAGGAAATCTATTTATCATTGAGAACAAATTAATAGAAGCATAAGCCAGCATAGACGCCATGTTACGTGCTTAGGCTCGAATAAGCAGCAACACAGAAAGAGTGAAAACTAACAAGCTTGTAAAACTTTAACAATGAATTTATTAAGTACAAATATTTAATATAAAAAAAATACTTACGGTTTTAGAGAATCAAGTCCAAAAATAATCCAATATAGAATTCACAAAAATAATCCACTAATGGAATTGCACGAGTCCTGATAAATAAGTGTCCTAATAGTTCCAGGTTCGAATTTTGACAAAGTAATCCAATATGGACGACGATGTTACTTGATTTAGTCAGTTCTTGTTTTTATAACAATCCAAATGAAAAAACCTATGAGCACATGTTCTTTTCTAGATAAATAAAATAATTCCTCTTGTTCCAACGAATTGACACAATTTACAATATAACTCAAAACACAACTATTAATTTAAAGCCCAGAGATTCAAATGAATTATTCTCTCCCAAACAATAATTTAAATACCTGATTTTATGTAAAAAAGGGATCACGTGATATTCTAGAAAAAACTAACAGAACAAACCTACGTTCAAGAAATCACGTAAATACCATATGACCCAACTAAAATTAGAAAGATGTTTATACTTTACTCTATCTTGTCCTTGGGACCAACCAATCATTTTTAAAGTAAGGCTCTAATGTCCTTGGAATCAACCAATCCTTTTAGAAGCTTGTTTACACTCTGAAGCAGGGTCAGAAAATGAGGTAATGAGGTTAACATCTTTTTATGTTTTTATATATTCTTCGTCGAGATCGGGGAATTGTTTTCTATTTTCGCTGATTATACTATCTAGGATATCGGGTTGTGGTAACCAGACGTCAGTCTCTGCTCGATATACTATAATTGCTTCACTGACAATCAACAATATCAGCATTTTAGAATTATTAATATACCGTAAGAACACTATTGGCATCCAGTGTTTGTCAGATTTACGTCTACCAATCCAAACATAACAGCACGGATAAAGTCCTTCGGCGATTCCAGTTAAATCAAAATCGGATAGTGGTCCATTAATCGCAACACGGATCATTTCATGTGTGGGATGTCCAATTCGTTTAAAGTGCTCAGCACATTCTCCGTACCCGAGAAAACTCCCAGGATAACACGCAACCATATCAACCGAAATAATACTTTTGGGGTCATATTTTGTATTCTATAATTCACCATGGTTGTACCCGATGCAGCTTGATTTGATATCTGATATCGCAAAATGAGCTGCAGCTGACGGAATTGTAAAACAATTTGTTAATAATTGTTCGTCGTGTTCTGTTGAAAAACCACTAGCCAATTTTTTCATCTGGTTGTGGAGGGCTTCAGTGTGGTATAATTCGCCGTTGTGTCTTACAAATTGATCGAATTTACACACTTCGTTTTCAAAACTGTGAAGTAACCACACTGACACAGGATCGTTTGTATTTAACTCGTAAATAAAATCAAATAATTTCTTTTCAGAGAATTATGGCCAGAACTCCGCGGGTAGATATTTTATTTTCAATCTCGCGGAAATATTGTTACTGCAGGTGTCCATGCATGTTTGTTATGATCAATAATTTTGATTGGGATTCTCTCGATTTATATTTCGGTTCATATAATACTCTCCTGTTATCGTCGTTACTGATATTGGAAATTATAGTATTCATTCTAGTTCTGCAACTATTTGAATCGTTGCTCTATTTTCCTTTACTGTTAGTCCCCATTCATTTATTTTTTGCGTTCTAGATCAGTCAATTTGTTTCCACGCAACGCATTTGTGAAGTGTTCTATTATTCGCTCTGCTACACAATTCAACGACGAATATTTCATTGGGTTTAGTTTTTCAATACTCGGTTTATCATTTAACGGATAGATTCCATAAACAACCGTTGTTAGAGGATAGAACCTCTCGTAATACAGTTTGTCAATTCCAGTCAGAATTCCTGGTTTGGAATCATGACTCACAGTGACAGTTCTCTTATCTTTCAAAATTGGTTCAAATTTGTCTCGAATAATCCAATTTCCTGTTTCTGAACGGATAATGAATTTCACTCTAAAAAAATACCTTTTCTGGTCAAGATGTGAGATTATCACTGCTGCTCTTTCGTCGTTCATGGTAGCATCAACACTACCATCAATTCAAAATGTCGACCAACAGTGAGATGCTCCATCGCGCTTGAATTCATTACAACAATCACAGATTTTTCACGGAGAATCAAAGATTCCGTTAAAAACTCCATCAAAGATTCCGTTAAAAACTCCATCAATGACTCTGACCCTGACTACATTGAAAGATTTCCAAGTAATGTAATAATTAAACCAAATAATTAATTAGACAAATCATATTATAGTATATAAATGAACCAAGCATTTCAACCACATCCCGTGATCAGCAATTATGAATCGTCTCTTGACGGTATTGTCAGACACCGCAGGCTGAAGAAACCAGTCGGGTTTGTGACTAATCAGGGGTATTTGATGTTTACTGCTAGGAAGAAGATATATCTTAATCATCGTTTCGGGTATGACGCATATAACGGATTGATCAAAGATGGTATTGATATTGACCGCCTAAATAGCATAAAAACTGATCATTCTTTATCGAATCTACAAGCTATTTCACAAAGTGAGAATTCCAAACGAGGAGGAACTGGTAGGAACTCGAAAAATCCTAGACTTATAAAATCATTTAATATAGAAAAAAACTAGCGAAGGGTATTTCAATCAATGATTGAAGTCGGTAGGTATTTTGATATTTTTTTTTAACCTCAGTACGATATGTTGTAGAACGAATACAAAATTCGGCGTTTTCAAATCGTTTCAAAAATAGCATTCAATTCGTTTACATATAAACCAAAGGAGGATAATTCCTGCGGGTATGTGCGGCTTATGAAAGAGTTACATATCTCAATAGGGTTTTCCGATTACTGTGTTGGCTTAACTGCCATGAATCTCAATGGGGATAATCAATTATCTGTTTTGTGAGGAAACAAATCAAATACGTAGTATTTACAAACAGTTGTATTATTTTTTTGATGTTTTCTTCAGGTATTTGGTATTCTTTAAACGCTGTCAATAATTATTATTAAGTACACAAAAGAATACAAATAACACACCTCTGTCATTGGCTTTCATGTATTAACCGGCTTATATACCATGCCGTCTATTATATTATTGGGGCTTTAGCGAAACTCAAATCATGAAACCAATCTTAAGTCATACTGTCACGTAGTGTGAATGTGTTTTTACATTGAAACCAGGTTGATTTTGTAGGTTTATGATTGTTTTCTGTTTGAGTGTAGACCCTGCCCCGTCATTGTCATCCTATCATATCATACCATTGTCATCCTATCATTCATTGTAAATACCATACCATTGTCATCCTATCATTCATTGTTAATACCATACCATTGTTATCCTATCATTCATTGTAAATAACATACCAGTGCTATCGGCCAAGAGAAACGGACATAGGGTCAAAAAGAAGAGCATTGTCATCCTATACCATTGACATCAAACAACAGAAAAAACGAAGAGAGAAATATCTCAAAGAAAAAGAACCATATGAAAGACACAAATGCCAAATAAGGGACCCAATGAATAATAATCACTCAAAATAGGTACTGTTTCTTTTTTGTTTTTTTTTCATTAGAAATATAGTATATTATATAAGATAAATTCTAAAAATATCAATGAGGTTATAACCGAAATATCAAATTTGAAAAGTCAAGGAATTCAATTGTCAGATAAATTAAATTGTGATAAAATCCTTTCTGATTTTCAGGATATTGAAGATAATATCCGATGAAATAAATACATGCTACCGAAGTCATACGCTTTTATAAAACAAAATCAATTTGCGATTTATGACTCGTTCATATATGAATTTAACAGAATTGTTACCGAGAGGATGGTGGATTAAATGAACAACACAAACACAATATGTGAAAGAAAATATAAAGTTATGAAATAAATTATTAATGAAAAATAATGATGTATCAACACAATAACTCAACCCACAATTACACTCACAACCATTCACAATACATGAATAAATGAAATATCAATACAAAATAAAACACAGATATAAAGGGATCTCTTGGACTATACACAGATCCAAGGAACCTTTACGAAAGTTATATTACCGCAAGTATAAATTACGATACAAACACAAAACATCAAACTATACTATCGCACGTATGGATTGCGACAACTAGCACGAACATATACATGTATTCAATCAAGTTGCTAGCTTTTATTGAGATTCATGCAATCCCTTGAAATACTATTGTGTTCTGAAATAACCATGTAAATACAACAATGTATTCAATTGTAGTACAATTGCAACACACACATGTGTCTCGACCCTGTATAACCGTACGATTCACCACCTGTTGAATCGCCGCCCAGTTTCCCCGAAGACCTAGGGTTGACCAATACTTTTATCGGCCGTTTGCCCTTCACGGATCCACAACAGTTATACGTACAGACAGCATACAACATCTACTAGAACCAACGTTCCTCAACGTTCCTCAATACCCTAGATGTCGCCTCGGATGTTTACAACTCTAGACAGCTCCGACACTCGGACTTCTAGATTTCCGGATATTTACACGTCACGACAGATGTAGACGAACAGACAGTCTGACAGACAGACAGTCAGATACTTCAATTCGATTGCACAATAAATCATCTACAATTTCAGCTACGATCTCAGACGTTATCAGAGATGTTCCGCAATAAATCATCTACAATTTCAGCTACGATCTCAGACGTTATCAGAGATGCTATCAGAGATTATCAGATGTTATCAGATGCACTATCAGAGATGCGCTATCAACGATGTTGTCAGATGTTATCAGATGCGCTATCAGATACGCTATCAGATACGCTATCAGAGATTATCAGATGTTATCAGATGCGTTATCAGCTACAATAAAGAAACCAGACTAATAATAGTTGTCTCAAAAAATAATCGAAACCTTAGATTACGCTATTGCATTTAAAGTCTAATAGTGACTAGTAATTCCAAATATTCCACGTTTAAAATCTGCATTGCAATAAAGGCATCATTATATGAAATGATAAACTGAATAAAATTCACAATAAAACGAAATATAAATTTAACACTCACCCCTTTGGCTGGAGATTGAAAGACGAGCTATCTATCCTGTGATTAGATACTTTAGGTCCCGTAATATTGATCATAAATATTCTGCCTTATATACCCTCAAATAGGTGAGCAGAAATCACGGCAAGATTACCGTGAATCTAAATGTTCCGGATTTCATGTAATTCAAAGTCAGGCACATGCAAATCGTTACACGCCGCTTACCTTGGAGAAAACCACTTATTCGCCCCAGGTAATGCATGTACGATGAAACAAAGAAAATGGTGAGATTAGTTTGTAAATCAATTAGAAAATAAATTAAATTTTCGCCTAATTATGTGACAATACCTCCCCACTAAGAATAAAAATGTATACATTTTTAAAACTAACACAGAATAGAAGAAAAATAACTACTGATGATATCTTACAACATTTACACTGGTTATACTACAAACTGGATTTTATTACTGTGCAAATTCATACAAATTTCCCATCATGCCCTACTGAAGTAGTCTGCGCCTATATTTTCAACTCCCCTTATTGCTTCTACACGGAAGCGATAAGGTTGTAGTGTTAGCGCCCAACGCATCAACCGAGCGTTAGCGACCTTGGCCTTGTTTAAATACAGTAGGGGTTGGTGATCAGTCTCGAGAACGAAATCTCTCCCAAATAGATATGCGTGATACTTCCCAATTCCCCATACTGCGGCCAAACATTCCTTTTCTATGACGGAATAATTCTTTTCCCTGGGTAGCAATTTCCTACTCGAGTAAGCTACGGGTAACTTACTGTCGTCTTGCTCCTGCAGTAAAACTGCCCCCAACCCAGTTTCAGAAGCATCTGTTCTTAGAATAAACGGTTTGCTGACATCTGGCAATTTTAATATAGGTGCACTAACCAGTTTCTCTTTCAGAGCACAAAATGCTTTATCTTGTGGCGGTCCCCATTCAACTTTGTTTGGTTGCCCCTTCTTGGTCAAATCAGACAGTGGGCTAGCAATGGCTGCAAAGTTCGGTATAAACTTTCTATAAAAACCTACTAGACCTAGAAATGATCTTACCTGCGTTTTGTTGGTTGGCTTTGGTGCGTCTCTAATTGCTTCAACTTGCTTGGGATGAGGTTTTAACTGACCCATACCGCTGACCCTATGACCCAAACAATCTAAATCTGTATAACCAATACTGCATTTAGTGGGTCTCACTGTGAGGTTCGCTCTGCTGAGTCTTTTGAAGAGCTCGCTCAGGACGGACACGTGCTCACTCCAAGTATTCGTGTACACGAATATGTCGTCTACAAAGCTATCAACGTTTGCTAAACCTTTAGCAACTTACTCATCAAACGACAGCAGGTGGCGCTGGCTCCCACTAACCCGAATGGCATCACTTTGAATTGATACAGTCCTTTCTGGGTCGCAAATGCTGTCAAAGTTCGGGACTCTGGGACAATGGGAACCTGCCAATATCCCTTGGACAGATCCAATTTGGAAATCCATCGGTTTCCCGACAACTTCGCAAATAGACCCTCCATATCTGGCATGGGTTCTGCATCGAACACAGTGATTTTATTTAACTGCCGAAAATCAATGCAGAATCGGTTCGTCCCGTCCTTTTTCCTGACTAGCACTACTGGAGAAGAATATGGCGAGTTGGAGGGTTCAATCACCCCCAGATCCAACATTTTACCCACCTCTTCGTCCACAGCTTCACGTGCGTTGTATGGCACCGGATATCCTTTGATTCGAATAGGGTCAGACGTATTCAGCTTAATTTTGAGGTCCAACAAAGTTGTACAGCCTGGTCTGTCTGTGAATACATAAGAGTGTTTTGCCAAGAGCGCATTAATCTGTTGACGCTGGTCTTTCGTCAACTCCGCACTCACATCGACTTTATCTATCCCTTCACCCGCAACTCCCAAGGGACATTCAAGGGAACTCTCGATATTCGAATCAGCTTCATCATCGTCTACGACTGCCGTACAAACGACATTTAAGACCCCCTTTTCAACATTGTCGCTCTGTCTCTTGATATACAACTTGAGCATGTTAGCATGGAATGTCTTTAAATTACCGTCCATGTCAATTTTATAGTCCATGTCACCTTTTACCTCCTTAACTTCATATGGACCTTTCCACTGGAATAATAACTTATTTGAGCTCGTTGGAAGAAGCAATAGAACCTGATCTCCCACAAGAAATTTCCTATTTCGCGCTCTGCGGTTGTAATACTTGGCATATCTACGCCCCGATTTAATTAATTCGTCACGTGCCATCTGGCATGTACTCTCAAGTTTATTTCTTAGATCTAACACGTACTGGTAAGTTGTTTTTATTTCCTCGTTCGCGACGTCACCAGTCCATAGTTTGCGTAGTATCCACATCGGGCCTCGAACTGTTCTACCGTACAACAGTTCGAAGGGTGAAAACCCTAAACTTTCCTGCGGTACTTCACGGTACGCGAACAGAATAGCGTTCAAATAACGGTACCAGTCTTGCGGACGTTCCGCGCACATTTTTCGCAGCATGCTTTTCAGGGTACCATTAAACTTCTCTACCAGTCCATTGCACATAGGATGATATGGGGTAGTGTTTAGCTGTTTTTATGGATAACAGCCTACTTATTTCACCCATGAGGTCAGAGGTGAATTGGGCACCACAATCAGTGAGGATTTCTTCTGGCACCCCTACCCTACTGAAGATATCAACTAATGCTTCAGCTACCCTTTCCGTTTCAATAGTTGGTAACGCTACGGCTTCGGGGTATCTGGTCGCGTAATCAACCAGAGTAAGAATATACCGATTCTTTCTTTCGGTAACCGGTGTATTGGTCCTACAATATCTACTGCCACTCTTTTAAACGGTGTATCTATTAATGGCATCTGTCCTAAGGTCACCCTTTTGACCCTTCCCTTACATACGGTTTTCTGACATACGTCGCACGACCTACAGAACCGTGTGACATCGCCATTAACACCTGGCCAGTAGAATTCAGCGACTACCCTGCTAGTGGTCTTAGCCTTACCTAGGTGTCCTGCCATGCTTGACTCATGCGCCACCCTAAGTACTTGAGATCTATATCTCTGGGGTACGACCACTTGCCAATATTTCTTACCCTCCCGAGCGCTAAACTCCCTATGAATTAATCCGTTCTTGCGTACGAATCTCGAGCTACCGCCACGCTTGCAGTGTTTAATCGCGCCGGACGTGATTTTCTCAACAATAGTTTTGATGGATTCATCATGTTCTTGCTCTTGTTTGAAATCATCACGCGAAATTCCTGAGATCGATTCAGGGACTATTAATTTATGAAACGCGGTTTTCTCTCGCCGTGTTTGCGCTCGCGTTTCGACTGCCTGACCCAAAGGTATTTTAAAATCGGCCATAGTTGGAAGACGGGAACCTTCAACATTACCGATCGTCAGATCGTAAATAGGGTTTTCCATACAAAGGGCATCAACAGTACCAGTGAGGAAAGGTGTTTTTACCGTGATCATTGCTACGGGAATGCGACCGATCGTCTGATCAAGTAACATACATGGGGACTCCCACCCGAGCATTGGTTATCCTGCACGAGACTACGTTTGATAACTACGCCAGTGCAACCAGTGTCACGTAATACTACGACTTCTCGACCGTTGACAAACCCTCTCGCGGTTGGTACACGCGCTTCGGGAAATAGACACGTGCCAAGCGAACGAATACAAGGTTCTACCTGTACGATATTATCAGATATACCTTTACTTTGTATAGCCACTGCTACCTTATGTACAAGTCCCTTTCTTTTAGGACAGTCTTTTTGAACATGACCCCATGCATTACACAAGTAACATTGCACACGCTGAATAACTGGATTCCTAACTGACCTATTTACCTCAGCTGATTTTACAAGCTCCCTAGGCATAGGTCTCGCAGACTGGTTTCCAGACTTAAAATCTTTTAAAACCACGTTCTGGGTTCCCCCATGAGCTTCGGCAAAGAAATCGGCTTGCTTAGCCATATCTTTTACGTTTGTGAAGACTTTCTCTTTCAGAAATTGATTTAATTCTCGCCCAACTGTATTAAATAATTGATCTCTGAGCAAGAAAGCAGTTAACCCTTCAAACGTTTTCACCGCTTTGCCGCATTCAATCCATCGCTCAAAATAGTTCGCAATTCTAACGGTGAACTGACCAAAGGTTTCTCCCTTATCGGGCTTGCTATACCTGAACTTTTTACGAAAACCCTGTTCAGTTAGCTCGTACCTTTTGAGAAGTGCTTCCTTTAGGACGTCGTACTTAAACACATCGTCCCTAGGAAGTCGCGAGTATACATCCAGCGCTTTACCTTTTAATAGCGCACTGAGATGCAGTGCCCAGTCATTTTGACTCCACTTCTGGTTTTCGGCATACCGCTCAAACCGATGAAGATAACTATCCATGTTAACTTTTTCATCGTCAAAGGAAGGTAATTTGGGGCCCCTAATTTGCTAAAGGCAGAATCGTGTTCTCTCCCAGATGTCGCTAATTCTACCTTACGCTCATGATCCCGTTGCTTTGCTTTCTCTTCTAACTCTAACATTTCTACTTTTGCTAGTTTTTCTAACTCTATTCGCCTTCCCTCCGCTTCCATTTCCCATCCTATCCTGTCCTTTTCGGTCTGCTTCTCTAATTCTATCTTTTCCTTTTCTAATTCTATCTTTTCCCTTTCAAAGGCCCATTTCCTTTCATCGGCTACCCTTTCTAATTCCTGTTTCCTTTCATCGGATTCCCTTTCTAATTCCCTTGCTCTTACCCTTTCTTCTGTTTCCCGGGCTTGTTCTTCTTGAATAAATTTCCTTAAACTTTCACCTTCATATCCAAAATCTTTGCCTAAGGCAACCAAGTCCTTAAGGGATGACATGACAATAACAATTGTAATATGAATATAGATAGGTAACCAAACCAATGCTTTAAACACGTTTATACTGGACACACGGACCTAGATAAACTAAACAAAAATAAACCCCAACTTGAGTATTATCTTGTCAAGAAGGTCACGCTCAAATATAAACATTAAATGTTTACTTTCACAAAAATGATTGACAGTTCACTTAATCCAGCGTTCCCACTTCTGACACCATTGTAACAGAATTGTTACCGAGAGGATGGTGGATTAGATGAACAACACAAACACAATATGTGAAAGAAAATATAAATTTATGAAATAAATTATTAATGAAAAATAATGATGTATCAACACAATAACTCATGCGCTGAACCCACAATTACACTCACAACCATTCACAATACATGAATAAATGAAATATCAATACAAAATAAAACACAGATATAAAGGGATCTCTTGGACTATACACAGATCCAAGGAACCTTTACGAAAGTTATATTACCGCAAGTATAAATTACGATACAAACACAAAACATCAAACTATACTATCGCACGTATGGATTGCGACAACTAGCACGAACATATACATGTATTCAATCAAGTTGCTAGCTTTTATTGAGATTCATGCAATCCCTTGAAATACTATTGTGTTCTGAAATAACCATGTAAATACAACAATGTATTCAATTGTAGTACAATTGCAACACACACATGTGTCTCGACCCTGTATAACCGTACGATTCACCACCTGTTGAATCGCCGCCCAGTTTCCCCGAAGACCTAGGGTTGACCAACACTTTTATCGGCCGTTTGCCCTTCACGGATCCACCACAGTTATACGTACAGACAGCATACAACATCTACTAGAACCAACGTTCCTCAATACCCTAGATGTCGCCTCGGATGTTTACAACTCTAGACAGCTCCGACACTCGGACTTCTAGATTTCCGGATATTTACACGTCACGACAGATGTAGACGAACAGACAGTCTGACAGACAGACAGTCAGATACTTCAGTTCGATTTGACAATAAATCATCTACAATTTCAGCTACGATCTCAGACGTTATCAGAGATGTTCCGCAATAAATCATCTACAATTTCAGCTACGATCTCAGACGTTATCAGAGATGCTATCAGAGATTATCAGATGTTATCAGATGCGCTATCAGAGATGCGCTATCAACGATGTTATCAGATGTTATCAGATGCGCTATCAGATACGCTATCAGAGATTATCAGATGTTATCAGATGCGTTATCAGCTACAATGAAGAAACCAGACTAATAATAGTTGTCTCAAAAAATAATCGAAACCTTAGATTACGCTATTGCATTTAAAGTCTAATAGTGACTAGTAATTCCAAATATTCCACGTTTAAAATCTGCATTGCAATAAAGGCATCATTATATGAAATGATAAACTGAATAAAATTCACAATAAAACGAAATATAAATTTAACACTCAACCCTTTGGCTGGAGATTGAAAGACGAGCTATCTATCCTGTGATTAGATACTTTAGGTCCCGTAATATTGATCATAAATATTCTGCCTTATATACCCTCAAATAGGTGAGCAGAAATCACGGCAAGATTACCGTGCACCCTGTGAATCTAAATGTTCCGGATTTCATGTAATTCAAAGTCAGGCACATGCAAATCGTTACACGCCGCTTACCTTGGAAAAAACCGCTTATTCACCCCAGGTAATGCATGTACGACGAAACAAAGAAAATGGTGAGATTAGTTTGTAAATCAATTAGAAAATAAATTAAATTTTCGCCTAAATCTGTGACAATGAAAATGACGTAAACAAGTTTGTCATGTTATTTACTGTTGTGGAAAAAATCAGAAAGGAGTTAGGAAATGAATATAAAAATCAAACGAACAGTTAATTCAAAAATCAAGAATATAAAAATCATTATCCAACAAACTGAGAATTCTCTTTTGGTCGCCCCACCAGTGATAAATCACTTGTAAAAATTCTCACCATGGATCGACATGTATAATAACCTAAGGTAGGTTTTTTTCTGCATACAATAGACAGGTATGCGCTTATTCACCTAGAAAGAATTTGTAAAGACAGGTAGGATAATGTATTTTTTTTACTGTTGACTTTGTCACTACACGGAAGTAATTGTTGGATGGGTGGTTAACAATGAAAATCTTTATTCATTTATCACTATGATTTTACCGGAGTCAACAATCTCAGAGAAGGGTTTATGATTATTTCTTATGATATTTTTGAGTTCGACCGGGTGAATACACCAATGATCGTATTGTATTATTAAATCGCGATTACATTTAATCGTTGTTATAATATCCAGGGCTAGTTGTAATTGTTGCTCATCAGTGAGAGGAAATACATCATCGCCGAGTCTATCTATGGTGAGTTCAACAGTAAAATTTTCATTGATTTTTTTTATCTTTAGGATTCCTACGAAAAACGTCTGCGACAGCTTTGTGAAGTTTACATTTGCTGTGGAAGAATATACTCTCTTGTGTTTATACATTATTATAATAGCATTGCGATTTCTAAATATTTTTTTGATTTTTTTTTGGGGGGGGAGCACCAGACATGTATATATATATATATATATATATATATATATATATATATATATATATATATATATATATATATATATATATATATATATATATATATGCTTGCAACCTGTGAACGTTCCATTAGACTAAGTGGCGTGAGTGCCCAGATATTTATTACTTCCTTTTTTTTTTTGCTTTTAACGTTTAGATGGTTGTCCTTTTCTTCATTTGCCCCGAAGAATATTCCCAGGGCTTTAACTCTATTTTTAATTAAGTGTGGAGGTAAACCAGGGTCGTTTCCCATCCAGTTTCCTATTTTTAGAATTTCTGTTTTATCATGATTTATTTGAGATCCCGATGTTTTTCCGAAAGTTTCATATTCCTTTTGTAAGTGTTGAAAGGATTTTGGATCATTTATAAAGTTCGTACAATCATCAGCATGTTGTAGCATCTTGAATTCCTCTCTTAAGTTTTGTATTCTTATTCCTTGAATATTGGTATTACTCCTGATTTTTATACTCAGGATTTCAATCGCTATTACGTATAATAGCATTGATAGTGGGCAGCCTTGCCTCACTGATCTTTGAATTTCAAATTTATCTGTTTTCGCCCCATTTTCTTGTACATTTGCAGTTCTTTTATTGTACATTAATTTAGTACATTTTTGGAAGTTATCTCCAAATCCAAATCTTTCCAGTACTTTTTGCGTATAATTATGTTCTAATCTGTCAAAAGCTTTCTCTTGGTTGAAAAGTACCATAGCACATTTCGAATTTGACCCATTTATGAAATATATAATAGTCCTGATGTCAAGTATATTGTTATGTATGCTTCTAACTTTACCACTGCATGTTTGATTTGTGTTTACTATCGTGTTTATCCCGTGTTTAACCCTATTCTCTAAAATTCTACTTAGTATTTTGTAATCTGTGTTAAGGAGGGAGATGGGCCTCCAGTTTTTTAAGTCAGTTCTGTCCCCTTTCCCTTTATAAATGATAGTAATCAATCCCTCCCTCATTGTGTTTGTCATTTTGTCATCTTTAGCAGTATATTATTATACAAACATTCTAAGATTGGTGCCACCTTACTTTGGAATTTCTTTTAGAATTCCGCCGTGAGGCCATCTCGCCCTGGTGATTTACCTTTTGCAAGTTCTTTTATTGTGGTTTACACTTCCTCCACAGAAATGAATTCATCACACAATTTTGTTGTGTTCTAATGAAATCTTTTCACATTGTAGAAGTATAAAGTTTTGTATAAAATTCTTGAACTCCATTCATAATTTCTGCTTTAGTTGTCACTTCCACCCCGTCTATTAATAAGTGTCTAGTGACTTCTCTCCCCCTTTCCTTTTTTCTTCCCGTTTATATAATTCCTTTGCCTGTTTGAATAGTTGGTAAAATTTGCCCGCCCTGATTTCTGTTCCCTTTGTCTCCCATTCTTCTAGCTTTTCTAGCTGTTTGGAGTAGCTCTCCTTATCCCTTATTGATGTTGTGTCTTCATTTATTTTTATATTTAATTCTAATTTTTACATTTTTTGAATCCGTTTACTTTTAGTTGAGTGATATATTGCTAATTTTTTAACTTTTAAAAAAAAAAAAATCCCAATCAGTTAATATATCAATTACATTGTTTTCCTTTTCATTTGTAAGTATGTTAGGGATTTATGTCCAAAATCAGATACATAAAATTTATCTATTCTACTTGCTCCATTTACCCCTTGTCATACATATTCATGTGTGTATTCCGTTTTAAGTAAATTCAAACGTCTATACACATCAGTAAAGTTATATGCATTTATTAATTTAGCCATATTTGCCATTAATGCTAAGTCCTTGGTTATTAGTTTTCCAGTTCGATTTTCTCCCACCCAGTTATATTCTACCCCCATAATCAGATGTTCTGCAGTGAAGCTATTTAAGTAGTTATTTAAATTTATTAAGAAGTCGTGGTGACTTTCCCTGGTTGCTGGACAATATATGTTCATATTGTGTAGTTTATTAAGTTTTAAATGTATTACTCTTCCCTTTAGGCTACTATCTTCTTTTATAATTTCCCAATTTTGCCTATTTTTATTGTTTACTATAGTAGCTACACCCGCTTTAGTGTCATTGTAGTTACCATCATTTGTTACAACTATAACATCCATTTTAGATTCGAGTTCCGCTATTAATGTTTTGGAAAGTTTGTTGTGTGTCTCTTGAGTTAGTATCATGTCAAACTGTTTTAATTTTATAAATTGTGCAATTTTGTCCTTATCTATTCCGTTTGTATTGATTGATGTGATATGGACGTTTAGTTCTTCCATTTTTGGATTCCAGGTGGCATGCTCTTACAGTACACTTTGTAATAAAATTGGTTGTAAGTTAAATAATGTGATTCTTAATTTAAATTAGTTGAATTGGGGCATTGGCCCCTCGTTCGTCTGTTCCCTATCGTCTAAAAGTCTCCCTATTGTCAGTTGTCTGTGTCGTGTCTCTAGTTTAGGTTCTGGTATTAGTTCGTTATGTGAAGTCGGTCTATGTTTTACAGTTTCGTGAGTTGTGTTCTCGTCTGAGGTATCCGATAGGTTAGGTTCTTGGTTAACCTTCTTTTCCCTCATTTTTTCTTTTGTTTTGTCTCCTGTTTACGCTGTAGAAACTCCGTTATGGTTGTCAATGCTTCGTCACTTGAAGAGGACTCTGACAGGGTTTTACTTTTTTTTGTTCTTTGGACCAGTATTGGCGTAGATGTCAATGGCCGTAGGTCGCTCAATTGATGGTTGTTTCTAGCAGGGTTTCCATTTCCTCAGACCCTTCCTCCTCTATGGGGAATAATTCCTATCAATTTTGGGTCTTTAGCGGAGTGGTGGGGATGAATTTTTTTTTTGGTGGGGATCTAAAATTTATCTTCTTTCGTCGCCATAGTTTCTTTTGCTCTTTCAACTTGTTTTTCAGTTGCCTCTTGTTGTTCGTCCCCTGTCACCTTAGCTGCGTATCAGTTAGGGTATTTCGTTTTCTGTTGCATTTTAAAGTCTTTAGGCCCATGACACATTGTTCCACATCTTGGACAGGGTCTATCGAGGTCGCATCCCCTGTACCAAGACCTCAGCATAAATCCCATGATGTAGAAGTACGCCGGTATTTTCTTGGCCTCTTCTATGGGTACTTTTAGGATTATTTCTCCATTTTTTATTTTTTCATACCCGTAACAGTTTGCTTTTTTCTCATTTGAGATCTTGATCTTGTGCACACATTAATTTTGTCGATTATGACTGTGGTGCTGATCTCTAGGGGAAGTCCCGAGATGAATACATCTATTTGCATGGGCTCTATCTCCCTTATGATTGGGTTTGTCTGTGTATATTTTACTTTAGGATTTTTTATTTTAGGATTTGCATTTCCGATTGTTTAAGCAGCAGTCTGTTTTGTTTTGGATACAGAATATATTTATTTCTCCCTCCCTATTGTAGGCTGTCGATCTCATCTAGATATATGCCTAGTACTTTCATGGAGGTTAATACTTCTGTCTGTTTTGGCAGTTGACAGATATTTCCAAAATCAAGGGTTTGACAGCCTTCCATGTGGTATATGACCAGTCGCTGGTTTCCAAGGTCTCCGTCAACGGCTGTATTGAAGAAGTCGCTAATTTTAAAGCGTGTCGCTTCCATTCTGTCAAACGTGTATAGTCACGTAAGTCCTAAAGGGGAAAATCTGATACAAGTACAAAATTCTAAGATAAGAAAATGTGCAAAAATTCTAATTTAAACAAAAAGGGTGCTGAAAAAAGAAACTATCAATATAAATTGCTTACAGAAAAGTAAATTGCAATGAAATTGTCTAATTCAGTAGTGTACATGTAGTACACTACTACTGGGTCACTTGTGAGTACTGCGCACCACAACTCCTTGTTATACCTTTCCTCTGTTGAAAAGTGAATCCAAATTAGTTCACTCCAGTGGATTTTCTTGCGGTCTGTTTTGTTCTTGCCATTCTTGTGATTGTGATAGAGACTAAGTAGACTACTTAACTCTTTTTGATTTTGTTGTATTTTTTATCATAAAAATAGGGTAAATTAGTTGACGTTTTACTAAAGGAATTGAAAATCCTATGGATGAAAACGCTGGCGTTTTCACCCGCAAGTATTCTTAATAGTTCATCTATGGGTAGACAAGAATGGACATATTGTATTATTTGATCACAATTACAACTAATCGTCGTTATAGTATCTTGTTGCAATTGTTGCATCTCAGATTCCGTCAATAAAAATTTATCATCATCACCAAGGTTATCAATAATTAGTTCAACGTGGAAATTCGAAGAATTTCCAATTCCATTGAAAATTTCCCTGATTGCGTCAAGTCTATGTTTCTCATAAATAACTATTCGTGTATGCTGATACATTATTGTAAATACTAGTGTTTTAATCAAAGATTTTCCATGTACGACTTTACATCTAGGGTTATTTGTGATTGTTCACCTCGGAGATCAAGCAAAGAAAAGTTCTGGTCGACAATTCTAAAATTCATTCTTGATATAAGATTGTTGGTGGTTTACAAGTATGTTAAATGAGGTGGATTCATCACGATTAAACTTCCCGGGGAAACATTCGGGGAAAACGTATATAAGATATAACCGAGATCAGCCCTTGATGACGTTGCTGTGTCAACGGAATAAGTACCTAACACTGCATCACAAATAACGTGTACGGCAATCGTCGACGATATGTTAACATTGCCGGGTGATCTGTGTTTATTGTTCTTGTACACTGAATTATTCGACCGTAATATCTCCACATGCAGATTTATTTTAAGCCATAGCGCGTGAATCTGTGGAAAAAATTCGTCGATGAGATCTTTAAGTGATTTCTTTAACTCGGGCACACACCATACTGGGAATTTATAGTAAACAAAATCTATATCAGTGCGCGTAAATACTCTTTTGAACTTTTCTTTGGTGGGAGATTTATTTTCGTGGATCAACGAGAATAATCTATCGTTGAGATAGTTCATGTCAGAGATAGTTTGGTTTAGTTGTTGTTGTTGTTGTTTAATTTTACCTCGCGGAGTTGTTAAATCGATTAACAGAGATCGTTGCAGATAATTTCTTAGTTGATTTAATTTAGTTTGAAATAATTGTTTCATAGTTTTGAAGATCACAAGCAAACTTTTTGATGTAATAATAAAAGTACCTTGAGCACCTAAAGCAAATCGCCATATTATATTGCCGTACTCGTTATACTCATATTTTCCATGTGTATCAGTTTCTTGCCCATCATAAACATTATATGAGAACATTTGATTGGTATTACTGGCACGTAGAAAATCAAAGTCGAATCCGTAATCGAACTTAATCTCTGGAGGGGGTTTTTCATCAGTGAAAAAGTCAAATCGCTTTGATTCAGGTAGCTGAAAATGAACCGCAGGGAGACTTTTCAACCACGCTTCGTGGATCCGCGGGAAGAATTCGTCGATGGTATCACTGAGTTTCCCTCGTAACCATGGTACGTTATATCCTGGAAGTTTAAACGTAGGAATATCGTCAACGCGTATATTATATTTTATGCAAATTCTGTTCTCGTTTGAGGATGATAATTACCTAATATAAGTTGAATCATTCGCAAATTAAATTCATCTATGTCGGCGATAATTTTATTACATACCTCCATGTATTTGATAACTTTATCTTGCAGAACGAATACAAAATTCGGCTTTTTCAAATCGTTTCAAAAATAGCATTCAATTCGTTTACATATAAACCAAAGAAGGATAACTCCTGCGGGTATGTGCGGTTTATGAAAGAGTTACATATCTCAATAGGGTTTTCCGATTACTGTGTTGGCTTAACTGCCATGAATCTCAATGGGGATAATCAATTATCTGTTTTGTGAGGAAACAAATCAAATACGTAGTATTTACAAACAGTTGTATTATTTTTTTGATGTTTTCTTCAGGTATTTGGTATTCTTTAAACGCTGTCAATAATCATTATTATGTACACAAAAGAATACAAATAACATACCTCTGTCATTGGCTTTCATGTATTAACCGGCTTATATACCATGCCGTCTATTATATTATTGGGGCTTTAGCAAAACTCAAATCATGAAACCAATCTTAGGTCATACCGTCACGTGGTGTGAATGTGTTTTTACATTGAAACCAGGTTGATTTTGTAGGTTTATGATTGTTTTCTGTTTGAGTGTAGACCCTGCCCCGTCATTGTCATCCTATCATATCATACCATTGTCATCCTATCATTCATTGTAAATACCATACCATTGTCATCCTATCATTCATTGTAAATACCATGCCATTGTTATCCTATCATTTATTGTAAATACCATACCATTGTTATCCTATCATTCATTGTAAATAACATACCAGTGTCATCCTATCATTCATTGTAAATACCATGCCATTGACGTCATTCATTGTAAATAATTGTTTATAATGTATATATCATGTAACGCCCTAAGCGTACCTTCTTGGAGTTTTAATCCGCTATTTGGCGAGTTAAATCTCCTCTTGGAGACTATTCTTCGTGGTATGACTATGGACGTCAAATATAAACAGTAGCATGGATGCAAAAAGCTCTATGTCACATTAGGGTACTCCAATAGGATAGTTCAGAATGAGCTATTGGCCAAGAGAAACGGACATAGGGTCAAAAAGAAGAGCATTGTCATCCTATACCATTGACATCAAACAAGAGAAAAACGAAGAGAGAAAAATCTCAATGAAAAAGAACCCTATGAAAGACACAAATGCCAAATAAGGGACCCAATGAATAATGATCGCTCAAAATAGTAACTGTTTGTTTTTGTTTTTTTTTTCATTAGAAATATAGTATATTATATAAGATAAATTCTAAAAAATATCAATGAGGTTATAACCGAAATATCAAATTTGAAAAGTCAAGGAATTCAATTGTCAGAAAAGAGTTAGGAAATGAATATAAAAATCAAACGAACAGTTAATTAAAAAATCAAGAATATAAAAATGATTATCCAACAAACTGAGAATTCTCCTTTGGTCGCCCCACCAGTGATAAATCACTTGTAAAAATTCTCACCATGGATCAACATGTATAATACCCTAAGGTAGGTTTTATCTGCATACAATAGACAGGTATGCGCTTATTCACCTAGAAATAATTTGTAAAGACAGGTAGAATAATATGTATTTTTTTACTGTTGATTTTGTCACTACACGGAAGAAATTTTTGGATGGGTGGTTAACAATGAAAATTGTTATTCATTTATCACTATGATTTTACCGGAGTCAACAATCTCAGAGAAGGGTTTATGATTATTTTTTATGATATTTTTGAGTTCGACCGGGTGAATACACCAATGATCGTACTGTATTAATTGATCGCGATTACATTTAATCGTTGTTATAATATCCTGGGCTAGTTGTAATTGTTGCTCATCACTGAGAGGAAATACATCATCGCCGAGTATATCTATGGTGAGTTCAACAGTAAAATTTTCATTGTTTTTTTTTTATCTGTAGGATTCCTACGAAAAACTTCTGCGACAGCTTTGTAAAGTTTACATTTGCTGTGGAAGAATACTCTCTTGTGTTTATACATTATTATAATAGCATTGCGATTTCTAAATATTTTTTTGATTTTTTTTTGAGGGGGTGGGGGCGGGGAAAACCAGATATGTATATATATATATATATATATATATATATATATATATATATATATATATATATATATATATGTGTGTGTGTGTGTGTGTGTGTGTGTGTGTGTGTTTGCATCCTGTGAACGTTCCATTAGACTAAGTGGGGTGAGTGCCCAAATATTTATTACTTCCTTTATTTTGCTTTTAACTTTTAGACGGTTGTCCTTTTCTTCATTTCCCTCGAAGAGTATACCCAGGGCTTTTACTCTATTTTTAATTAAGTGTGGAGGTAAACCAGGGTCGTTTCCCATCCAGTTTCCTATTTTTAGAATTTCTGTTTTATCATGATTTATTTGAGATCGCGATGCTTTTCCGAAAGCTTCATATTCCTTTTGTAAGTGTTGAAAGTATTTTGGATCATTTATAAAGTTCGTACAATCATCAGCATGTTGTAGCATCTTGAATTCATCTCTTAAGTTTTGTATTCTTATTCCTTGAATATTGGTATTACTCCTGATTTTTATACTCAGGATTTCAATCGCTATTACGTATAATAGCATTGATAGTGGGCAGCCTTGCCTCACTGATCTTTGAATTTCAAATTTATCTGTTTTCGCCCCATTTTCTTGTACATTTGCAGTTTCTTTATTGTACATTATTTTAGTACATTTTTGGAAGTTATCTCCAAATCCAAATCTTTCCAGTACTTTTTGCGTATAATTATGTTCTAATCTGTCAAAAGCTTTCTCTTGGTCGAAAAGTACCATAGCACGTTTCGTTTTTGACCCATTTATGAGATATATATTAGTCCTGATGTTAAGTATATTGTTATGTATGCTTCTAACTTTACCGCTGCATGTTTGATTTGTGTTTACTATCGTGTTTATCCCGTGTTTAACCCTATTCTCTAAAATTCAACTTAGTATTTTGTAATCTGTGTTAAGGAGGGAGAAGGGCCTTCAGTTTTTTAACTCAGTTCTGTCCCCTTTCCCTTTATAAATGATAGTAATCAATCCGTCCCTAATTGTGTTTGTCATTTTGTCATTTTTTAGCAGTATATTATTATATAAACATATTAAGATTGGTGCCATCTCACTTTGGAATTTCTTATAGAATTCCGCCGTGAGGCCATCTCGCCCTGGTGATTTACCTTTTGCAAGTTCTTTTATTGTGGTTTACACTTCTTCCACAGAAATGAATTCATCACACAATTATTTGTGTTCTAATGAAATCTTTTCACATTGTAGAAGTATAAAGTTTTGTATAAAATTCTTGAACTCCCTTCATAATTTCTGCTTTAGTTGTCACTTCCACCCCGTCTATTAATAAGTGTCTAGTGACTTCTCTCCCCCTTTCCTTTTTTCTTCCCGTTTATATAATTCCTTTGCCTGTTTGAATAGTTGGTGAAATTTGCCCGCCCTGATTTCTGTTCCCTTTGTCTCCCATTCTTCTATCTTTTCTAGCTCTTTGGAGTAGCTCTCCTTATCCCTTATTGATGTTGTGTCTTCATTTATTTTTATATTTAATTCTAATTTTTCCATCTTTTGAATCCGTTTACGTTTAGTTGAGTGATATATTGCTAAGTTTTTAACTTTTTTTAAAAAATATATCCCAATCAGTTAATATATCAGTTACATTTCTTCCCTTTTCATTTGTAAGTATGTCAGGGATTTCTTCATTTATTTCTCTAATTAGTTGCTCATCGTCTAAAATTGAGTAATTTAGTTTCCATTCTCCTTTTCCCCATCTACAATTTTTTATCACTATTTCCAGAGTTATTTGCTTATGATATGATATTTTAAAATCTAAAATTTGTGCTTTTTTATATGTTTTATGTCCAAAATCAGATACATAAAATTTATCTATTCTACTTGATCCTTTTATCCCTTGTCGTACATATTCATGTGTGTATTCCGTTTTTAGTAAGTTCAAACGTCTATACACATCAGTTAAGTTATATGCATTTATTAATTTAGCCATATTTGCCATTAATGCTAAGTCCTTGGTTATTAGTTTACCAGTTCGATTTTCTCTCACCCAGTTAAAATCGCCCCCCCCCCCCCATAATCAGATGTTCTACAGTGAAGCTTTTTAAGAAGTTAATTCAATTTAAGAAGTCGTGGTGACTTTCCCTGGTTGCTGGACAATATATGTTCATATTGTGTAGTTTATTAAGTTTTAAATGTATAACTCTTCCCTTTAGGCTACTATCTTCTTTTAGAATTTCCCAATTTTGCCTATTTTTATTGTTTACTATAGTAGCTACACCCGCTTTAGTGTCATTGTAGTTACCATCATTTGTTACAACTATAACATCCATTTTAGATTCGAGTTCCGCTATTAATGTTCTGGAAAGTTTGTTGTGTGTCTCTTGCGTTAGTATCATGTCAAACTGTTTTAATTTTATAAATTGTGCAATTTTGTCCTTATCTATTCCGTTTGTATTGATTGATGTGATATGGACGTTTAGTTCTTCCATTTTTGGTTTCCAGGTGGCATGCTCTTACAGTACACTTTGTAATAAAATTGGTTGTAAGTTAAATAATGTGATTCTTAATTTAAATTAGTTGAATTGGGGCATTGGCCCCTCGTTCGTCTGTTCCCTATCGTCTAAAAGTCTCCCTATTGTCAGTTGTCTGTGTCGTGTCTCTAGTTTAGGTTCTGGTATTAGTTCGTTATGTGAAGTCGGTCTATGTTTTACAGTTTCGTGAGTTGTGTTCTCGTCTGAGGTATCCGATAGGTTAGGTTCTTGGTTAACCTTCTTTTCCCTCATTTTTTCTTTTGTTTTGTCTCCTGTTTACGCTGTAGAAACTCCGTTATGGTTGTCAATGCTTCGTCACTTGAAGAGGACTCTGACAGGGTTTTACTTTTTTTTGTTCTTTGGCGTAGATGTCAATGGCCGTAGGCCGCTCAATTGATGGTTGTTTCTAGCAGGGTTTCCATTTCCTCAGACCCTTCCTCCTCTATGGGGAGTAATTCCTATCAATTTTGGGTCTTTAGCGGAGTGGTGGGGATGAATTTTTTTTTTTTGGTGGGGGTCTAAAATTTATCTTCTTCCGTCCCCATAGTTTCTTCTGCTCCTTCAACTTGTTTTTCAGTTGCCTCTTGTTGTTCGTCCCCTGTCACCTTAGCTGCGTATCAGTTAGGGTCTTTCGTTTTCTGTTGCATTTTACAGTCTTTAGGCCCATGACACATTGTTCCACATCTTGGACAGGGTCTATCGAGGTCGCATCCCCTGTACCAAGACCTCAGCATAAATCCCATGATGTAGAAGTACGCCGGTATTTTCTTGGCCTCTTCTTTGGGTACTTTTAGGATTCTTTCTCCATTATTTATTTTGTCATACCCGTAACCGTTTGCTTTTTTCTCATTTGAGATCTTGATCTTGTGCACACACATTAATTTGTCGATTAAGACTGTGGTGCTGATCTCTAAGGGAAGTCCCGAGATGAATACATCTATTTGCATGGGCTCTATCTCTCTTATGATTGGGTCTGTCTGTGTTATTTTTACCCTATACCCTAGGATTTGCATTTCCGATTGTTTAAGCAGCAGTTTGTTTTGTTTTGGATACAGAATATATTTATTTCTCCCTCCCTATTGTAGGCTGTCGATCTCATCTAGATATATGCCTAGTACTTTCATGGAGGTTAATACTTCTGTCTGTTTTGGCAGTTGACAGATATTTCCAAAATCAAGGGTTTGACAGCCTTCCATGTGGTATATGACCAGTCGCTGGTTTCCAAGGTCTCCGTCAACGGCTGTATTGAAGAAGTCGCTAATTTTAAAGCGTGTCGCTTCCATTCTGTCAAACGTGTATAGTCATGTAAGTCCTAAAAGGGAAAATCTGACACAAGTACAAAATTCTAAGATAAGAAAATGTGCCAAAATTCTAATTTAAACAAAAAGGGTGCTGACAAAAAAATATCAATATAAATTGCTTCCAAAAAAGGTAAATTGCAATGAAATTGTCTAATTCAGTAGTGTACATGTAGTACACTACTACTGGGTCACTTGTGAGTACTGCGCACCACAACTCCTTGTTATACCTTTCCTCTGTTGAAAAGTGAATCCAAATTAGTTCACTCCAGTGGATTTTCTTGCGGTCTGTTTTGTTCTTGCCATTCTTGTGATTGTGATAGAGACTAAGTAGACTATTTAACTCTTTTTTATTTTGTTGCATTTTTGATCAGAAAAATAGGGTAAATTAGTTGACGTTTTACTAAAGGAATTGAAAATCCTATGGATGAAAACGCTGGCGTTTTCACCCGCTCAGTATTCTTAATAGTTCATCTATGTGTAGACAAGAATGGACATATTGTATTGTTTGATCACAATTACAACTAATCGTCGTTATAGTATCCTGTTGCAGTTGTTGCATCTGCGGTTCCGTCAAGAAAAATTTATCATCATCACCAAGGTTATCAATAATTAGTTCAACGTGGAAATTCGAAAAATTTCGAATTCCATTGAAAATTTCCCTGATTGCGTTTTCAAGTCTATGTTTCTCATAAATAACTATTCGCGTATGCTGATACATTATTGTAAATACTAGTGTTTTAATCAAGGCTTTTCCATGTTTGACTTTACATCTAGGCTCATTTGTAATTGTTCACCTCGGAGATCAAGCAAAGAAAAGTTCTTTTCGACTATTCTAAAATTCATTCTTGATATAAGATTGTTGGTGGTTTCCAAGTATATTAAATGAGGTGGATTCATCACGATTAAACTTCCCGGGGAAACATTCGGGGAAAACGTATATAAGATATAACCGAGATCAGCCCTTGTTGACGTTGCTGTGTCAACGGAATAAGTACCTAACACTGCATCACAAATAACGTGTACGGCAATCGTCGACGATATGTTAACATTGCCGGGTGATCTGTGTTTGTTGTTTTTGTACACTGAATTATTCGACCGTAATATCTCCAAATGCGGATTTATTTTAAACCATTGCGCGTGAATCTGTGGAACAAATTCGTCGATGAGATATTTAGTGATTTCTTTAACTCGGGCACACGTCATCCTGGGAATTTATAGTAATCTAAATCTATATCAGTGCGCGAAAATACTCTTTTGAACTTTTTTTGGTGGGAGATTTATTTTCGTGGATCAACGAGAGTAATCTATCGTTGAGATAGTTCATGTCAGAGATAATTTGGTTTATTTGTTGTTGTTGTTGTTTAATTTTACCTCGCGGAGTTGTTAAATCGATTAACAGAGATCGTTGCAGATAATCTCTTAGTTGATTTAATTTAGTTTTAAATAATTGTTTCATAGTGTTGAAGATCACAAGCAAACTTTTTGATGTAATAATAAAAGTACCTTGATCACCTAAAGCAAATCGCCATATTATATTGCCGTACTCGTTATACTCGTATTTTCCAAATGTATCAGTTTCCTGCCCATCATAAACATTATATGAGAACATTTGATTGATATTACTGGCACGTAGAAAATCAAAGTCGAATCCGTAATCGAACTTAATCTCTGGAGGGGGTGTTTCATCAGTGAAAAAGTCAAATCGCTTTGGTTCAGGTAGCTGAAAATGAACCGCAGGGAGACTTTTCAACCACGCTTCGTGGATCCGCGGGAAGAATTCGTCGATGGTATCACTGAGTTTCCCTCGTAACCATGGTACGTTATATCCTGGAAGCTTAAACGTAGGAATATCTTCAACGCGTATATTATATTTTTTTTGCAAATTCTGTTCTCGTTTGAGGATGATCATTACCTAATATAAGTTGAATCATTCGCAAATTAAATTCATCTATGTCGGCGATAATTTTATTACATACCTCCATGTATTTGATAACTTTATCTTGGTGATGGGGGGTAGGGGTGGAATTGTACTGATTTCCGTTACGATATAACCTCTAAATCTTTCGAAATCGTTATTCATTGCTGTAAATTGTTTAGTAACTTCTGATTCATCTAATTTAATATGTCTAGTACTATGGCTACGATTAAAAATACCAACAGAGCCATAATCGCGATCATAACCATGATAATCTTCCATGTGGAAATATAATCAGATTTTTGTGGCTCTGGTGGTAAATCTTTTATTTCAACGGTTCCTGGTATATACTCGAGCCAACCTAACAAGGTTCTAATTGAGCTATTATATATATCTATGGCATAGTCAGGTAAATTTATCTCGATGGTCGTCGACAATAGTGGTTCATGTCCTATTATTTCGATGGGAGATTTATCCTTATCGTTGTCGACGACTATTATTTTTTTTCCTGTGATTGCTTCAATGCCATTTATGATCTCCGCGTTGATATCTTCGATGTCATATGCGCCAGTGTGTAAATGTTATGTGTGCCATTCCGGTTCACCTTCAGTGCCATTCGGATTAACCTTATTTTTGTACGCGAATGTAAAACTGTTATTGGATGGTTTACCATTAAACTTTTCCGATCTGACATTAGGCCAGCTGTAGTAACATCTTAATTACGTTAATGCTATTTCGTTAGCTGGTAACGGAAGTGTAAATTCAATGCTGGACTCTGGTATTTTCGTTACCAGCGATATCAATTTTATTTTCCCCGGTGTTGTATTTTTCGCTATTCGTTGAAGTAGTTCTTGCGACAATGTTGCCATTGTTGTTGTTATATTCATTGTCCTTTTCTAATTTCGACATCGTGGAATCATAGACGTGGACCATCTTTGAAAACTCATCATCGGATATAAATGTGTCGTCGAGCGACAAGGAAATCATCGAGGATAATTGCGAGTATGCATTGGATACTCTATTAAGTTTAACAGTGTAATCGTGTAGTTTATGCTGGGAACACGATGATATTTTTTTTAAATTATTATCGAGATTACTCCCGCGATGGTTGTCGCCACAGATACACTAATTGGAACAGCGATCGGGGCAACCATTGTAACCGCTGATAGTATTATTCCAGCACCAGTGATTACACCAGATACCGAGTACACGGTTTCGTCAATGACGTTGATTCTTCGTCTGTATTTTTTTTATTTTTACGCGGTATTCATCAGCGAGTATTCCTAGACTAGTTTGAAACTCTCTGACCGTATCATAGCGATATTGTGATGATGAAATCATTGTTGACGATGTCATTTTATTTTGAACGCTAGTGTTAAATTCGCTGGCGAATTCAATTCAGTTGTTTACTTAAATCCGCTACGAATTCCACATACCATGTTATTGATGCCCTAGTTAGATTACCAACGATTGCTAGAACTGTTCAATTGTATCCTTGTCGATGATTGTTGATATTGTATTGTTGATCCCAGATGAACTCGTTAATGAAATATTAAATTGAGTTGGTGATACTAATGTTAATCGATAAATACCCTTGACGGTTACAATGATACTTAATATATTATTTAGTGGTGTCCACGTAAATGATCCGTATTGAATCGTGTACACTGCGTTGTTGGTTTTTTCATGAGGAATTTTTGTTTTTTTAATGATTGCTATCATCCTCGTTGCAGCGTCTTTGATTGCCTCAATGGCGTTTTTCATATCTTCGATGGATTTTGTAATATCAGGGAGTTTTATGTCAATTTTATGTGGCGGGGTTGTAAAAAATTATCAATGATATTTCTACGAAATGATGTAAACTTTTCAACGTGATCTGCATATTTGCCTTGAAGTGTTGCTAGTTTCAACATAGAAGTTTTTATCTTTATGAGCTTCGGTGTGGTCACTAGTAGAACTCCAATGAAATTGGTTGCGGTGAGTTGAACATCTGTAACATATTTTTGTATTCCCGTAAACTGATTTACTTGGGCGTTAAATCTATCATTAATGGTTTCTAATCATTCTGAAGATGATATATAATTATCGCTGAGTGCAGTTATTCTATCCATGGTTGTTTTTATCTCATCGCGTAGTTTTTTTTAATATCTCTACGTCTGCTATCTCATCGATAACTCTATTGATAAGTCTTTTTACTTGCCTGATGGTAACTCCTTTTTCGGATGGACGTGATACTGATCTTCCCAAAATGTCTGCCATGATATATTACATATTTCTCTTTAAGTGATTCATCACTGTGTACTCGTGGACGACTTTATGAGGTAATTTAGATGATGTTGAGATAGCTGTCAACGCGTTAAGGACCTCTCGTCCACATATCGAAGGATCGGTTAATGTCTGCGTGGGCAACGTTGAATTCCATGTTGGTGTATTAGTTTTGGACACATATTTGACTATTTCCTTTGGCGAGGCAATCCATACGAGTCAAAGTAAATAATTGATTTGGGATGTATCGCGTAACCCACCCAATTGGTTCCAGGTCCACTGTTATCATCAACATTAATTATACCAGTTTCTGGGACTTTTGGTCGTGTTGGTAATTGATCTTTCATGAATACACCTCTAAAATGTTTTATTGGGAGTTTCTTTACTGCGTCGGCAAGGTCAAAATTACATATTGGAACCACAGGTTCAGTTACCCCAGTAACATCCCAATCCGCTCCCATAGTGGTTTGTTTACCGGCTTCCCGGCAGTCTGAATCCATTTCCCTTTTTTTATACCCCTTTCCAAACATTTTAACTATAAGATTGCTACCAACAGCCCCAGCAACACATAGTCCAAGTGCTTTAAGGGCAGGGATAGCTAGTGGAACCAGCAAGAGGAAATATTCCACCAGACTTAATCATATCGTTGACCTCTGCCTGTGAAAAAGTCAACTGAACTACTGTATCCGCAGTTTTAGCTTTATTAAAACGGGTAAGTTGAGTTTTCGTCAGCAATTTATTCGGTAAACCTGTCATCTGTTCATGTTACAGGTTAATCTTTGTGCCACACGTAACATAATTTTTCGATTGTAGTTTCTTTACCTGACCAGGTGTCAGGGTGACATTAACATGATTGTACGACATTTTATTTAGATAGTGATCATCTAATTGCCCTATTACATGTTTTCAATGGGTGAGTCAATTACTCTCATTTTTCCACCACCACCTTCGAGTGTCATAGATTTATCGCTGAGAATAACAGCAATGGCTCTAAATCTTCCAAGAGCATTGCCTATACGAGCCTGAAATTTTACATCAACGGTTGAATGTTTAGATAGATCAAGATGTTTCAGTGAAAAGTAATAAATCGGATACAGTTCTTTAAAATCCCACTACGATATATGTAGCCCAGTATCGATATTTTGATCACGGCCCATATAAGACCACAACCGATGATACACTCTACCTATTTGATTGTTACCGTAATCGAGACGAAGATGTTTTACTGGTTCTGATTGATTACTTACTCGCAATGATACCTCACTGACATCACATTTATCAAATATCATATGACTTCGCAATTGCAAACTATCTGCAGCACCTGTTTTTCTTGTTCGATCTATATGTTGTAACACAACAAAGACTTGTCTTGGCGCGGAAAGATTTCTTGTTAGCGCAAGCTGCCAAGTAAAAACACCAGCAGCATTACTAGTTGTGGTAGCATTTGTAATTTCAGACCATGACAAAAATGATTTTCCTCCATGCTGCATAAAAGAAAACAATCGTGTTTCAACAGACAATGATGGAGTCATAATTGGCATCCACATAGTTAGTCTTGTCAATTCTACGTGACCATCAGCAACGGGAGAAGCACCATGCCAAAGAGCCTCATCATCAGTTGATTTTCGCATGAGCGCTACAGTATGACTAGCACCAAAGATAACTTTTCTGATATCTCTGCAAAATCCATATGTATGCGACAACGGAATCTCACATGAAAATCTACCAAGATTATATACCATCTTCTTTCGCGCTGCAAATCCTGCGTTGTAATTAGGATTATTACCCATAACAATAGCTTCAACATCAGCATCATCAGCAGCAACTGAAACCTTTTTTGGTCGTTGTATAATAAATGGATTATGATCAGCGCTATTGGTAGTATCCTTTGCGAACATCATTGAATGACCCGCAGACTTAATAAAATCATTAGAGTATCTAGCTAAACTTATTATTGTGGTTGCAACATCAATATCATTATCGATAGATTCGATTCTAGTAGAATTGATTATATATTGTGCACTGCCAAATAATGCCATTATGCCATTATTGATAATCCCTATTGGAATATCTTCGAGATGATCAGCAGCAACAAATAGTATTTTATCAGCTTTTAATAGTCGTCCCTCTACCTCGATGAATGCCTCACACGGCAACAAATATTTAGATGTGTCATCAAATCTAAGTTCAATGCGTGATCGTGTATCTGAATGTTGAGCAGTATATGAAGAAAATTGATAATCGCTTATATAATCGTTTCTCCGTACCGGAGCATCAATATCAAGAGCGTCATGTATCTCATGTTTAAACATTTTATTATACAGTCGTTGATCTAAATCATAATCGTTTTAAACCGTAACCGGCAATTAATCGCAATCTTTATTTTGCTAATCCATTAATTGCCCTAACTTACCTCAGGCGGCATTTGATTTGTAGACTGTAATTTTACTGGGTTTTTTTCCCTCGCCAACGACATAAGTTTTTCTTCCACGGAATCAAACGTGTCGATAGCAAGATTACTAGCCCGACTACCAACTTCTGTACCAATTTTATCACCGAGGACTCCAATAGCTTTTGACGCTATTTCCTTACCAATCGGTATTACGTTTGGAGCAATTCTAGTAAATAACCCAGTAACAATGTCTCCAATACCATCTCCGTATGTCAATTTGTACACTGGCAATCGTGAATTTACGACGTAAACAGGTCTTGCTCTGCTTATACTACGATGTACTATCATTTTATTTAAATGCTATTTATCTAATCGATGATCAATCGCTGTAATAATCATCAGTGAGTTCATCGATGAAACTACGATATAGTCCAATATCCATTACACGACCTTGAAATAACCGTTGACAGATTTCAGCCGCTTCGTTAATTATCTCCGGAGAATTATTTCCAGCTCGTTTTCCTCCAATGAGGACTTCTAACCGTGATATATCATCAAGGATACTTCGTGAACAGGGTTTATTACCACCGTGATATCCACTAGCATTTCTTCAGGTTCTTCTTCTTCGGGTTGAGGATTTTCCACAGGAGGATCTTTTTGTCTTCGTCCTCCTCGTCCTCGTCCTCGTGGACTTGGTTGTACACGTTTTCGTTCTTCTGTTCGTTTTTGTTTTAATCGTTCTCGTCCTTCCTTTTCTTGTTGTTTTTTGTCTGCTTCTTTCGTTTTATGATCAACATATATCTCAACAACCTTAATATTAAAATCCTCCCAAGATGAATCTCTCCTAACTTGTGCTGTATTAGATTTAATTCTATAAACTGCATGAATCCATTTTTCTATAGTACTAAAATAACTTTTTCGTCCTGATTTTAAAAAAATGTATCTCTGTTGAAAAATTCATCGGCGATAAATTTTGCTAAATCATCTATAAAAGATTAATCAATACGCGCTAGAGCTTCATCGGTAAATTTGTTTCGTAATTCTTCAATCCTAGAATCTCTTTTCTTTTGATCTGGAATTCTTTCCTCTGATTTACTTTCTTTTATCGCGGTTACAACTTCTCCAGTTGCCGTAGTTATTGGCTTAAATAATTGTTCAGTTTCGCAGTAAAATCTAACTTTTGTTGCTGTCGAGCTTGCAAATTATCTCTGAAAGAATCTCTTACCGGGAGAAATTTCTTGATTGCAGCCAACCGTTCTCTAGTTAATCTAGTTATTTGTACTTCTCCGACGTTTGCCATTTATATATAAAATTATACCGCTAATTCGGTTAACAATTTGTATTCATCGATGAGACAAACGAGAACCAAATATTTGTTGTCATTGAGAAGGTTCGATTTGAAATTGTAAAAATATTTTAACCTCATAGCAGCAGGGTGGGCGCGACAACGACTTTGGCGTCTTTTATAATAATCTGGTTTACCAAATTGACGCTTCTATAAAGGATTTTGGAGGAAGCCTCGGTTTGCCAAATTAACTCTTGGACAAAGTTGGTCTGTTCGCCCTCTCTGCTGCTAGGACAGCATAAGTATAGCAGTCTTGTATTGAACATTACTTTAGTTGTTTGTTCGGGGTGTTTTGTGGTTTTGTGTCTTGTTTGGTAGAGTCAGCTTTGGACCATAAACAAAACCAAAACAATAACGAAAACAATACAGAATAATTCCAAATCTATTTCTTTTTCTGATTTTCATTATATTATATTATATTATATTATATTATATTATATTATATTATATTATATTATATTATATTATATTATATTATATTATATTATATTATATTATATTATATTATATTATATTATATTATATTATATTATATTATATTATATTATATTATCTTCTTATCTTATCTTATGTTACGCTACGTTACGTCACGTCACGTCACGTCACGTCACGTCACATCACATCACATCACATCACATCACATCACATCACTTTACATTACATTACATTACATTACATTACATTACATTATATTATATTATATTATATTATATTATATTATATTATATTATATTATATTATATTATATTATATTACGGTACGTGATCCAGAATCGGTAGTGCTTAATATCTCCATTTCCTTTAAAAATGTGTCAATATTTACTTCTTTATGTATGAAGGTACATCATATGTAGCTAATGCAGTTTAAAGCAAGATACCATAGCCAGACACATGACTCTATCACGTAAGCATAAGACTTGCAGGCGACTGATTCTGATGGATCAAGTATGTTAGTTTTCGAGGTTCACTTGTGTCTCTGAATTAATTGTATTTCTCTCGGCTATCCGTTAATAATTGTTTTCCATTGAGGTCGAAGGTCGTGCTGCATGAGTGTTCCAGCTATTCCATTTATTCAATATTTTGTACATTGCCTCTTGTTTGTTTCAGAACAATTCATTGGAGTATTTCATACCAGCTTGGAGAAATTTTAAAAAATGTGGGAATCCTGCTTATTAATTATGTGCGGTCTGTGCTCATGTATAACACCAGCAATTTGCTTCTTTGGTGACAGTGAGTATTTTAGATAATTATTCCTAATATAAAAATTACGATAGAGATAGACTGTAAACGTCATATTAAGATAGGGTTGTCATACGTTGTCTTTTTCCCCAGACATCCTCCTATTCGGTCCTTAAATATTTATACAAATACTGACACAGATACAAAGACTCTCCGGTGTTTCTACTTTTTCTAAAAGGTTAAATATGATAACCCTAACGTAAGTCTAATGGAAAATTTGATATATTTGACTGGGTGGTATTTTATACTCTTTCTAGCGTTATTCAAGGTGCTATATGTATGCTGTGAAGAATAACTATTAAATAAATGCTTAATGTTCACATTACAATAACATGGAGAATATTTCATACCTCAAGAAAGAGATTCATGTAACAATGATATCCAATTGGTCTCGCCGATTTCAATTACCATATGACTGATAGAAGCTGTATTGTTACTGTTCACTATACAGTCATAATTATTTATATGTTATATGCCGCGGTATGTAATCACATAATCTTACTGAAACCTTTTATATGTAATGTATGCACTTGAACAATACATTTACAGATAGAATGTTAATAATTCTAATGAGAGTTCGACATATTTTAACTTATTTCTACCGATATTAACATTAGGAAAAATAAATTCAATTTTATCGAGTTAGTAGTAAAGGAATTATACATTCCGAATCACATTTAGGCAAATATTGTCTTTTTTCAACCTGTTTTTATACGTTTCTTTTAAAATATAACAACTTTAAATGCGTTGAAACAAATTACATTGAAGTGATATTTAAACTGACAGTTTTAAAACCATTTTTTACTTTTAACCTGTGTTAATATAAATGATTTTGTTGCGTCAGCATTTATCTCCGGATATCTTAACTTAATATAAAAATAACTTTAATATTATCAATACTTTTGAAATTCAGTTTTTGTTTCTATTTGACTTATTAACGAATAACTAATGTTCCTTAGTTATTGTATGTATTAAGATATATAATATCTTTCTAGCATCATATAAACCAATTGCGATATGGCGACAATAATACCATTAATTTATATAGATCATTAAGTAATTAAATAATTAAGCTAGGTTTCTAAAATTGTACATAGTACCATTATCATTTTTTTATTAGGAAGATTGAAATGTCACGTAATATTTAAATGACACGAACCAAAGTAAAAAAAGTATATGACTCTAAGAAAACTACACATTAAAACTGAGCAGAAACTACAGAGCAACACAAGAAAAACATTTGATTAGCAAAATTTAAAAAGCACAACGTAAATCAAATAAAGAACCAACAATCAGACTTATAAAAACATTTAATTTTTCTCCAACGCGGAAAATCCTTAAGTTATTACTTGCTGAGAAAAGGATATTTTGTCTTAAAATAAGTAAAGAAAAGGATTGATTAAAAGGCAATTTAATTCTATTTCAATTTTGTTATTCACGCTCTATTATGTACAATATTAGGAAATAGGTAGCATTGAAATGTTCGCATTGATATTATTTGCCTAACATATCAAATTAACTCAGAATGTATAAATAATATGTTATTCAAGTCATCTGAGAGAGTATATGTAGACGTTTTCTTTTCTTTAAAACAAACTGTTAGTTTGCTATTATAGGTTTATGTCAAAGTGGTTATGAGGAGAAATAACGTTTAACATAAAGTTTTTCTCCTTTGTAAAGGCATATGCGGGAATAGTCGATACAGTCCTGCATTTAGCATGTGCTGCTCTGGCGTTATCCAGTCTCGTTCAGGATTGCGGCAGCCTGCTTGCTGTGCGAAAAGGGGATACGATGCATCTGATAGCGTGTGCTGCTCTGGTGTTATCCAGTCTCGTTTTGGATTGCGGCAGCCTGCTTGTTGTGGGACAAGGGGATACGATGCATCTGATAGCGTGTGCTGCTCTGGCGTTATCCAGTCTCGTTTTGGATTGCGGCAGCCTGCTTGCTGTGCGACAAACGGATACGATGCATCTGATAGCGTGTGCTGCTCTGGTGTTATCCAGTCTCGTTTTGGATTGCGGCAGCCTGCTTGTTGTGGGAAAAGGGGATACGATGCATCTGATAGCGTGTGCTGCTCTGGCGTTATCCAGTCTCGTTTTGGATTGCTGCAGCCTGCTTGCTGTGGGACAAGGGAATACGATGCATCTGTCAGCGTGTGCTGCTCTGGCGTTATCCAGTCTCGTTTAGGATTGATGCAGCCTGCTTGCTGTAATGGCCAAATCTGCTAAGTGTACACAACCGACGTAATTAATCGTTTTGGCCGTTTTTGTAGGTTTTGTATGTTATCAACAAACGTAATTGAAGAAAGCAATATATGTTCTACTGACACACCTTGCCAATTCTAAATATAAAATATATCAGTTATTTATCAAACTTTCCAACGTTGCTTGTCCCGGATTGTAACTTGTTTCATGATCTGGACTTTACAGTGACAGTTCAACGGAATTGGTTTCCGTTGTTCTGTTTGTGCGTTATACATAGAGTGTCTAATTAATTGTGCATGCACTTATGCCATGAAAACGTTTGTGGACATGACTTTTTAAAAATAAATTTGTTAAAGTCGCTAATTCTTTATATTTATTTGGGTAAGATTTCTCTATGTGACCTGTCCTGGAGGTGCGGCTGGTTTAGGCCTTCGTATGGGGTTTAGGCCTTCGTATGGATGATGGGGTTCTTGCATTTATATGTAGAGCATTAAGAATTTTAAAAAATACCCTATTATTTCTAACAATGGCAAATACCCAGCACAACAAAACAAAATAACAAAATAATAGAACAAAACGTGATTGTATGTAGCAGCAGGGAGGGCGAATCGGACATCTGTTCCATACATCATTTGCTCTAAATCTAACAAACATCTCGAGAGAATTCATTCGAATCCTTCTTTTTCGACCAAAAAAAAAAGATTACTTGCTCGAAACATAAGTTTCTCGCAAATCATACTCCAAGACCGTTTTCATCGTTTAGTCAAAATACGGTCTCGTCGTGATGTCATCGCCCCTCCCTGCTGCTATGGGTTAACAAAAATTATAAATGATTTTTCACGAGGGGTTGCAACGATTTCAACCAAATATTTTCTCGAGTCCGATACGATATCGTGTCCGAGGATCATGTAAATGTATTGTTATAAATCCATGCGGGGTTGACTGAGCGTTACTAAAGAAATTTCTAAATTGATTGAAGTCCATATCGGAACATCATGTCTGCCAAATACTTCGTAGCGTATATGTATCAACGCCGTTGAATACAGCAAGAATATTACAGTTATCTCTGATCACTTTTGGAATCTGAGTGTAGCGTTGAGTGACATATATCACGTCGGTGTTTTTATGCCTGCCTCGGGAAAATATTCTAGCTGGGTTTTTTTGATTGTCTAACATCACATCGTCGTATACGACTAGATTGTTAATGCTCCCATCAAGGTCATTCACGGATGGTGCCTCGTCAATATCAGTTATAAAATCAATGGCGTTCTCACCCTTAATTTCTGATGCATTCTCGTTAAAATCATTTAACACTTCATAGCATCGTTGATCATCTACGCTAGGAGCAACTAAATACAACTTATCCCACTTCATCCATCTCACTATTAAATTGAGCAACAATTGAGTCTTGCCGGATCCAGATGGCCCGATTATAATTGCGCGGATAGAGTTTGGTAGCACTGCATGATGTTTAATTGGTTCTCTTGTTTTAGTCGCTGAAAAATCAATTATATTCATATCTCTTTACATAAATTATGGATCTATATTGTGTGAAGTGTAAAACGCGTACTGGCACAAATGATGTGACGACGATTGCAACTAAAAATAACAGATCAGCACTTACTGGTAGATGTGCAACATGTGGTATAAAAAAGGTTAGATTTGTTTCTATGAAATCCGGAGATGTTTTAAAAAAAAAAACGAGGAGGTGATATTGCAGCCAAATTGGCAAAGCTCCCTGGAACCCCATGGGCAAAGTACCCCGTAGAAAAGCACCTTCCAGGATATAGCTACTGTGGCCCCGGAACACGATTAGATATCAGACTCGATGATCAAAATCAACCTCGACCCGGCGAGTATCCGATAAACGCTATTGATAAGGCGTGTCATGTTCATAATGTTGCATATAAAAGCAGCAATCTGCAGCATAGACATCTCGCGGATGTAAAATTAATTCATGCGTTAAATGCTATTCCTGATAAATCCTTCAAAGAAAAGTTGGCTTCATGGTTGGTAGAATCAGCTATGAAAGGCAAATTGATGATGGGCGCTGGTAATTAATAATATGGAATATATTTATTATTCTCCAAAAGTATACTGGAGGGGTAACGCTGCAATCAATAAACTCGCCAACGCCGCAAAAGTGAAAAAGGCCACTGTGGCTAATTGGTTATCCAAACAGGCTATATGGCAAATTTATCTACCGCGTCCTAAACAATCAATTTCTTGCATTTTGATGTTACCGGACCCAATGAAGTTCATCAAGCTGATTTATTGTTTTTACCACATGACAACGGTTACAAATACGCGCTAACCGTAGTTCACGTTGCGAGTCAATACAAACAAGCAGAACCGCTAAAAACAAAATCATCACCTGAAGTTGCTTCTGCATTTGAAAAGATTTATCGACGAGGCCCACTACGCTGGCCAAATCTGTTGTGATCTTTCATCGCTGATAAAACAGCGCCTTGAAATTCCTTGCCAGTATCAACTTGTAACAGATTTGGCCAGCGTAGTGGTAGACTGGGGCATACTGCACTACATCGCGATCAGGCAATTGTAGAACGATTTAATCGGATATCAATACGCAAAAGAATTCATCCAAGAAAAGCGATCTCGTGAATGGGTCAAAAGGTTACCAGGGGTAGTTGCAGCGCTAAATAACGAGATTACCAGAGCAATCAATATGAAACCTAACAACGCAATAAAAAAAAGTATATACCACAACCACAGCGGGATAGCGTTTCTCAGCCAATTCTCAGCAATGTCACCGTGAGATATTTATATGAACCAGGAGAACTCGAAGGTGGTAAAAAAGGGCTACTGATCCTATTTGGAGCGTCACTACGCATAGCATATCTACAATAACACGATCAACTGGTAGACCTCCAATCTATAAATTGGATTCAACTGCCCCTCAGCGGGGTTTTACACGCGAACAATTACAAGTGATTCCTGACGATACTCAATTGCCACCGCGCGGTCTGAACTAGCACCGTTGCGTCTATTACACTCAAGACAAGTCAACATCACATTGTTTCTGACATGACCGAGATTGCTATTTTTTCTGTCTACGGTAAATTGGCGAGGATCTTTATCCGAATACTGCCAACGCATTATACAATTGCAACTCGCGCAGTGATTATTTTGTTGTTGCTTCAGCGCGATTATTAATTCAGCATCAATATCAAATTCTCGTTGTTTTTTTTTTGTCTTGTTGTTTATATCCGGAGAGTTTTTTTTATTAATGATGCTAACATCAATATCATCCATTGTTGTGTCGTCATCGCCTGACTCTGTCAGGACAATTCTTCGAAGCTGATTTATTCGCCGTACTCTAGACACTGCAAGATAGACTAAATTTGACCACTCAATGCGATTATCAACTATCCAAACAATTGAATCCGCGATGGTTAATCCCTGCGAGGAATGTATCGTCGTTACATAACCCAGTGTCCATGGCGATTTATCAGCACGCAATGCGTCTTCGACAACACTGATATCAACCAGCACAATATCATTTAATACGAGAATTTGCTTTTCACTTTGTCCTGGAATATCAACTTCGATATTTTGTTCTCGTGTATCACAGGGTCTATAACACAGCGGCACTGGGCGCGTTGGGAATTTATCTTTGTGAAGCTCAAACAACTTTTTCTGAAGTGTGTCTCTGACTATCTTTCTACTTGCCACTACAAAATCATTTGGTCTCCATGCTTCCCAAAATTCCTCCATGGGAGTTTCATGAATTATTTCTCTGATAATTTCGCATTGAACTTTATCGGGTTGCAGTCTAATTAAATTCTTAAGTGTACGCAATTGTTCATCAAGTGCTCTATAGTCAGTATCGATTTCTTCATAATAGTCAACAAACCCTCTTAACCAATCATGTGGACCCGCGCCGACAAATGGTGGTGGTTGGCTATGATCTCCACACATTATTATCGCTGTATTCTTTTGCAGCAACCAATCAAGAAATATTTTTAATACATCTAACGAAACCGTACATATCTCATCCCAAATAATAACCGCAGGGATGAATTTCTCACCCATTCTTTCAGAGGTCCATTTATCACCCTTCCATCGAAAAAAGCTGTGATAAGTGCAAGCTTCAACGTTTCGTTGTTTTATCTCTCGCGTTAATCTATGGGTCGGTGTCAGTACAATCATATTTTTCCCACGAAATAACTCAATCGCGCGAGTCGTCTTTCCTGACCCGCCACAGCCGTTTAAATAAACTGTTTTTTTATCTACAAATTGGATCTGATATCGATGGTGCATTAGAACGCTCTGATAAATTATCACCGCGTAAGTAATTACTTTTACTTTCAACGTCTGCTGATTCAGAATACTCGCGCAGCATTTCTTTTTTAATTCTCCATGATCCCCAGCTTTCATCCGAATTAGTGAATTCAGCAACTGCGCAACTGTACTTGCTGTTAATGTAAAATGAATCAATGGCAACTCTAACTGCAGTGTCAGGAAACCTATTTATCATTGAAAATAAATTAATACAAGCATAACCCAGCATCGACGACCTCAAATGTGTATACGGGGATCTGTAGCCGTCGCTATAAGTAACAACTGTACCCAATTTTGTTCCATCGGACAAGAAGGCATCGTTACGATCCACATATATGTTTTTGGATACTGCATCCGCGATTACAAAGTCATATTCGGTATTATCCATAATCAGCCGTGAACAATATCGTTTATAGTCGCATTTTTTTCCTCCCTGAGTAAATTTTCCGATTATTCTTCTATCGAGATCTTTTGCTTCGATGTTTCGTTGATTAAATATCCGTTTGGACCACTCAATGATATATTCTTCGCCGGCATCAATATGTTTTCTGAATTCGTCAATTATACTATCAAGACGTTCGGGTGTTGGTAACCAGACATTGATTTGTTTCCGATATGATATAATTGCTTCACTGACTGTCAGCGAAATTAACATTTTTGTATCAATCATGAATCGTAATAGCGCTATTGGCAGCCACTTCTTTTCAGACATGTGTCTACCAATCCAAATATAACAACAGCGATGAAGTCCTGCTGCAAATTCAAATGATACTACTCGAGCGAATCCAGTTAAATCAAAATCAGGCAGCGGCCCATTAATTGCAACACGAGTCATTTCATGTACGGGGTGTCCAAATCGTTTAAAATACTCAGTACACTCTCCATAACCAAGAAAACTCGCTGGATAACAAGCAACCATATCAACTGAAATGATACTATCATGGTCGTTTTTGTTATTCCATAAACCGCCATGATTAAATTCTAAACAACTAGCCTCAATGTCTGGCAAGAATTCTGCGTGTGTTGGTTTCCATGCGTTTTTGATTCTCGCAAAATGAGCTGCAACCGACGGGATTGTAAAACAGTTTGTCAATAATTGTTCATCATCGTTGATGATTTCATCGGTGCCTTCACCACACGCCGTTAAAAACCCACTAGCTGTTTTTTCATTTTGTTGTGAAATGCTTCAGTGCGGTATAATGCACCGTTTGGTCTTGCAAACTGATCAAACGTATCCATGTCGTTTTCAGTGCTGCGAAGTAACCACACCGACACGGGGTCGTTTTTACTCAAATGCGCAATAGCATCGAATAGTTTCTTTTCAACGAGAAAACCATCCCTGGAGAATTCTTGTAAGAATTCGTCGGGTATATACTTTATTGTTCTGTTTCGTGGAAATATTGTGACCGCGGATGTCCATGCGTGTTCGTTATGATTCATAATTTTTATTGGGGCTCCCTTTGATTTATATTTTGATTCGTATAAAACTGCTCCGGTTATCGTTGTAACAGTTATTGGAAATCTCAGCGACGTTTCTAATTTTGCTATATCGCTAATAGTCGCTCCGGGGTCTTTCACCGTTAACTCCCATTGAGCTATTTTGCTACGCCGTAGATCGGTAAGTTTGTTCCCTCGGGATGCATTTGTGAAATGTTCTGTTATTCGTGCTGCTACACAATTGAGTGGTTTTGCCACTGACGAAGTCGCCGGCGACGACTGTTTCATTGGTTTAAGTTTTCTTATATCAGGTTTTTCATTTAACGTATATATCCCATACACAACTGCTGTTTCAGGATATACTCGTTCATAGTATGGTTTGTCAATTCCAGTTAACAAACCCGGTTTAGAATCACGGCTAACAACGACTGTTTTCTTGTCTTTGAGAATCGGTTCAAATTTGTCTCGTATAATCCAATCGCCTGATTCTACACGGATAATGAATTTCACTCTGAAAAAATACTTTTTGTTGCCAAGTTGTGATAACATCAACGCTGCGTTACTGTCGTTCATGGTGGCATCAACAACACCATCAATTCGAAATGTTGACCAGCTATGAGAAGCACCGTCGTGCTTGAATTCATTAATACAGTCACGAATTTTATTTATCAGGGCTCTATCCGTTATTGCCCGTTTTGGCACATCTTTGAGGGTTCTATCGAGATTGAATTTAACATTTTTGAAAGGCTTAATTGCTGATAATCTCTCGAACTCCTCCATGTTATAATTAAAGCAAGTATTTAAATAGAAAAATATAGTATAATGAATCACTGCAAGTGGCTAATGATTGGATCAACAACCCAGTGTAACAAATCATGCAGAAGCGAATTATGTGGGTATCATTTACAAAGCGTTCGCAACGGTTCATTCGGCCCTCTTCCGTGTTACCGATGTGGGGTGGGCGTCAGGGGAAAATCACAATTATGCCTCAGTTGTGGCGGCAAACGATACAGAGAACTAAAACGCTATTATGACAAACGAATAAAATATACCGTCATTGACCCTAACGATGACAAAGTCATCAAAACCCCTGAAGATTATATCCAGAGGTTTATAATTAAAGCAGATAATAAATTAGATAAGTAGTATTATTATACAAATGAGCCAAGATTTCAGACCACATCCAGTGCTTGTTAATTATGAAGGAACCAGTGATGGTGTTGTCAGGCACCGCAGACTAAAGAAGCCGGTTGGATTTCTGAATAATATGGGATGTTTGATGTTTGGTGCTAGAAATAAAACATTTCTCTGTCACAGAGCCATATATGAAGCATTTTACGGATTAATCGAAGACGGCCTTGTTATTGATCACATAAATGGCGTGAAGACTGATAATTGTCTTGAGAATCTTCAAGCCGTCTCGCAGCGCGATAACCTTTTAAAAAGCAACGCTGGTAGGCACTCAAAACGCCCTAGGGGGGTCAAATCGTTTGATTTAGAAAATAACGAAGAAAAAATATTTCAATCAGTGTATGTGGCTGGAAAATATTTCGATATTTGTAGGCCTTCAGTACAAAGAGTACCAGAAGGAATTTGTCAAACATCTCTCTCAAAAAAGACAGGCCACAGGATAAAATTTTCATATATCAAGGGAGATAAATCCTTTATGGATAAGTCCGCCTGCCACTCATAACACTCTACTCACTAAGTTCCCTTGTATTATGACCGTCAAAGGTATTTGTCGTCTGCTACACAGGTAGAGATGTATAATTGACATAGGCGCGCACACGTGACTGTAATGGAGTAATATGACAGTCATGTACAATCTCTACATAATAACATCTACGTGAAGACACTTGATTGTGAGTTTCGGAAAATTTTTAACACTTTTAAAACTTTCTATTGTCGCTTGGCTAAAACTGCATCATTTAAACAGTTGTATTTATTTATTTAAACCCTTATATTATACACTTTCAGTAAACGCCCCTATAATCCAACGCGTTACCTATGTTCGCTCAGCCGGAACGAGCATCAAACACTAGTGTTTTCCATTCATTGAAGTAAGTGGGCGTGGTTAAAATTCCTCTGTATACAGCTCTTTGTGGCCTAATCGATAACGCATTTTGTCTAGAGAATTAGAACAGGGAGAATACACGCTGTTATCTAACAACTGTATTCTTTTGTTTAGTGTTTTATTCAAATATTTGTCTGTTTTAAATGTTGTGAAACAGCATTAATAAGTAATTCAAGGAAATAAAATAACACACCCGTGAATCGACGCGGCTGTATTAGTCACCTTATATACGTTTTGACTCGTGATAAGCTTGGGGCTTTCGAAGGCCAATTCGACCGATCAAAACTAACCCACGCCATTTAACTCGGGTGTGTGGTTGTCTTTTGTTCACAATCATGCAACCGGGTTAATTTAATTGGGTTGCTTTTGATTGGTTGGATTGGCCGTAGAAAATCCGCCCCGTCGTTTCATGTTTGTGCCGTCCCACATCATTACATCACAAATTCCATCATCGTTTCATTGAATATATCCATCCTTAATTAAGTTAATTAAGTATATGTTACGCCTACAATCTGCCACAACACTCGAGTGGAGATATATATGGCATTGTGCCGTCCTTAATTAAGTATATGTTACGCCTACAATCTGCCACAACACTCGAGTGGAGATATATATGGCATTGTGCCGTCCTTAATTAAGTATATGTTACGCCTACAATCTGCCACAACACTCGAGTGGAGATATATATGGCATTGTGCCGTCCTTAATTAAGTATATGTTACGCCTACAATCTGCCACAACACTCGAGTGGAGATATATATGGCATTGTGCCGTCCTTAATTAAGTTAATTAAGTACATATTGTGACGTCACCCCAACCATATCTTCTGGGCGGTCTAAGATGACGTTTGTCACCTTAGGCCTCGCGCCGGAGATGTATGTTTCGGGTCCTTTTGGGCTTACTTGGATGTGAAGGCAATCAAGGAGTTCCAAAGATGTGTTGTCGTATATGTAACCTCTGGGTCTCTCTGACGTCATAGGGCGCCAGCGAGATTGCCAAATGGGGTTTTCATGTATGTGCTGTCCTTAATTAAGTTAATAAAGTAACCTCTGGGTCTCTCTGACGTCATAGGGCGCCAGCGAGATTGCCAAATGGGGTTTTCATGTATGTGCTGTCCTTAATTAAGTTAATAAAGTAACCTCTGGGTCTCTCTGACGTCATAAGGCGCCAGCGAGATTGCCAAATGAGTGTTATTTTTTTAATAATTAGAGATACAGTATTCTATAAAAATATGGATATCAAAGATGTAAATTCTATAATTGCTGAAATCTCAAATTTAAAAAATAGAGGGGTAGTATTATCTGAAGGTCTCGACTGCTACAGGATTGCCTCGGAATATGAAGAAATTGATTATCAGTCTAGTAAGGGTCGTTATGTTTTACCTAAGATGTACAGACTCGTGAAAGGAATGTAAAAGTCCATCAATGCTTCTTTGTACGGTAACGACATTGATGTATTTATAACGCTATTTAGCACCGTTGAAGCAATACGTCAAAAGCTCGGCCAAGAGTATCAAAAACGAGCTGAAATTAGTTCTAAAGTTCGTGATCTTAGAAAAATATTAAACGAGGAAAAACCAGTATCTTAACCACGTGAGCGTTACTATAAAATAGGCTTTCAGCAAATTTTTTAATAAAATTTATTTTTTTAGCGTTTTTTGTAACTACATAGGATTTTCTCCTGAAAGAATACTCAGCAGTTATGGTTTGCTCATGCAGTTATGTGCGTACTGGATGATCTGGTCGCGGTAGCAAGTAATCACCGCGACGCCTCCATTTTCACGTAGTTGTTGTTGTTGCTGCGTCGTTAACAAAAATCGTTCATTGCCGTTCTCAGATATTACAATTCTGAAACCCCCAGCGATGTTATTTCTGAAACATTCACGGATAGCGTCGTACAGTTTAACCCTGTCGGAGATGGATACGCTAGCTTGATGGTACATTTATTTAATAACTCAGCTTTTAATTATGATAGTTTCATATTTGAAAACTCAGTTCACAAACAATATATGGTAGGTGAATCGCTTACAACTAGATTAGCCCGAGAGCGGCTATTAGCAATTAAAAAGTTTATACCGGTTTGAGACAGACTTCGCGAAAAACTTCAACAACGACAACAAGCGCAGACTGACTTTTCTGTGTCAAGTGAACAACTGTTTATTCCGATAACATGTGCGACCAAAGATGTGAAAAAGTTAACTGAAGCAGCGATATACGGAGATATTCCTGATCGAGAACGAGCAAAGAAGGCGCCGCTGCTTGATACGCTAGAAAAGATAGCAGCAGAGACCGAACAAACACGTGCAGGGATACAACAGCTATCCAGTGATATAAAAACTCAACGCGAAATTGAAGAACGCGAAGAAGAACAACAAAGTGCAGCTGGAGGAAAAGACTATTCACCTAGAAATATATTTACAGTCATAGCATTAAATAGAATTGAAAGACTCGGTACGGATTCCGAATTAGCTGATTTTGCTAGAGAAAATTTTCCAAAGGCTAAAAGAGATAATTTATTAAAATACGGGTTTGAAGATGTTATAAAAAACAGAAGTGATTGGGCATCAAAAATATATTTAGCGAAACACTGCGGGAATAGAATCTTACCGTTATCACGGCACCCTGGTTTTAATGACTTTCTAGCTGCATTTAAAGGCGATCCACAACCACCACGTTATACGGAGGATCCAATCCCGGAACAAATAGACATAAGAGCAGAATCCGGTTCAAAGAAAACAAGCGGAAAAGGTTATTCAATTAAAAATCCTTTGGATTTCAACGCTACCGTGACATGTCCTGGTAACATCCTCAGCGATATATCACGGTTGGAAGTTCTCATCGGGGCGAAGCGAGCCGGAAACAACTCCATTGAAATAATTAATGAAGCAGCTGATATCTGTAGGCGATTATTTGCCGGTCGTATCATGGACATTGATGTATATCGAGAACTCATTGCTGAATTAGTTGAAAATCACAGAGATGCCCATGGTTATAATGAAAATCCTATGGATCTTAGCCATTGATAACTAATTGAAAAACTACTAGTTTTATATAAGATGATTATACACTACAACCATGATAAACCCGTAAGCGTTTACGTGGTGAACTCACGATTGCCTATTTATAGAGTATATTACGGAGATGGTTTCAGCAGTACCATTGCGGGTTTATTTACAAGTATGGCTCCCAAGGTGGCGCCGTTAGCTAAACAATTATCAATGAAATCCATTGATATTATTCGTGATAAAGGAATCAGCGCTGTTGGAAATCTTGCCGGAAAGGCATTTTCTGCCGCGAAAGATAAAATAATAGCATTGGTGCGACGACGAAAAAAGCAACCAGTTGTACTGCCATCTACAACAGTGATGCCTGCAAGTGTAAGCAAAGCAGTAAATAGCGCAGTGGAAGAAAAATTAGCGTCGTTGGCTGCTTCGGTGACTCCGTCGCCATTGACGGCTTCACCGGTAACAGATAGCGCTATCATGAACGCGATAGCAGGAAGTGGTTTGAAACGAAAACAAAAACGACGATAATTACAAAGAGTTTCACAATTGAAAGCACTAGTAATGTTATAAAATGTTTAAACGACAAGCTGATCCGGCCTTCGATATAGAAGCCCCAGTACCCAAGAACGATTCAGTTCGGGATTATCAATACTATTCCTATCATGCAATACAACCTGACCTACGATCGCGAATTGAACTTCAAGTTCAAGATACCAGTAAATTCTTTTTGCCATGTGAAGCATTTATTGAAATCGAGGGAAAACTCGTAACAAATGTTGCAGCTAATACCCCACATGCAGATAACGCAAATGTCCGAGTTGGTTTTGTTAATAATGGCATAATGGCGTTATTTGAAAGTGCAAGATATTTCATTGATGGAAAAGAAATTGAATCAATAGACCGTGAAGTTGATGTTGCAACAACAATAATCGGACTAGCAAGATACTCCGATGATTATACAAGATCGGCTGGTCCGTCTATAATGTTTGCAAAGGATACCTCTGATAACGATGACCACCTTCAATACATTAAAGTGTTAACAGCACAAGATACTGCAGAAGCAAATCAACAAGAAGCAGCTAATCCAGAACGTCGAGCTAGACCCGGAGGTGCGTTTGATATTCTCGGAGGCGTTAATGGTAATTTCAATTTAGGATTTGCAACACAAAAAGGAGCATTGCAAGGACAACAGCGATATTGTTCATGTGCGATTACACTCCATCACATATTTGGATTGTGCAGAAATGTCAGAAAAGTCATCTATGGAGCCAAACACACAATCGCGTTAGTGCGAAAAGGCAATGACAATGATGCAATTTGGCGTACTGGTGCCGCTGATGGTAAAGTTGTTTTGAGTAAAATAGTATTGTGGATGCCAGTAATGACCCCATCAATTACCACGGAAGAGAGGCTACTTTCATTTATGGACACAGGTGGCAAATCATTGATAAGTTGGCTAACAACAACAACTGATGCCAAAGAGGATAATGTTGCTGATACATTTACATGGCACCTGGCATCAAAACAAGGCGTTTCAGCTCCACGTCATATATTTATAGCGCTGCAGCATCGGAATCGATTAGGTTCCCAAGAACACAGTCATATGATATTTGATCGATTAGGAGTCAAGGAGGTTTCGCTGAGAATAAACGGACAACAAGAACCATCTGAGGATATACAGATTAATTACGACAACAACCATATAGCACGTGTGTATCATCGGATGCTGTCATTTATGGGCCGTGATAAAAATGTTGATACTGGTTTACAAATATCGCAACTTGATTTTAAAAACCTATATCCGATTTATTACTTTTCGCTGGAGCATCATGATTTAACAAGGCAATCCATCGTTGACATACATTTTCGAGCTCGTATAACCCCTGGTGGTGTTGATTATAGAGCGGTTGCTGTCATTTCCAGCGACAAATCAATGCTACTTGAAGGGGCTGGCGGACGAATGAGAATAGTTGATGCACCAGTGGAAAATATGTAAATGAAACTCGAAGAGTTTCCAAATAGATCAATTGAAAGCATAAATGTGTTTTACAATAAAATGACATATAGTGTTGTTAGTGTCAAGCTGACTGATGGTCCGGTCAAGAAATTGCGATCAAAATCGGCTAAAGAATGTGGAACCACAATAACGTTGAAACCAGCGCTGATGTCCGGCGGTACACATAAAATATCATTGACGGATCGTCAAATAAAACATTTCAATGATGCGCTGAAGAATAAGCGAGGGGTTCAAATTGTATTTTCAAAGGCTGCAGTCGCCAACATGATAAAATCAGGTGGTATATTTCCATTGTTAGCCGCAATACCAGCATTGATTGCAGCGGCTGCCGCAGCGGTGGCGAAGGCGGCAGCGTTGGGAGACGTTGGTACCGCGGCAGGGATGGCGTTGAAAAAGGCAACTGGGAAAGGATATAAAAAAAAGGGAAAGGGTTTAAGACTACCAGGAACTCAGTATTCATGGTACAGCGGAAAGGGTCTAAGACTACCAGGAACGGTTTATTAGTTGAAAGCCCAATTCTTCATATGTCCAATTTTGATTTAATTGATGCTGCTAAAAAACTAGCGATAAAAAACTTCAGAGGGGTTTTTATAAGAGATCACTTGCCGAGAAAACCTAAACGCGTTGAAACCGGTATCATCAATCTTGATAACAGTAACGGATCGGGAACTCACTGGGTTGCATACGCGATTGATCCACGTGGGATTGTCTATTTTGATTCATATGGGCTAGCTCCGCCAAGCGAGTTTATGCGGTATATAAATTCAAAGAATCAATCAATTCCGATTTTTTATTCCACGCTGCCAACACAACAATTAAATGATCCACCGATATGCGGCCGTGAGGTATTAAATGTCCTCGCGGAGATTTCATCGTCACAGAAACCACCTCATCTGGTTGTAAATGAATACACGAGTGGGAGGTTTTTAGTGAAAAAATCCATAAATTGAAAACACGAGCTGCGCTAACCAATAATGATTGATATTTGGGGACGATCTCTGTCAATGTTGAAACCCACCGCGGAAACATCTGCGGGTTCTATCGAGGATGTAAAGAAAATAATTGAAGATGAAATCGCTGAGACGTTAAATTTAGCAAGTGTTGACCCGAACTAAATAGTTGTATTTCAAGATCGCCAGGGTAAATTGAAAAGCAGTAATATTTCCGCGGATGACATTTTGATACGGCAGCGCGATGCCGCTGAAAACTTTATTGCGCTGTATTCCAGCGACGGACGACTTAAACAAGGCGCACTTGTGTCTACGATTACCGACGCAATTGCCGCCCACGGCCGTGATCTGGATGATTATATACGAGGTTATAATACTCTTCGCAAAAATGTCGTACATAAATTCTTTGGAACCCCGCTTGTGGTTGGCATGACCCTCGCTGAAATTAAAAACTTTCTATCTTTATTCTTTTTTAACAAGGAGGTGGGAAGGATGAAGAATGAAAATGAAATCAAGGCAAATTATCTCGATATTTACGCGGATATTTCTAAACTAATAAAAAATTTTGAAAAGGTACAAAAACCCACCAACGACGTCGTTAGAAAGTTTTTTGGATCCCCACTTGTGGCAGACTCGACTCTCGCTGAAATTAGCGAGTTTATTATCAAGCATACTCACAATTCCTACGTAGCTAATAATTTCTTCGGCGTCCCGGCTACATCTACGATGACTCTCGACGATATTATTAGGTTTATTGTGAGACAAGCAACACTTAATACCATCGTGGATGAATTTTTAGGGAGAACACGCGAATCTGAAACCACATCGTTGACAGGCCCGACCCTCGCTGAAATTAAAAGCGCGCTTGACGAACAAAAGCCCACTAGAGAAATTATTAATAAGTTCTTTGAGGGCACTAAACTTCAAGATATCACGACAACATTTTCTAACATCGACCAGCATATTAAAGAACAAGCACGGCTTAGAATCAACGACCTTCTGATTTCATTCTTTGCTAGCAAGGAGTCGGGGTGGAGAACAATAAATCCTGACAGAATCACGGCAAGTTATCTCGATATTTACGACGATATTCTTAAACTAAAAGCAACCTTTGAAAAGGTAAAGATTCCGCACATAAACGTTAAAAATATCGTGTATACGATCAGTCATGGAATCATGGATTGGACAAGAGACGACGGTTCTCTTAGGGTTGTCATCGATCTCTTGCGGGATGGGGAAGTGAAGGTCGATGGTATCAACAGATTAACGTGAGCCTCTATTCATCAATTTAATATGATCATTGACAATAATAGAACCTACTCTGGTGGCGTCGCGACGTTAATTATCGAGACTGGCAAAAGACAAATCTTTCACTTCGCCGCGGTTGAAAGCTCCACCATTAGATCAAAAATAGCCTGGTGTATAGAACTTGTAGATAATTTTCCCGGCTGAAACTACCATACCTATTGGCCAGCAATTCCCCATAACGATGGCGAATAATTAAAAACACTAGTGGGTTTAAAATAACAATGACATCGATGAAATCAATTGAACCGATAATAGTCCCAGAGGTATCACAATCGCATCGATATCGATATGATACCTAGAAAGAATTTTCCGCGAACTTGAAATCACTTTCTGAGCGCTATCGTGAAAAAATGAAAAAATACCGACGCAGCTTAGCAATCATCGACATCACCGTGTACTCGGTGTCCGGTGTGATGGCCAGCGCCGGGGTTATTTTGTCGACGGTGACCATGATGGCTCCGATTGCAGTTCCAATCGCTATCTCCGCAGCAACAACAATCGCGGCAGTCGCCACCATTATCATCGTGTTCTCAGAAAAAAACTAGCCGATTATAGAGCTCGGTACAGGGTGGTATTTGACGCGTACTCGAAATTATCCGAGTTGATCTCGCTGTCGATAGATAATTCGATCATATCCGATGTTGAATTTTCCGCGATGACCCAGTTGTATAACTCCGCGATGTTGAAATTGGAAATTGAAGACAGCGTTAACAATAATGTCACTCGAACTGCTTCAACGAATCGCGGAGAATACCACTCCGATACGAACAAGCATGATATCAATAACATCAACAAACCCACAATTTAGTGTGAACTTCCCTTCTCCAATTCCAGTGCGTGAGATCGCGCTGGCAAAATTACGAGTATATCATAGCTGGCCTAATATCAGATCGGTTGCATTTGGCGGTCAGCAACCGAATAACGCACTGGTGTTCTCGTATAAGAATAAACCCGATGGTACTCCAGAGTGGGAAACTGTTTCGTTACCAAATGGGTCGTACCAAATTGAGCAAATCGATTCTGAAATTCAGCGTAGAATAAAATCAATCACTGGAAAAGAATCAAAAATAGCTATTAAACTTCATGAACCGACGCTCTCGTCGTCGATCGAAATAAGCACAGAGGGATACATTGTAGATATCTATAACAGCTCGTTAAGAACAGTGTTAGGATGGCCTGAAAAATCACCCGGAGCCACCGCCGACTTAACCACAGACGTACAATCATATCATGAAATCAATCCCATGTATCCAGATAATTTATCTGATATAAGAAAAGGAAAAATCGCCGACAGATTTATATTTACCAACAAAAACACATTGCAATGGGATTTTATCATTAAAAGAACAGCTGACTCATCTGTTACTATCTCATTTACGCTAACTGACATCACTGGTTATTTTCATGAAATTAATCAATTATATGTAACACAACTAAAACAACTACGGCAAACAAAATCGCGAAAACACGTTGAATTATTAAATCAGCTTAAATCTGACATGGAATATATCAATGAACTAATTATTCAAACAATAATTAATGACAACAGCGGCAATAAACAACGATTTCTAACCGATTACAATATCACAGAAACCGATCTGCGTAATTTCAAGTTCCCCGGATACAACGCTGAGGAACTAAAAGAATCTGTTAAGATTATTATCACGATATTACAAATACAAGATTCAACTATCCTCAAGTATAATAATGACCAAGATGGCGGCGGTAGGCATATTGCCCCGCATAATGTAAATATTTCAACGGTGATTGCGCTCAATTTAACAGGTGACGCAATCGAAGGAAGCTATCAAATTAATCTAGAGCAATCAAATCAAGCTCAGCAAGGATATATTCTTTATTCGTTTGCACCAACAGCTCCTCCAGGATTCCTAATTATTGAAAAACCCAATTATTCCTGTCTATATGTGATGCCATAATAATTCGTTAACGAGAATTAATTTCCGACTCACCGACCAGTCAAATAATTTAATTGATCTAAAAGATGAGGTGTTAGCGATTAGTTTGTTTGTGAAATCATAAATGATTTTCGTCCTAAGGACTTGATAAAATATTTGGTTGAAATAAATTGTTAACCCATAGCAGCAGGGAGGGGCGATGACATCACGACGAGACCGTATTTTGACTAAACGATGAAAACGGTCTTGGAGTATGATTTGCGAAAAACTTATGTTTCGAGTAAGTAATCTTTTTTTTTGGTTGAAAAAGAAGGATTCGAATGAATTCTCTCGAGATGTTTGTTAGATTTAGAGCAAATGATGTCTGGAGCAGATGTCCGATTCGCCCTCCCTGCTGCTTATGTCGTAACTAACATGTATAATATAGTGCAAGCAGAATGCATTGCTTCTTGAAATAAATGTTGCATATTCGTTTTAATTAAGTACAATTCACTTACCAATTCTCATTGCTAAAGCGGCATTTCATCCAAAAACACAAAGAACCAACATCGAGAAAACAATCATAATATGAGTGTTTGTCTCTCTAATAAAGGAATAATAATAAATAGTCTTGAAAAATATATATTTATGTCATGAAAAATGTTGAATCCTGTGTCTCGGTATCAGTGAAGCAAACAAGATAACATGATAGCGGCAACAGGTTGATCAAGTTAATATGTTTTCTTTAATCCACGCTTACACTTTCATACTAATACGGATAGAAAATATATCAGTTATCAGCACAGGACATAACATGCATTAGAACTGTTCTTCCATCACAATGCTAATTTGCTGTACTGCACAGAAGGGTCTATTACGACGACGTGAATCCCCTAATTTGAAATGGATAAGTCAAAATTACCGTACCTGGAAAAGTCACAGTACCTTTCCCTACATGTTAGTACTTTGCTAGTCAGGCAAACGTAAATAAAGCACGCTGTTCTTACCGACAAGTTATTTATTTGTGCGTGAATAACTCAATATAGGCAGACAACTGTTTCCATATGACTCATAGTTAACTCCAGGTTTGGCACTCTTTCACTGTCCCATGTTTCTACTTCCAGACGACTTGTCCCAAAATTAAAAACTGATCCAGTTCGGAAAGTGTATTAGACCCAGTAGTTTGTTGTTGTTGTTGCTGTTGTAGGGTTTAACGCCATTTTTCCTCGATGTATACATTTTTCAGCTCACGATAGTCAATAAATGGCGGCCAGTATTATTGGTGGAGGAAAACCCAACGGAAAGAACCACCGACCCACGAGAAGCAACTGGCAAGCTTTCTCACATAACTACATTAGCCGAATCTTAGACTCGAACACACGCTGACAGACGTGAGATGACAGTGCTCCGTAACGGAGAGCGCTTTAGAACACTCGCTCCCCCCCCCCCATTAGATGATTCTTAAGGGAACTTTGGAACAGCAGTTAGACTGTCAAACAATTTCAAGTTTATTGAGTGTCTCAGGCATATATACATTAATATTACAAATGGTATGCTTTGTCTTCCTTGCATGGTGCGATCATGCTCACTGCCTTCATTATATTTCACCACCGACACATGCGGGACTTTGATCCAGTAATAATAATGCAGCCAAGCAGCAACGTTAGTTTTCTTATTAGGAATTGAAAAAATCTAGCTATGTTTCAGTTACGTGGAACTTAATTGATTAAACATAAATGTTTTACGTTTAAGATGTTAATTTCCGTGTATTATAACATGTTTTGGATAAATGTGATCATGTCCTATACATTTACTGATCTTCAGGAAAAACGTTTTATCAAATTCATTAATTAACAAGTGGCAAGAAAATATTGTTTTCTTCGTATATTATCACAAATTGATAAGATCTTTAAATGAAGATGGCATTAACAAATTTATATAACTCCTAAGTGTTTTCCACTTACAAAAGATTATGATACAAACATATTGTGATTATTGGGAAAACGTATTTCTTAATACCAGAAATATTATTAATATTAAAAATATTAAAAATTCTTGTTTTCTCATATAAATTACAAGTTTGTTGTGTAATTCATACCACATACCGATGTCCAGTTACAATAATTTAAGCAATAAATATCAGCAACACCAACATTAAATTCTCACAGTCAGTTCGGAATCTAGGTGTTACTCTAGACAGTACTCTCACATTGCACCAACATGTCATGAACATCTGCAAGGCTGCATATCTTGAACTGAGACTCATCAGTTCCATTCATAAATATCTTTCAGTTGATGCCACGAAAACACTTGTGTTTTCATTAGTACTTTCAAGACTGGACTATTGTAACTCAATTCTGTCTGGTTGATCACAATATTTACTCCAGAAACTTCAAAAAGTTCAAAACACAGCTGCACGGATCATCTTTAGAGTACCTCGATCAGAGCACACCTCACCACTGCTCAGTACCCTACACTGGCTATCAATTCAATACAAAATCAAACACAAAATTTGTTCTTTGTGCTATATTTCAATGACAGACTCCAGCCCAACATACCTATCCAGCCTCACCCATGTGTATACACCAGCTAGATCCTTGCGCTCTTCTTCTGATAATCGTATACTCATTGTTCCCAAGGTGAAAACAAAGTCATATGGACAACGTTCGTTTGCATACCAGGGCCCGGCGACGTGGAATGAATTGCCCATTGAAATTAGACACAAAGACACAGTGGTCCCTTTTAAGAGTGCTCTCAAGACTAACCTGTTTCGACTTCAGGGACAAACTTAGCAACCTAATCGTATTTTGTATCTTATATATTTTCAGCATGTTTTTATGTTTTCCAATTTCATTGTTTTAGTCATTTGTTGTTCTGTAGTGTAGTCATACCATTATTGATGGTGTAAAGCGCTTAGAGCTTTGAAAGATTAGGCGCTATACAAAGTCCTCATTATTATTATTATTATTATAACATGTATTGCAAATGAAATTGCTGATATTATTCAAATTTTCAGGTTCATGTTAATACAAGAATGTTGCACACAAAGTAAAATGTATTTAATACGTACCTCAATGAAAGGATTGATCTAGAAAATTTACCAAGAATTTCTTTCAATTTGAGTAAATATATGGCTTACTTCTAATGTCTGATAATGCTGCCATTTCTATTGAGCGTGGCACAGAACACAGAAAATAATGAGAAAATATAGCTTGGTAGTTCAGTCCTATAATGAAAAAAAACATATCATGAAAGTATTAGAACCTTTACATGAAGTGCAATTTGGGAACAAAAGACTGATAAAGACCTCACTGTTACATCCGAAATGTTCAGCACCAAAGACATGCACTGCAAACTTACCACTGAATTCAGGTAGTAACAATGAATAGGGTGTTGAATGAAGGGAACAATAAACAGCATCATGAAGATTGTTGGAGCATGAAATATTGAGAATGAATTAAGGAATATCATTGCTTAAACAAATGGAACAATAGTTAGGTTCTGGAGGGCATTATATCAAAAGATTAAAGGTGAAACAATGACGCATCAACATAATTTTGAAATAATATTACCTTCAATTGCAATTCTGGAGAAAATTACAGTTCATTATTTAATTATTCAAAAGGTATGGAAAATAATTCAATGAGGAGTAGTGTTAAAACTCTTATTCATCCATTACTTCTTATTCGAGTTCCTCTTCAAACTATGTCACTCCTCAGTTCATCTCCAGAATGTTCGCCCTCCTGCAAGGCGGGTTTTACTCAAGGCTGCTATATCGATCTTATATATGACTAGCACCCTGCCAATCAGGGCAGTTCACCTCTGAGGTCTGTCAGCATCACTTCTTACCAAAATTATGCGCAAGTTCCATGCACAGAGGGTGAGAGGAACGAATTTCATCTTTAATGCGTACGTTCCATGCACAGAGGGTGAGAGGAACGAATTTCATCTTTAATGTCAATTTTTTAAACATTGATGTAAGAATTTATCAGGTTGCAGAATGCTGCACCCCTTCGACATAATACACTTGTCTTTCTTGCATATTCATTTAGAAGAAATGCATCATGATAGTTACATGTAGGATCCAAACCCTTTTGTAAATCAGCAGTATTTGGAAAGTATTGACATAGTGTCTTTATAAAGAATCGAGAACAATTTCAGTGTTTAAAATAGGTCTGAACTTCATTTTGTGAAAACTTGCAGTTCAATGTCTATCATGAACATATCATAAAAAATGATAATAACAAATCACCTTGTTGTATTCCGATTATATAGATCAATTCCTTAGACAAGGTGCTGGATCATCTAACTCTAAATTTAACATTTTCATATGCAGTATGTATAATGTTAATTTGCTTCTTATGATCCCTAATTTCAATTGTTGATACAATAGAATACATCTTATAACAGTATTATTACAAGAGAGATATTATTTATTACCTACATTAGATAAAGAGTAATTTAACCATGCGATATAAAAACTGTATTTACAGTGCACGGAAATACAATGGTGAATCTAATCCTTAAATGCAAATCAAATCATCTTGAAAAGAATAACAACAGACATAAACAAACAAAAACCTATTTTTTGTATAAAAAGGAGTACCTCAGGCAAATTCTAACAATTAAATGTAATACATCGCCTCTGCCATCATCGACAGAATATAAAACTCATTTCTACTCTCATTCTTGGGATAATTCTAGTCTTAAATAGCCACTCGTCTTGTATATATCCTGTGCAGAGGAAGGTTTAATTAGATCAATTGCATCAAGAGCTAAACTGCTATGTAATTGACGTATCCAATATTTAACAAAATCTCAATTTGTACGGACTCATTCTTACCGTAAGTTACAATTGCTTATTGATAGTGGTGCATGAGCAAATGGTACATCTCACTGAATCACCGGAATAGTCAATGCGATTAAATCTTATATAATGTAATAACCAGAGAAGATATTTGAAATCAAAATATAATTAACTAAGGAGATATGCGAAGACAACTAACTATTATGTTTAATACATCTGTACTGTGTGATGAGTATAGTATTTGTTTAATATACTGTGAATGTCTCACTACTGTATTACTGGAGTACTCCCAAACTAAACTGCTATATGATTTACGACTGCCTTTCGAATTCTACAAATGTGTTACATCATAATCGCAGCACAAAGTTGTTTAAAGTTCATCACACAATATAAAGTCAACAGTTTTCAGAGGGTTTTTAAAATTGCACACAGGCAATATAAATATTCAATGAGCTTAACATAAAGGCATATTTATATGTGTCTAGAGACAATGTGAATTTCCTTAACTTGGATGGGATTAGAGTGTAGCAAAGTTAATATAATCGCTCATTTGCTTTTTTAATTACACTGCATATTGTAAAGTGTAATTATATCCTGCAATCAATAGTGAAAACACTCAAATAAGCAGCAACCACCTGGCAAACAGTGCACCATGATGATAGATTAAACTACAATGTGGATAAGAATGCACAAAATTGAACCCAACTAAAGGTTTAAAGCAACCCGGTGATCACAGATGTTTTCTAAGAAGTATATAAAAAGATTTTCCACAAATAGATATTCAAATTTGAAAAGAGAAACTTAGTGTATGAAATAATTTTCTCCGAATCAACTATTCAAATTGCAATACTTGACAGTAGTCTGTAACCTTTAATAACATTGAATTATTGAAAATATATATTGCAAATTCTTGGAAATGTTGAAAAAAAGAGTACCAGTTGTGGATGGGTGTTCTGTTAGCTTGTTAAGAGCATGACAAATATGATTTATAAAAGGTTAATTCCTCTCTTTTAATACCATTTGAAATCGGTCGAATAGAACAGTATTTAAATCCTGTTTCTACGACTCAGAATGTACAATGGATTTTAAAACAAACAAAACTTAATTGTAAAAGCAAATTAAACAAGACAACCAGAGGATAAGTCCACTGAATTGGAAGAATGGTTAATTTAACTGAACATTATAAAAGCAAAATACAAAAAACCTAAGATCTAGGCTGTTCAAATGGGTGACAAGTGTGTAAAACACTGTGTGCTTACATCGTTGATGTCATCATCTACTATTACACTTGGAAAGAACATTTAGCAACAATTCGGAAATTCTCTGACAGACTCACCGATGCAAATTTGACAATTTATTTAACCAAAAGTGAGTTCTGCCATGCTTGTGTAACATTTCTAGGACATATTGTGGGCAACGTTCCCTCTAAGCGAATGGTAGATGTGTGTGTAGTGCTCGCAGCATTGTGCAATCATTACAGAGACGAGCAAAATTTAACTTTGGATTGAGCAAAATTTAACGTTGGAGTGACAATTCAGCTGCACGGGGATGCCTGAGCAGCTTAGAGGGAACATTGATTGTGTGACAGTGACAAGTTAAACCTATAGGACGCTAAGGCTATCTCTGAATTCCATGTACCTGTTAGCAAACAGAAACTGATGCGATTTTTAACACTAAGGCTATCTCTGAATTCCATGTACCTGTTAGCAAACAGAAACTGATGTGATTTTTAACGCTAAGGCTATCTCTGAATTCCATGTACCTGTTAGCAAACAGAAACTGATGCGATTTTTAACGCTAAGGCTATCTCTGAATTCCATGTACCTGTTAGCAAACAGAAACTGATGTGATTTTTAAGTATGACTGGGTACAATGAATTTTTTTCTTCTAATTTTTCTAAAATTGCTGAACCCCTGACAAATTAAATGTATTTATCGAGTAAGAAAAACAATTTCCTTTGGACTAAAAAATGTCAGAAGGCTTAATATAAGTTAAAAGCCATACTTAAAAGCGCGACAGTTCTTACAGCTCTAAAAGCCACTAAGGTGTAGTTTATTGCTACAGGAATATAATCTTGAAATCAGGCACATCAAGACAAAAGATGATTTAATAGCAGATGCACTTTCCCCGTGTGTATAAATGTATTGTTTCATGTACACTATTTATAGTTCATAAGAGTACTTATGTTTTTCTTAAACCTTATGTATAATTAATATATGATAAAAAGAAAGCTTTATCATATAAATCTTTCTTTTTCTTTTTAGGGGTAAGTGTTATGTATATCTGATTTGATATATATTTGTTCTAATTTAATATTGTTTGTCAGTTTTAAAATTTTCTATTTTTCATTACATGCTATTGTAATGTAAATTTATTCACTAGAGATGATGTTTCAGAAAATCAGTTGAAATATATTATTCTTTGGTAAACACGTAATGTTGACCTAAATACTAACCTTGATTCAGGGTTAGTAACTACCAAATACATAGGTTTTATTTTAATTTTAAAATGGTTGGTTGTTGTCAAGGTCAAGATGGGACTAGTGAATTAAAAAGTAAAAAAACTAAAGGATTAATTTGTATCTCTGGAAATATTTGATGTGCTTAACAGAATTCTTTGACAAACACAGTTTATCAAAATTTTATTCAGATTTTCAACACCTGTATGTTAAATATTGTGTTTATACAATATAATGTAGATAAGCACAAAACAGACTTCAGCATATGTCATCATCTTCCATCTTGGATTTTCCAACAGAACTCAAACTTGAATCTATTAGAAAATTTCATTCCTAGGACTTTTGAAATTTAATTCATGAATTAGTTTTCGATTTGATTCTTAAAACTGTAAGTTTTTTCTTTTTTTTTTACAATCTTTTTGCAGAGAAATAAAATATTTGTTAAATTTTATAAAGCTTGTTGTTTTCACTCTTTCTTTGTTACAATGTATTAGAGCCTAAACATGTAACAATATATATATATTATATATTACCGGTATGAATGAGCGGTAACCACTGCAATTTGAAAGCTGCTAGGTGAGGTGTGTGACTAGGCGATGTGGACAATTATAATGATATATGACACGCATCTCTTCAACCCATCTAAGTCAGGACACCAGATAATTTTCTGCCCAAATTTAAGCTTACACACACTCTACATGATGCGTGTAAATGTAGAAATGAATGTAATATAATGTAATGTAATATATAGAAATGAATGTAATATATAGAAATGTAATATATAGAAAATCTGCAAGCACCTGATGAAGAAATGGTAGTCTATAACTGGTTAACGTCAAGCCTTTATAAAAAACATTTTGATATCTATGTACCTATTTGTATAATACAATAAATTCCATAATGCAAAAAGGAACTGAATCTAAAAATAACAAAACAGTAAATATGCGAGGTAACTTAAGCATCATTTGATGATTTAGCACAAATATGAACTGTCAGTCCTAACTACAGCATCACAACAATCATTAGATACAGTACTGACAGTCCTTCCCATGGCTAACAAACGCTATTAATTTAGACAACCCTGTTTCAATGACCTAACTGTATTCCTCTTTCCATTCAATTAATGGTTATTTTCACCATGGTTAAATATCAAAGCACAAAGGTGTTTCATACGTTTTTGTAATTCCAACATTTGACATGTTCTCTCTTTTTCAGTTTCAGGAAAATTCTCAAAAGGTTTAATTTACTCTCTGGAAGAGAATGAAAGGAATGTGGAAATCTCACTTATTATGTGTGGATCACACCAGCAGCATCTGTACTATACAATGAGTCATGTTTTTAATATTATTATAAATAATTAACTCCTTGTTTTCGAAACATACAGTTGAATTGTCACGGTGGTGGTGGGGAAATGATACACAATGAAATTTTAACAGGCATCGTGTTCAGAGTCTGACTGTAAAATGTTACCCAATGGTTGTGCTACACGTACAAATGCTGAGATGAAAATCATTTATACTAAAACCCATTTGGTATATGTAAAAGTTTATTTTGTGCACTTGGACAATGCATTAATGAACAAAACAGCAATAATACTAATAGATGTTGCACATAATTCAATTTAATGTGTATGCATATTAATATGTTTAAATTCAAACGTAAATTTCTCAACTAGTAAAGTAAGATAGGACTAGAGGCATGTTTCTTTTGGAAAGGCTGTAAATAATGTGCTACTGAGTAAACATGATTTTTGGGACATATATATGCGTCATCTAAATCTATTCTTGTAATATTGTGTGAATGTAAAATTCTCTTCTCTTATTACTTTTAGGCATCTGTGGAGAATCCCAATATTGGCCAGAATTTAATAAGTGCTGCAAAAGAGTGGTTCAGTCGTGATCCTGGTCCCAACCTTGTTGTTGTTGTTGTAGGGTTTAATGCAATTTTTTGCACAAGATAGGCTATACATGGCAGCCAGTATAAATGGTGGAGGAAGAAACACAAAGGTCAAAACCCCAAGGAAAGAACCAATGACCCATGAGAAGTAATGGATGGATAGATAGGCAGATGGAGATTGGAATGTCACAAAAATTACAATGGCCTGCTTTATAAAAATAAAAAAACACAGAAAATAAGAGAACAAAAATGCTTTTAAAATATCAAAAGTAACAAAAAGAAAAAATAAGTATGATGCTCAAAAACAGGCATAAAAGACATAAATATTTCATGAATATACCCAAATTATTCTTATTCATTATAAAGTTAAAATAGAATGTATAATGTGCTTTTCTGATTTGTCTGAATTAATTACTATTTATCTGTATATTGGTACTACTGGAAATGGAATTTCCTTGACAAAATTTGAACATTTGTTAGGATATAAGAAAGCCCAAACAGAAGCATGAGAAATATGATCATTGACATTACAATAACATAATGACTGATGCTTGTTCCGATATCCAGCCAGCTGCCATAATCCTGGACTAAAAAGAAAAAATGCTGAAAAAAAGAAGAAAACAAATGTTAAAGAAATACGCATTACATCACAGAAAGGCAGATTTAAATTTTAGTATCAGTGGCAGTATCTCAAGACAGATCAGCTTCTTTTGTAAAACTCAAAAGATTTACTGTCCTAGTGTTCTTCATCAATTTGGTCAAACTCTATAAAGTGTATTTGGTCAAACTCTGTAAAGTGTATTTGGTCAAACTCTATAAAGTGTATTTGGTCAAACTCTATAAAGTATTATTTGGTCACGCTCTATAAAGTGTATTTGGTCAAACTCTATAAAGTGTATTTGGTCAAACTCTATAAAGTGTATTTGGTCAAACTCTATAAAGTGTATTTGGTCAAACTCTATAAAGTATTATTTGGTCACGCTCTATAAAGTGTATTTGGTCACGCTCTATAAAGTATCATTTGGTAACACTCTATAAAGTTTATATAATGGTCACTCTATAAAGAGTATTTGGTCAAACTTGATAAAGAGTATTTGATCAAACTCTATACAGAGTATTTGGTCAAACTCAATAAAGGGTATTTGGTCAAACTCTATATAGAGTATTTGGTCAAACTCTATACAGAGTATTTGGTCAAACTCTATACAGAGTATTTGGTCAAACTCAATAAATGGTATTTGGTCAAACTCTATAAAGAGTATTTGGCCAAACTCTATAAAGTGTATTTGGTCAAACTCCTGAAAGTGAATTTGATCCAACTCTGTAAAGAGAATTTGTCAAATTTATAAAGAGTATTTGGTCAAAGTCAATAAAGTGTATATGTAGAGCATTTGTCATTTTAGTTATGTTTGTCATACTGGGTGACATCTTGTCATTTCATCTACAAGATAAAAGGACCATAAGACGGCATTGACTTTTGTATATAATGCTATGTTTACCCTACTTAAATAGTTCACTCACCAAATGATTACAAGCAACACTTACTTTACCTTAATAAATTTGACATGACCTTAATGTAAATAAATGAGTCAGAAAGAACGTTTTCATAAACTTACACTGCTAAAGACACATTTTGACTGCAGCATAACACTTACTCAATAAAATTACATGTTAGAAAATATCACATACATGGAAGGATTAACTGAACATGAAAGGAGAGAGAACCTGAAGAAGATGAAAAGGAGAGAGAGAGAGTTTTAACTAAAATGCATTGCAAATGTAAAATAATTATATTTTAAAAATCTAAAAGTTAATGACTTGGCTTCAAAGATATAATTATATTTTCGATAATACTGCCAGTCTGCATCAGCATTAATTCTATTGAAACATCTGCAGAAATACTCCTTAATTACAAGAAAATATTTTCTTTCTTGTACATTTACGAAAATTTTAAGTTAAAACCAATATTAAAATTGTCGGTAAAATAATATCATTTATACCAGATATCTTATAAAGAGTTGAATTGTACCTGTATCCAGGTATATATGAGATTAGTATAGGTACCTGTATCCAGGTATATATGAGATTAGTATAGGTACCTGTATCCAGCCTTGTTCCAGGTAAGTATAACAGATGTATGATTGGTCTCTATATCATGCTTAACATAACTACAGTTATCTTTAACATGCATGTTGAACAGATAATTTCCTGGCAGCAACCAAGCAATTGGCAGGCATATGTTTAGTTACGTTCACCAAATGAGTCACATCAGTCAAGTCAAAGGTTGTACCAATCAACCGAGTTATAGGCAGGCATGTGTTTAAGTTACGGTCACCAAGTGAGTCACATCAGTCAAGTCAAAGGTTGTACCAATCAACCGAGTTACAGGCAGGCATGTGTTTAGTTATGGTCACCAAGTAAGTCACATCAGGTAAGTTAGAGGTTGTACCAATCAACCGAGTTATAGGCAGGCGTGTTAGTTACAGTCGCCAAATGAGTAACTTCAAGTACGTGTGTGGAATTAGCTGTCATAATAGGCTAGCACAAGTATAGTATGGCCACAAAATGAGTAACTGGATGACATTTTTGTGGTTTTGGCCAACTACTGAGTAACAAGCAGGCACGTGTAGTTTAAACCAATTACTGAGTAACAGGTGGGCATATGCATGGTTTGGACCAATGACTGAGTAACAGGTGGGCATATGTATGGTTTTGACCAACTACTGAGTAACAGGCAGGCATGTCTGGATTTGGTCACAATTGTGACCATTTTGCTTTCATTTTAGATAACTGATTATCAAATGTATACAAGAGATAATAAAGAACCTAAAACAGAAACCCTAAAAGTGTAAATGGAGATTAAATACTAATAGGTGGCTACAGCTTATTTTTGTAATTAGGAAAGTGGAAACTCACAATAAACTCCTCAGTAAATAATTGCCCCATTGTAATTGGAATAGGATCATGGATCCAATTAAATTGGTCCAATTTTGCTTTATCATTGCTAATTGTTTCACATAATTTAGTTAATGGATCATGAGAATCAATTTACAGTGATATCACGTTATCTAGTTTTGTGTTTTCAACATGATGAGGACATAGCCTAGTTAGAACATCACTCAATTCCCCCTCAGTTCAATCATTATAAGGATCCCATTCAAAAGCAGTATGAAGAGGTAGCACCCTAGTACTCATCAAATTTAATGATTGCCTACAATGACTTTGAGTTCGAGACCTAAACACAGAACATTAACACTGGTTGTAGGGAAGATATTGCTATAAAAAACAAGAACAATTTGAGCATTTACCAGAACATCACTTTACAATGAACAAGAACATATTTGAGTATATACCAGAACATCCCTTTACAACAAACAGAAAAATTTGAGTATCTACCAGAGCCATAATGTCTGTCATGATCAGGACTAGGAGAAAGAGTTCCCTTATTGGGACACGGGTAATCACATGGATGGCACGGAAGGCACACGTCACAAATATAAAAGGAATCACATTCTGAAAAATAAAGAATGTTAATATTCATAATTTTTTAATTCAATATCATTCAAAATGTTAACATTCATAATTTTTAATTTAATATCATTGAAAATGTTAACATTCACAATTTTTAATTTAATATCATCGAAATTGTTGACATTCATAACTTTTAATTTAATATCATTGAAAACGTTAACAATCATAATTTTTAATTTAATATCATCGAAAACGTTAACAATCATAATTTTTAATTCAATATCATCGAAAACGTTAACATTCATAATTTTGTAATATAATATCATAGAAAACGTTAACATTCATAATTTTTTAATTCAATAGCTTAGACTTATTAGTCTGATAACCTGTTATCAGACAATCTGTACACTATCTAACTATACAGTTTGGAGGTGATGTGATGTGATTTGGATTTTTAACATAACTTTAACACTTTTCAGTCATATCGATACAATGTCTGCAGTGTGGCAGTTTATAGTGATGTCTAGCAATGGAGCATCATGTCGCAGAATTGAAGCATGATGTCCCACCCAGTAACATTATACTTAAACCAGGCCAACCAGTCATAACACTAACCTCTTAATGCTGAATGCCAAGTGAAGCAACTGGATATACCAATTTTAAAAGTCTCTGACATGACTCAGCCAGGGATCAAACCCTCAACCTCTGAGATGGAAACTCTAACCACTAGGCCAACGGATCGGTTTCAAGGTGGATGGTTTAGATATTCAGACTTTTGTAATATACTGGACTAGTACATAATTTGCGTTTAAAACTGAAGAGGTACATTACAGATCCATCATATGTTTAATGATCATTGATGAAGATAACTAAATATTTTTCACATAGTTTGGTCGAGTTATATGATGCCTAACTAATGTGTGGAAACCATTTTTCTTCTTTCAGTCAATAGTAAACTAAGGCATTGACTGAATGATCCCAACATCAATAGACTTCTACCTTATTCAAAGTGAAAAGCATCTACATGATTTGGTCTATATATGCTTCACGAACTAACGTTATGGTGCAAAATCGAGATTTACTCTTTCTGATATCGACCTTCACCTTTAATCGAAATTGAACAGAATACTTCCTTACATCCAATGCAAGGCATCCAAATAGATTAGTAGCCACAGAATATGGAGAACTCAAACTGTTGTATGGAAACCATTTTTCTTTCTTCAGTGACAATGGCCATGACCTATCACCTTTTGACCCAAAACAAATAGGTTTCTTTCTTACTTAAATTCAAGCCAATCAAATAGTTTAGTAACTGTATATGGTGGTGAACTTGAGTTACTGTACAAAAACCATATATCTATTTTCAGTCATAGTGACTTTAACCTTTCACCTTCTATTTAATTAAGAAATCAATAGGGTCCTTCCTTACCCCAAATGCAAGCCATCTTCAATGTAATCATGGAAATTATTGTGCTGAATAAAATTAGCTACAGACAGACTGATGTACAAAAGGATGCACTGACATCATAACATTGATATGCTCTGCCTCATGATAGGTATATAAAAAGTAGTACCAATTCATCTAGAATTACTGCCTCATGATAGGTGTATACAAAGTAGTACCAATTCATCTAGAATTACTTCCTCATAATAGGTGTATAAAAAGTAGTACCAATTTATCTAGAATTACTGCCTCATGATAGGCGTATAAAAAGTAGTACCAATTCATCTAGAATTACTGTCTCATGATAGGTGTATAAAAAGTAGTACCAATTTATCTAGAATTACTGTCTCATGATAGGTGTATAAAAAGTAGTACCAATTTATCTAGAATTACTGCCTCATGATAGGTGTATAAAAAGTAGTACCAATTTATCTAGAATTACTGCCTCATGATAGGCGTATAAAAAGTAGTACCAATTCATCTAGAATTACTGTCTCATGATAGGTGTATAAAAAGTAGTACCAATTCATCTAGAATTACTGCCTCATGATAGGTGTATAAAAAGTAGTACCAATTCATCTAGAATTACTGCCTCATGATAGGTGCATAAAAAGTAGTACCAATTCATCTAAAATTACTGCGGCCTCATGATAGGTGTATAAAAAATAGTACCAATTAATCTAGAATTACTGCCTCATGATAGGTGTATAAAAAGTAGTACCAATTCATCTAGAATTACTGCCTCATGATAGGTGTATAAAAAGTAGTACCAATTCATCTAGAATTACTGCCTCATGATAGGTGTATAAAAAGTAGTACCAATTCATCTAGAATTGCTGTATTAAGGAAGAAAAACTACAAACAAGCAATTTGCACTAAAGCATTATTCAAAAACTAATACATGTACATCAGCAAATGTAACACACTCTCTAAGCGGATGAACTCAATATCTCTTAATCAATTGTGAATTCCTCCATGTCAAAGTAATTTCAAACAAATTTGGTTCAACAGTTTATGAGAAGTTGTTTAATGGTTTTCTATTTTCAGTAATGGTGGCCATTTTTTATGGTAGATCTACATTAGGAACTTGGATGCCATTGGTAAGTCATTCCACTTCTTGGAATGTGTATCACTATAATGTTTTGATTTGCGGACAGTTCTAAATATGCAACATTATAACTACTGACATTCACTGAATCTGCAAGTAAAATCAAATTTTAAAACTGCGTACAATTAACCTCAATAGAACCATCTTGTATGTCTAATCATTTCACTGCCTAGGCCTACATAATGCTCAAAATATGCAAAACTTTCAAGCTACAGAAATATAGAAGATGCTGTACAACATTACACATGCATCAATACATATAAACATATACAACATTATACATGCACCAATACATATAAACATGTACAACATTACACATGCACCAATACATATAAAAATGTACAACATTACACATGCACCAATACATATAAACATGTACAACATTACACATGCACCAATACATATAAACATGTACTGTAACAACATTACAAAGCACAGATGTTTAATATACAATTACAAGTTCCCAAACACTTTTTTGTAGAAAGACTACTAATAAAAACTCACCTTCCACATCATCAGGGCCCCCATGACAAATGGATTAAATACTGTTAAAAAGCAATACACTGAGGCTGGATCAAAGCTGAAAAGAGACAATTATTGTATTAAGTAAAAATCAATGATGTAACTTGGATATTAATTTCTTTATTCAATTAATTTACAAATGCGTATTTTAAACCTTATTCTATCATAACAAACAGGATATAAGGACCCATTTAATTTTTGCCTCTAGAAAACATGAACATCTTTTTGGGACTGACACTTCTGGGTGAAAATAATTTCTGAGAAATCATGATAAGACCATTTCTTCCTTCTAGCTGCTCAATGTTGAAATGATATTCTTCAGAAATATAAAGTGTTTCAAATTAGCTGCTGTGATGGACAAAAATGGATATCAGATTGACCCCAATTTCATTTAGGATTAAGTATGTATCATTAAGACTAAGTAGGCATCATTAGGACTAAATAGGTATAATTAGGACTAAGTAGGTATCATTAAGACTAAGTATGTATCATTAAGACTAAGTAGGTATAATTATGACTAAGTAGGTATAATTAGGACTAAGTATGTATCATTAAGACTAAATATGTATCATTAAGACTAAGTAGGTATAATTATGACTAAGTATGTATAATTATGACTAAGTAGGTATAATTAGGACTAAGTATGTATCATTAAGACTAAATATGTATCATTAAGACTAAAAAGGTATAATTAGGACTAAGTATGTATCATTATGACTAAGTAGGTATAATTAGGACTAAGTATGTATCATTAGGACTAAATAGGTATAATTAGGACTAAGTATGTATCATTAAGACTAAGTAGGTATAATTAGGACTAAGTATGTATCATTAGGACTAAATAGGTATAATTAGGACTAAGTATGTATCATTATGACTAAGTAGGTATAATTAGGACTAAGTATGTATCATTAAGACTAAGTAGGTATAATTATGACTAAGTAAGTATAATTATGACTAAGTAGGTATAATTATGACTAAGTAGGTATCATTAAGACTAAAGTAGGTATCATTAGGACTAAGTAGGTATAATTATGACTAAGTAGGTATAATTATGACTAAAGTAGGTATCATTAGGACTAAGTATGTATCATTAAGACTAAGTAGGTATAATTATGACTAAGTAAGTATAATTATGACTAAGTAGGTATAATTATGACTAAGTAGGTATCATTAAGACTAAAGTAGGTATCATTAGGACTAAGTAGGTATAATTATGACTAAGTAGGTATAATTATGACTAAGTAGGAATCATTAAGACTAAGTAGGTATCATTAGGACTAAGTAGGTATAATTAGAACTAAGTATTTATCATTAAGACTAAGTAGGTATAATTATGACTAAGTATGTATAATTATGACTAAGTAGGTATCATTAAGACTAAGTAGGTATAATTAAGACTAAGTAGGAATAATTAGGACTAAGTAGGAATAATTAGGACTAAGTAGGTATAATTATGACTAAGTAGGCATCATTAGGACTATGTATGTATCATTAAGACTGAGTAGGCATCATTAAGACTGAGTAGGCATCATTAGGATTAAGTAGGTATCATTAAGACTTGAGTAGGCATCATTAGGATTTAGTAGGCATCATTAGGATTAAGTAGGCATCATTAAGACTGAATAGGCATCATTTGGATTAAGTAGGTATTGTTAAGACTGAGTAGGCATCATTGGGATTAAGTAAGTATCATTAGGACTAAGTAGGCATCATTAGGATTTACTAGGCATCATCAGGATTTAGTAGGTATTATTAGGATTAAGTAGGCATCATTAGGATTAAGTAGGTATCATTAAAAGTAAGTGTCATCAGAAGTCTTTGGTGAAAAACCATATCAATATTCAATAGAAATTTAATAGTAATAGTAGAAACCATTCATTCAAGAGTAAGAGTAACATCAAGGTTTTTCAAGACACTCATCATGGTAGCCATATAATGAAAATGACTGGCTACATTTTCATTTTGGAATGACTACATATCATAAGAACAAAGTCTATTAGTGAAAACTGACATCTAATTGGCTGCAATTGAGATAACAATGTCTTGAAGATGAAGGTCAATTTCCATCATTTTCATTTAGAACCAGCCAGACACCATCAAAACACTTCTAATCCTAACCCTATACCAAAATGACTTTCCATTTAAGAGGAGTAGCAATAACAAGATTTTTCATGATGACTACCATGGTGACCATAGTGGACATTAGCTCAGCACTGTATTAATTAAGAACCAACAAGACATTAGAAGAAGTTCTCTGGTAAAAACCACATTTTGATACAACTTTTGGTTTTGAAAACATAACAATAAGAAAAACATTTAAGATGGTCACCATGGATACCATTTCCAATTACAACCAAAAAGACAACATAAGAAGTCTTCTGGTGAAAGCACAAAGTCAATATGACCAGCCAGCAGGAGAAGTAATGACACCGATTATCACAATTTTCATGTGTTCACTGAAAATCCAACACTGACATGACCATACATTAAAAGGTAGTCATAACATGATTTTCAAGATGGCCACTTTGGTGGCCATATTTGATGTTTGAGCGTCATCTTTTTCATTTATGACCACAGGACATCAGAATTAATTTATTTGGCAAAAATTATGTTAATAGAATTTTTTGTACAATAATAACAAGATTCTCAAGAAGACTACTTAAGTGGCAATATTGGATCTAAGATTGGCAACACTTCTATTTAGGCAATATTGGATCTAAGATTGGCAACACTTCCACTTAGGTAATATTGGATCTAAGATTGGCAATACTTCCATTTAGGCAATATTAGAACTAAGATGGGCAACACTTCCATTAGGCAATATTGGATCTAAGATTGGCAATACTTCCATTTAAGCAATATTGGATCCAAGATTGTCAACACTTACATTTAGGCAATATTGGATCTAAGATTGCTAACACTTCCATTCAGACAATATTGGATCTAAGATTACCAATACTTCCATTTAGGCAATATTGGATCCAAGATAGTCTCTCTTATGACTATAATAGACATCACATTTTCATAAAGGTAAAACCAGACATCATAAGAAGGTTTCTGGTTAAAATCCAATATCCAAATGTTGGAGCGACAGCATTTTTCATTTAGGATCAAGCGCATATTATAATAGGTCTTTTAGTGATAACCCAATACAGATACAATGATCATCATAAATTCGGGTGAAGTACAAATAAAACAAATTTGAAGCTGTTCACTATGGTGGCCATAATTGTACCATTTTCATTCAGGATAATTAGACCATGAATGAGATAGGACAATTAGATCATGAATCAGACAGGACAATTAGACCATGAATGAGATAGGACAATTAGATCATGAATGAGATAGGACAATTAGACCATGAATGAGATAGGACAATTAGATCATGAATGAGACAGGACAAAAATTAGACCATGAATGTGATAGGACAATTAGACCATGAATGTCATAAGACAATTAGACCATGAATGTGATAGGGCAATTAGACCATAAATGAGATAAGACAATTAGACCATGAATGAGATAGGACAATTAGACCATGAATGAGATAAGACAATTAGACCATAAATATGATAGGACAATTAGACCATGAATGAGATAGGACAATTAGATCATGAATCAGACAGGACAATTAGACCATGAATGAGATAGGACAATTAGATCATGAATGAGATAGGACAATTAGACCATGAATGAGATAGGACAATTAGATCATGAATGAGACAGGACAAAAATTAGACCATGAATGTGATAGGACAATTAGACCATGAATGTCATAAGACAATTAGACCATGAATGTGATAGGGCAATTAGACCATAAATGAGATAAGACAATTAGACCATGAATGAGATAGGACAATTAGACCATGAATGAGATAAGACAATTAGACCATAAATATGATAGGACAATTAGACCATGAATGAGATAGGACAATTAGATCATGAATGAGATAAGACAATTAGACCATAAATGTGATAGGACAATTAGACCATGAATGAGATAGGACAATTAGACCATGAATGAGATAGGACAATTAGATCATGAATGAGATAAGACAATTAGACCATGAATGAGATAGGACAATTAGACCATGAATGAGATAGGACAATTAGACCATGAATGAGATAAGACAATTAGACCATAAATGTGATAGGACAATTAGACCATAAATGAGATAAGAAAATTAGACCATGAATGAGATAGGACAATTAGACCATGAATGAGATAGGACAATTAGACCATGAATGAGATAGGACAATTAGACCATGAATGAGATAGGACATTTAGACCATGAATGAGATAGGACAATTAGACCATGAATGTGATAGGGCAATTAGACCATAAATGAGATAAGACAATTAGACCATGAATGAGATAGGACAATTAGACCATGAATGAGATAAGACAATTAGACCATGAATGAGATAAATGTGTGCATAAGTTTATAGCTATTCTCCAAGTTGGTTGGGGAAATGAATGATAAAAATCCTGTGCTACAGGCTGGATGGATGACAGATGACTGACCATCCAATGAATGACAGATGACTGACCATCCAATAAGCTCTTATGGTCTATAACCAGTAGATAGAGCAAAAACCATATTTAAAAAAACATTGTACATTTTATAAATGCAATACGTCAAATGTGACACCAGTTCTTAAAAACAGCACTGATTCACTTTCAGACAAGGCGAACCAGCGTAATGGCAACCAGTGATCTATTGCATATTACTATGTTCCTACTGCCCCAACATAAATTATCTGAATGAAGTGTTCATATGTGTAATCGATGTTTTAAACATGGAGAGAGGGATGTATGTAGTAAAGTATTTCTCCTTAGATGACGTGTTGTAAAGCATGTAGATATAAAAGGGTTTTATCATATGCATGAATCTACAAACTATACAGACATTCCACATATATCATCAAGAAATCTATCAATATTTACTTCTTTGTGCAAATCTGTAATGAAGTTATAAAAAACTGAGAGAAAATAAGTTATATTATTTGCCTGTCAGTTTTATGAAAGAATCATAAGTTTGAATTACACTTAGCAACATATAGGAATAAATTATGTGCATCGGAGTCTTGGTGTTGAAAAGAGCAACACTAGTTGATCATATTTATGCAATATGCTTAATACATTTTCTTAACTGAACAAATTGATAGAAACAGTAATACAAAAACAGATGTCCTTCAAATTCTGAGGCTAGATAGGTATGTTGGACTGGAGTCCATCAGTGAAATGTAGCACAGAGAACAAATTTTGTGTTTGATTCTGGATTGAATGGGTAGCCAGTGCAGGGTACAGAGCAGCGGGAAGGTGTACACTGATCATGGTACTCTAAGGATGATCCAAGCAGCTGTCTTTTGAATGTTTTGAAGTTTCTGGATTAGATATTAAGAGTTACAGTAGTCCAGTCCTGAAAGTACTAATGATTATACACATACACACACACAAGAGTTTTAGTGGCATCAACTGAAAGATATTTGCAAATGGAACTGATGTGTCTCAGATCAAGATATGCAGCCTTCCATATGTTCATAACATGTTCGTGCAATGTGAGTACTGTCCAGAGTAATACCTAGGTTTTGTGCTGAATGTGTGAATTAAAATTTGGTGTTGCTGATATTTATTGTTTGATGTAAAGGATGTGAATGAGTAAGTCTTTGTATTGTGATCAGAATGGAATCAGCTTTATCATCATTCATTTGCAGCTTGTAACTTGTCATCCATGATTTCACATCAGAAATGCACCTCTCTACTCCTTAAAAGTTCAGCTGTGAAATAAAGATGCAAGATGTTGTTTGAAATTCTTCAGCATTTTCATTCATTATTTTGCATTCGTCCATACATTTATGTTTTATACATGTATGTTTTGTATATATACCATACATGTATGTTTTGTACATATAACGTTCACGTAATTTAGTGTGTCCTTATAAATCATACGATTTGAAGACATTTAAAATGCAAAACAAATTATCTCAAGTCTTGATTAGGAATGTTTTACAACTTAAACTTATGGATCTTAAATTACACAGACCTTGCATAAGGCCCATTGGTGTACAGTGATCCATCATTAAAGAACGTTTCATGGCAGTCATACAAATACACAATACCATGATATTAGTCAGTCACATTATATCAAGGATTGTCAAATGTATGGCTGAGTCATTTTGCTATATAAAAACTACAAAGAATGTGTTATTTACTGATGTGAACAAATATAATTTTCACTGGTTCTCACAAGATAAATACAATAGTAAAGGGAAATAATTCAAGTATTATCAATAATATTGATAGGTCTAAATTCAACTAGTCAAATAAATGTGACCAAAGTATACTGAAGGACTTGGACAGAATCAACCGCAGAACTTCTAAACATACATTTATATTTAAACCTCTATGACCATACACTGATCTGGAAGAATTATATGTTTCTGAACCAATCTGCTTAAATTATCCTTTATAGCCAAGCATATATATGTAAGTGAAAATATAACTGAAAAAAGGAAAAAAGCAGTGATGGAAAGTGGAAGAGGTTATTTTGAGCTCATGGTACATGAATTGAACATCTCATTGGAGACAACAAATATTTACTTGCCTGTTTATGCTAGCAATATTTCCAGTACCAAAGAAGCCAGTCAGTATAAAAAATACTTGATAATTGTTAAGGATAGACACATATAAATACAAACTCTAAAATATTCCCATTAAGTTGATACTAAAACTGATTATATGATAATACCATGCATTATTATGTACAATAATTTATGTTCCAGACTTAACATGTGAGGTAACGTAAAAATATTTTCCTGTATATATTGTTGTCAAGCAGTATACACTGTTGACAGGACCTCCATCCTGATATTATATGTGTATATGTTGTTGTCAGGTGGTGTACACTGTTGGTGGGACCTGCATGATGATAATATATGTGTTTATGTTGTTGTTAGGTGGTGTACACTGTCAACATGATTTGATTGTGATACATGTATTATAAAACTTTTTACATTATCAAACTTGCCCAAAATATGAAATTACAAATGAAGATAAATAAAGAATACAAAGGGCATACTTATTTAGGTATTTGAAACATTCTCTTAATCATAATTTAAGAAATCTGTTAGGGAGATTTTTCTGCGTGTATTAAATATATACTTGTTTATGAGTAGACATTTTATCCTGAAAACTGTGTTACAGCCATATGATGGTCATCTTAAAATTATGACATACAAAAGATTTAGTCTTTCTAGGGGACTACTGGAAACTGTTTGCAGTACAAACACATATTGTCAATTCAAAATTTTTTCTTTTCATGTAACTATTCTCACTCAGAAATGTACATATGGTAAACACCGCGTTGGTCAATTTTATGATGGTTATCATTGCACAATACTACAGTTATGTGAATAATAATAATTTAAAAATATTGCACGCAAAATTAGTATCACCCACTGCAAAGTGAAGTGTCCATCAATGTTGTTTATCATGGGTGTTTACAAGCAAGTATATTAGTATACTGCTTCCAATTTTGTGCAAGTCTGAACAACCTGTATTTTTATTATATTTTGTGATTGGCTGTATAATTAAAATTTTTGCGCCTGATGCAATAAGGTTTGAATTTGATTTATATTTCTTTTTCCATATGCCAGCTCTAATTCCAAAGTTATTGGCCAGTACACTGGGGCCAATAAGCCCATGGCTTGTAAAGGAAGCAATGACTTTGCAATTCTTTTGATCAATCTGTTAATATAGTACTTGTTCACTGCCATAGAGTCCTACAACTGCATGTGACCATAATCCCTCATCATCTACAAGACAAGTCTAAGTTTGCACAGAATTATGGATTTTACAACTCACATATTCCACCCAATAATATAATTGTATTTTACACTGGTTTCATCCTTATTTTTCCTATCAATCTATATATCCATCCAGTCTGTCTTGTTTTTACAAAGTACAACCCTGACTGATGAAGTTCAACCCTTCAAACAAATTTGTCTTGCACAATACACCTTGACTTATAGGAGAATCAGAGAGAAATTAGTGGTAGGTGTTATAGCTCTTTATAGCCCTGAAAAGGGGGAGGGTCAACTTATAAGCAAGTGTATACAGTTTCTAATATCTCTAGCGGTCTCATTGTTTTGGTGTACACAAATCACAAGTTTGTTAGTCTGACTCATTAACTCCTCCACAAACAAAAGCCTATAAATATTTCTAACAGAACACCAAGAAAGGTAACATATTGATGCTATGCATACAATCATTATAGGACAGCAGTCCTTGACCAATCTACCCACCCTAAAAAAAACACCAATTTATAATTTCTGTAGGTATTTTCGTATAGCAAGTAACTTTATGGATTACTAAAGATGTCTTATTATTTCAACACATGCATCATTCTTCATTGGATCTTTAAATGAATGGTTTTACTGAATACAAAGTCAAGGAAAATTGGCAAAATCTATACTCCCTTATGAGTTATGTCCAACTGTAAATATCACAGACCCAGTCTGATTTAATACAATATACCTGCAAATTATTAAACTGTAAATATCACAGACCCAGTCTGATTTACCACAATATACCAGCAAATTAGTAAACTGTAAATATCACAGACCCAGTCTGATTTACCACAATATACCAGCAAATTAGTAAACTGTAAATATCACAGACCCGGTCTGATTTACCACAATATACCAGCAAATTAGTAAACTGTAATAACACAGACCCAGTCTGATTTAGCACAATATACCAGCAAATTAGTAAACTGTAAATAATACAGACCCAGTCTGATTTAATACAATATACCAGCAAATTAGTAAACTGTAAATATCACAGACTCAGTCTGATTTACCACAATATACCAGCAAATTAGTAAACTGTAAATATCACAGACCCAGTCTGATTTAGCACAATATACCAGCAAATTAGTATCTATTTTATTTCCTAACAAACTATATATAGCCAGATGGCAAATTTCTGGGTCTGTGTGTAGTCTGCAGTTAGTAATTTACATGTACTTTAAAGTTAGTACATACAGTGCCTAGAAACATTAGCACATTAATTTTATTGTGGAATGGACTTGAACCAAAGATGTAACAATTCCTCAACTAATCCTAATAATAATAAAAAATCCAATCATCCATACAAAAATGTCTTCTTTCCAATTCCATAACTATGTCATGAAAATGATACATGAAGACAAAGGCCTGCAATATAGTTTGCACTATAAAGAATAACATACATTTAAATTTTGATGAAATTGTAGATGACACCTTGCAGGTGCCTCAGAAAATGTATTCCTATGTCTAATCATGCAAGATCAAGAAAGATCCTGTTTACACATTGGACTTACAATTCTAGATTATAACTGTCCACCAAAGTTTATTTTATGAAAAATCTATTTTTACTAAAGAATACTAACAAACTATACAAATAAAACAGTATTTTCTGAATATTGTAAGTTTCAAACAGAATGCCATGCATGAGAAAGCACTCTTTAAAAAGGATATGAAGAAGGAAGCTCTGCGAACATCATCAAATTCCAAACATCTTCTGGGATGGCTTATGATGGATGAATGCAGAAGCGAAAAGTCTGCTGTTTCTAGCTGGAAAAAAATCAAAGAATTGACAACAATTTCACACCATAATGATAGCACCAATATTTTGCTGGAGTCTTGTTCAAAAGCGACATAAAGGAGTTTTCTGGAATCAATTTTCTGACACAAATAGAAACACAGTAACTACTTTTCAGTGGTGTACATAATGTCACTTAAAATGCTGAATGTACCTGAAATGATTTCCAAATGTGGTCATATATATAATCAAGTCCAACAGAAAACTGCACATACATAGATCTACCATCACATACTGTGCTGGCAGGTCTAGGTAAGGGCAAATCTTTAGGAGTAATCAGTAACATAAACAACACAGACTCACACTTACAAGGACATTATATGATGGTAGATCAGAGTCCATGTTGGACTTGACTTATATATGAATTTACACACTAATGTTAAACAAAATATATATTACAGCAAGAAACTTTAACTGGGCTGATCATTTCAACTAGAGTTACATAATTATATGCAATGTGACCTTATATTAGGTTAATTATATGCAATGTGACCTTATATTAGGTTAATTATATGCAATGTGACCTTATATTAGGTTAATTATATGCAATGTCACCTTAAATTAGATTAATTCTATGCAATGTGACCTTATATTAAGTTAATTACATGCAATGTGACCTTATATTACATTAATTATATGCAATGTGACCTTATATTAGATTAATTATATGCAATGTGACCTTATATTAGGTTAATTATATGCAATGTGACCTATTAATAGGTGTAACAAAAAAAAATGCATGCAGCCTTAATAGGGATAACAAAGGTACATATGCATCCACATTGTATGTACATAGGAGTTTTATTGCTTCATAGTGGAGATGGCAATAACAAAATCCAAAGTCCTAAAGGTATCATGCAGCAGTTCTGCAATCAACATATATTGACAAGATTTGTGATGATTTATCTTTTACATATACATTGCATTGTGTTAAAAATTTCTTACCTTTTTAGAATCTATATGGCTAAGTAAAGCCTCTAGTTGAATCCATATATATAGGACACCACACAGTGACAACACAAACATAGCCTCATGTGTAAATCATGGTTAAGGTAATTGAATATAGTAAACATTACATAACATATGACTGAAAGAACAGATTAATAAAAATTACATAACATATGACTGAAAGAACAGATGGATAGACTTTACTGTTACAATAAAAATGCTTTATTGTAAAGCAGAAAACAAATTGTTGCTGAATATGCAAATGGTGAAATTTATAAAACTGTCTTTTAATAATTGTTTTTTTTATATTATTATTGCTATTATTACAGCTTATATACACATAAAGTGAAAAAATAGACCATTCCAACTTCCACAGAACTGTGTTCAAAGATTTCATGATAATTTATCACTCCAGATATGCTTGACAAAATGACCCATCTGATGTTATATGTATTGCCTACAAGAATAAAATTATTTTTAAAGATGAATTATTTGTTATGTTGTTTTCTTTAGTAAAAATGCTGGTAGATGTTGGGGAAATATTTCAAGAAAAATTTACTAATGTATATTATAAGAATCTGAAACAATTGCAAATCATGTTGATTAGAGTCTTTAAAAGGATATGATACACTTAGAAGAATGTAAGTTGACATGAAAGACAACACAATGGACAGGAGCCTACTTGGCATCACAGATGTCACCAGGAGAGGTTCAATGAAAGATAGTCCTGTAAAAAGTAATTAAAAAATTAAAAATCATCACATAAAAATAGAAATAAATCCACATTATTGAATTATTTTTAATGTCAAGTAAGCGTGAAACTAAAATGTATTATGTAAAACACATAAGCACAAAGAAGTTGATTAAAATCAATATCACTTAAGAAAATACATAATTAGAACTGAACATACCATATTGAACATAATATTCACAATGAGTGTTTAGAATTCATTGTTTGTTTAAATTTCATGAGACTTAATTTCAGCATAATAAGTATGATATCAACACAATGTTTCCATCATTTATAAAACACTACAAATGTTATCTCCCTTTGTTCATCTTAAGAAATCTCTACCACAGAGGTGCATTGTCTCTCAATATAGACACACTGGATAAAACATCATTTATGTCATGACTGATACTGACTGAACACTTTAAGATTATTGGCAACACATCCGACGTGTCCAGTTGTAATATCCCAAAAATAATTAGATTCTAGAAGGTTTTGGCAACTGCATGCATGGATTTACAAATCTGCTTTATAAGGAAAATTTTGTGACCCCAAACAAGGATTTGTCTTTAGTGAGGCATGTGTAATAATGATTGTGCAGATTGTAAGTTTTTTATGTTTAATTGTCAATAAAAACACATCACAGTCCATGATGTTTATTATAATAGAAAACTTTACTTTTTGTTCCCTCTTTTTTAAACTGTTTTCCAAAAGAAACATAAATATATATGTCAGAAATGGTGATGAATATTAACAGGTCTTTATTGTTTACTGATGTGCACTATATTAATAAATTTAAAATGTTCTGGAAAGTCTGATATTTCAATCCATATTGTGAACTCTTTGTTGGATTTATTTAACATTTATGTCAAAATGTTTACAATCAATATTTGCAAAGTTGAGAAAAGTGCATTTAGTTTCACTATTTTTGCAAATGGTCACACAAATGTTTGTACTCCATAAATTTCAATAAGGTCAAATTTTTGCATTTCTGACCGAACCACAACATTTTTGAAACAATAAATACATGAGTTTTCCTCTTTATAATTTATTAAATAATTTGGTACCAAACTATTGTGTGTCACATAATTCCTGCAGTAAGCAGAGACAGGAATAAATATAGCATCATATATGCATGCATGCATGAACATTCAAAAGAACTTAATTAATAAATAGAAAAAGTAATAATATGTTATCCTGCTATACTCATCCAAAACTTCATTCATGTCCCAGGTAGCATATTTCCAACATTTTAGCATTTGTTAATACTACTATCCAGTCAAACAAAACCCCGGTATCTTATCATTGGGGTAAAATTTAATAACTATGGAGGTAATGTATTATATTTGTTAATACCCTATCCAGTCAAACAAAACCCCACTATCTTATCATTGGGGTAAAATTTAATAACTATGGAGGTAATGTATTACATTTGTTAATACCCTATCCAGTCAAACAAAACCCCACTATCTTATCATTGGGGTAAAATTTAATAACTATGGAGGTAATGTATTACATTTGTTAATACCCTATCCAGTCAAACAAAACCCCACTATCTTATCATTGGGGTAAAATTTAATAACTATGGAGGTAATGTATTACATTTGTTAATACCCTATCCAGCCAAACAAAACCCCACTATCTTATCATTGGGGTAAAATTTAATAACTATGGAGGTAATGTATTACATTTGTTAATACCCTATCCAGTCAAACAAAACCCCACTATCTTATCATTGGGGTAAAATTTAATAACTATGGAGGTAATGTATTACATTTGTTAATACCCTATCCAGCCAAACAAAACCCCACTATCTTATCATTGGGGTAAAATTTAATAACTATGGAGGTAATGTATTACATTTGTTAATACCCTATCCAGCCAAACAAAACCCCACTATCTTATCATTGGGGTAAAATTTAATAACTATGGAGGTAATGTATTACATTTGTTAATACCCTATCCAGCCAAACAAAACCCCACTATCTTATCATTGGGGTAAAATTTAATAACTATGGAGGTAATGTATTAAATTTGTTAATACCCTATCCAGCCAAACAAAACCCCACTATCTTATCATTGGGGTAAAAATTAATAACTATGGAGGTAATGTATTACAGGTATATTTTTATACAAGAAATAATAATGGCATAAAATAAAATAAATACATACAATTCAAAAGGAAAACAATAGCTCTCCAAAACATCTTTGGATGATTCACAGTCTTTCAAAGAAATGCATTTAGTTACCAAATAAACATACATGAGTAATAACTAAAAAAAAATGACTTTCTAAAATCCTAAATTTTCCATAAGTTGCATTCAGCCTGAATATCTTTCACAGCATATCATTTAGCCACAAACATGTGATTAAAATTTTAAAATTTGTCTGTCATGGAAAATTAAAACATGCTGTTAATTTCATTAAATTCATTCGAAGATTACTCATTAAATTATGTACTCTTTTCTAATGGAAACTAATCAATGTACTGGAACATTGCAACAGTACCAAAAATAAATACTGCAGTAAACCAGTATACCAGTATACATAATTGAAATATGAACACATGCAGCAGGTGCAAACTAAAATTCCAAAAACTGTAAAATAACTGCAACAATTCAACTTTACACCTGTCACCAATTATTCGCTAAATACCTAAAATGATCCAGCTCAGCACTTGGTTTAGCCATGGAAGGCCTTGCTTGTTAAATATACTCTGGGAAGTTGTTTTCACTACAATGATTGTGATACCAATTTGGATAATCTAATAAACAGAAAAATAAATAAATGTAGACATTAATAAGTATATTCTAAGTTTTGATGGAGAATAAAAATTCACTTGAAATTTATTTTTGATTTTACAAATCATTTAAGAAACTATAAATATACGAGTCTAATCATTTCATTTTATATATTATTATCCACTCTCACATGATGAAATGCTGCATTAAAATGATTCTCATGTTAAGTGATGTGATGACTTTAAAATTAGAAGAAAAAAATGTATGGAAGAATATCTTAAAATAAGAAACCATAATTCAGAAATTTGTGAAATAAATAAATCTGTTTTCATTGAAATCAATTTAACTCACCTGCACTGAGGTATGTGAGAGATCGGAGCATTGGTATTGCGTGATTTGACATGGCTCATATAAATAGCATTGGAAACATGAAGCTTCTAAATTTGATTCACAAATCAATCACATTTATGAATCCATTACAATAATCAGAGCAGGCTGATTGAAATAACAAGTTATTTGAAATGTAATATGGTAATGTTTTACCTGAAAAATAAGAATCATTAGAGTTTTCCTGTTGATCTGTGAGTAATGATATGATCTGAAAAATACAATGATGATATGATCCGAAAAATACAAGTCAGCAAATATATAAAAATAAATTAAGTTTTAAGGATATTTATGTTATTCACCACAGCTTGGATTCATTTGTGTTACACATTTGTTTTATTTTATAAGTTATTTCTTCATCTTGGCAAGCTATTGAACGGCTTGAAACATTGGGAAAATGTAACCTATTTATAATGGCAAATTTTGTGCTGATTTAGGAGGTGTGTTGATAAGATGATTTTTTCAAGATGGTCACCATTACAATCAAACAAAATTACAGATTAATACAATTTTAATATATAGCCAGTGTCATAGGGAACAAGATATGTTACATTTAATTTAAATCATGCTTACAAAATACCCTGAGAAAGAGTAGCGACAAAATGTTAAAGACTGCAACGACAGCTGATCTTGCAAAAAGGAAAAAAAGACTTTGCCAGTATGTTAACTTGCAGACAAATAAGTGATTGGGAGAAAATTCAATTTACTTTAAAAGCTGATTTAGTTTTATTTCATCCATATGTCAGTCTAAAACAAGCACATAATTAACGACAACTTGTAACAGTGAATGATAGTGAATTCATGGTATCAAATTCCCATACCTTTAATACATCCGATAATATGAGAAAGTCAGTATGCAGCTAATTTGATTACTGTATACACTCAGTTATACGTAGAGTCCAAGTGCAAAATGCATTTATTACTCAGATCTGATATTTCAAATTCTGCTGGCCAACTCAACAGACAAATATAAATATATTCAAATTCACAAGTTTGTTCCATCTTGCACAGAGAAAAACAGGCTACACAGAGAGGAATACTGTTTTAATTTATCATACTGCAGATAATTTTGATGATGGGGTACATATATATTCAGTGTCCTAGTGGTTAGAGGATCTGCATTGGATTTGGTACATGGATTTGAACCCTGGAGGATTCATACTAAAGACTTATTAAGAAAATGGTAACAACAGCTGCCTTGCTAGGCGCTCAGTATTAAGAGGTTAGTGTTAGGACTGTTGAACCAGGTGTCAGGCTAATGTGATTGGGCAGGGCATCATGCTAAAGTGGTCCTTATGAAACATAACATGCATGAAAACAACATAGTATATATATCAGTGGTTCCTATGAAACATGATTTGCATTCTTACACTATGGTACATGTATCAGTGGACCCTATGAAAGATGACATGTTTTGTTACAGTATAGAATATTTTTCAGTGGTCCCTATGAAACATGACTTGCATTTTTACACTATGGTACATGTATCAGTGGACCACATTAAATATTATATAATTTGTTACAGTACAGAATATTTATTAATAAGTGATCCCTATGAAACATAGCATTAATTCTTATAGTATAGCATATTTATCAGTGGTCCCTATGAAACATTACAAGCATTCTTATAGTATTGTTGTTTCTGGTTTTTAATTTGGGTGGAATTATTTATTCAAATCATTAATCACTGGCATTACAATATGCTTTGTAGACAAACATTAATTTGGATTTATTAAAACTTCAGGCAAGGGCATTTTGGATTATTTCACAGTGATACTTCAAAAGACTGTTAACATATCATCACTGGCACACAGCACATTTGAGACTAGAGGCACATCAACATATTCACATTTCATTTGGAATACCACTGGAAATCAATTGAATTTCACATTTGGACGTGTGATAGAACTTTTGGAATTTAATTCACAATACTGTAAGTTCTTTGTAAATTACAGAAATAAATTATTTGTTGAATTTTACAAAACTTGTTGGCTTTCACTCTTTTCTGTTACTTAATATAAAACCATAGCATCATAATGCTACATCAATTCAACTTTTTTAACTTTGACATTAGTAATGGGGTACCAGTCTGAGGGGTCAATAGTAATGGGGAACCAGTCTTTTGGGTCAACAGCAATGGGATACCAGTCTTTTTGGTCAATAGCAATGGGGTACCAGTCTGAGGGATCATTTGTAATAGGATAGCACTTTCATTTAGCACACTAAATTTTAGTTTGCATGTGAGGGATTAATTCCACACCAATCCTTCCTGTAATTTTGAAGGAGAAGCAATACAAATTCTACGTGCTAACTTACAACTAGATTTACCACAAAAAGTAGTACATGAACTCCATTGTGCCACCAAATCTACTGATCCAAAATTAAAAGAGTTTTGGTGTACTAGGGAGTTTATTAATAGCTGATGATAAACATTACATACCTTGAGACGTAGATGAGGGATGCAACAATCAGTATTACACCACAAAGGACTCTGAAAGAAAAATTGCACGCAGTGTAATGTATTTCATCATTACTCATAACAAAAATCTTTTATTATCTCAAATGAAAACCATGCAATAAATTTAAGATAGACAGAATTAATTATAATATGTTTAATTTTGCTTCAATCAGCGAAACACAAATATATGTACTGGTTCAATAATTGGAAGTTTTAGGATGAGAGAAGTTGCCGTTTTTTAGTTGAATGTAATTTCTCAGCAGAAGATAGGATAATTGGCAGCCAGTATAATTAGTGGAGGAAAACCTGAGAAAACCAATGACTCATGGGAAGCTACTCGCCATGGTGAGTATTTGCTCATTTATAATGGAAACCTAAAAAAGTACATTAAGGATCTAAAAGTATAAATCTCAGATAGAAAGAATAAAATAAATCAATAAACAGTCAACATAATTAAGTTAAATGGATGTTAGTACTGATAAAAGTCTACAGGTGTATGAACTGACAGATTCTGATCATTAAATTATTTTCAAATGTTTAAACTATTCCATCCCATGCTTGCTTCTGTTAAATAGGGCATTTGGTGTATCAAGATACTGATTAAAAACATGGAATGACAGAAAGGTCTAAAAGCAGAATGAAAAAAGAAAAAACAGGGCCCATTTCTTTGAATTGAAGTTGCTACTCAAGTATGAATATTTCATTGAGGTAAAAAGTGAAAGTTTAATTCTATAAAACAAATGAGACTAATTTAAATCAAGTAATTAGTTAAATAAAAATGTAACATTAGTGTCAGTCTTTAATGGACAAACTTATGAGTGAGCTTTCAAAACTAAAATAATCTCATTATTGGAAAACTCCCAAGTGGATGTTTGTCCTAAAGCACTCTGTATTACTAATTGCTTCCATCTCATCTTTGTCTACATGGGTTTGAGTCTCAGACTCAGCCAATGTGGGTATGTGAGAAAGATTGTTGGTAACTTTCTGTGGGTCAGTGGCATTTCCTGGTTTCTTCCTCCACTAGTTATACCAGCTGCTTATGATGAAACTACAGCATAACTGTAATCCCAATTACTACTGAGTGTGTGTGAGTGTGGTGGCAGATTTGATTTTCACACATTAATGAAATCAAATGAGCTACATTAAATATCACAGGTTAGCTTCAAGGGAATTACATTACATTCAATACATACTCACACACAGAATATTCTTTTCTCTCAACGCAGGTTCAACTCCCACCATGGGTACATGTATAGTGATATCATGTCCTTGAACAAGGCATGTTAGATTACTTGCTATAGCTTTTGATTCTAGCCATGATCAGGGTTTCATACTTCAATGAACCCTCATTCCAGTGTGCAAAATTAATGTTGTTGCCCACTGGCAACCTTAATTACCTCTTGCCATATAAGGTAGGCTTAGACTGGTCTAATATTTATTTATCTGATATGAATGAAATTATACTCTGATTACCTCTTGCCATATAAGGTAGGCTTAGACTGGTTTTAACCTAATATTTATTTATCTGACAATTATAGATCCTGATATGAATGAAATTATACTTAGATACTTACACAATATTGTAATTGGTTTCTCTGCCTACTACTGGTAAAAGTGGAAAGATGGCAAGTTCTAAAGTCAATCCAAACCACACCATAAATAATTCCTGAAAAGAAATGCATTTAAAATTCCAGTATACTGGTAACATGGAAAAATAGCAAGTTCTAAAGTCAATCCAAACCACATCATAAATAATCCCTGAAAAGACATGCATTAATATTCCAGTATATTGGTAACATGGAAAAAGCAAGTTCTAAAGTCAATCCAAACCACATCATAAATAATCCCTGAAAAGACATGCATTAATATTCCAGTATATTGGTAACATGAAAAAATAGCATGTTCTAAAGTCAATCCAAACCACATCATAAATAATCCCTGAAAAGACATGCATTAATTTTCCAGTATATTGGTAACATGGAAAAAGCAAGTTCTAAAGTCAATCCAAACCACATCATAAATAATCCCTGAAAAGACATGCATTAATTTTCCAGTATATTGGTAACATGGAAAAAGCAAGTTCTAAAGTCAATCCAAACCACATCATAAATAATCCCTGAAAAGACATGCATTAATATTCCAGTATATTGGTAACATGGAAAAAGCAAGTTCTAAAGTCAATCCAAACCACATCATAAATAATCCCTGAAAAGACATGCATTAATATTCCAGTATATTGGTAACATGAAAAAATAGCATGTTCTAAAGTCAATCCAAACCACATCATAAATAATCCCTGAAAAGACATGCATTAATTTTCCAGTATATTGGTAACATGGAAAAAGCAAGTTCTAAAGTCAATCCAAACCACATCATAAATAATCCCTGAAAAGACATGCATTAATTTTCCAGTATATTGGTAACATGGAAAAAGCAAGTTCTAAAGTCAATCCAAACCACATCATAAATAATCCCTGAAAAGACATGCATTAATTTTCCAGTATATTGGTAACATGGAAAAAGCAAGTTCTAAAGTCAATCCAAACCACATCATAAATAATCCCTGAAAAGACATGCATTAATTTTCCAGTATATTGGTAACATGGAAAAAGCAAGTTCTAAAGTCAATACAAACCACATCATAAATAATCCCTGAAAAGACATGCATTAATTTTCCAGTATATTGGTAACATGGAAAAAGCAAGTTCTAAAGTCAATCCAAACCACATCATAAATAATCCCTGAAAAGACATGCATTAATTTTCCAGTATATTGGTAACATGGAAAAAGCAAGTTCTAAAGTCAATACAAACCACATCATAAATAATCCCAGAAAAGACATGCATTAATATTCCAGTATATTGGTAACATGGAAAAATAGCAAGTTCTAAAGTCAATCCAAACCACATCATAAATAATCCCTGAAAAGACATGCATTAATTTTCCAGTATATTGGTAACATGGAAAAAGCAAGTTCTAAAGTCAATACAAACCACATCATAAATAATCCCTGAAAAGACATGCATTAATTTTCCAGTATATTGGTAACATGGAAAAATAGCAAGTTCTAAAGTCAATCCAAACCACATCATAAATAATCCCTGAAAAGACATGCATTAATATTCCAGTATATTGGTAACATGGAAAAATAGCAAGTTCTAAAGTCAATCCAAACCACATCATAAATAATCCCTGAAAAGACATGCATTAATTTTCCAGTATATTGGTAACATGGAAAAAGCAAGTTCTAAAGTCAATCCAAACCACATCATAAATAATCCCTGAAAAGACATGCATTAATTTTCCAGTATATTGGTAACATGGAAAAAGCAAGTTCTAAAGTCAATCCAAACCACATCATAAATAATCCCTGAAAAGACATGCATTAATATTCCAGTATATTGGTAACATGGAAAAAGCAAGTTCTAAAGTCAATCCAAACCACATCATAAATAATCCCAGAAAATTACATGTTTTAATTTTCCAGTATACTGGTAAACATGGAAAAAAAGCACGTTTCAAAGTAAATTCAAACCACACCATATTTCCTAAAATAAATATATATATTTACAATATCAGTATACTGGTAAAAGTAGAATAATGGCAACACAGAAAATAAATCCAAACCACACCATAACTAATTCCAGAAAAGACACATATTTAAGATTTCAGTATACAATAAAACTCACATGAACTCAAACATTTTAATCACAATAAAAGCTTTTATGGAAAAAGAATCATACTTTTCTGAATTAAAAGTGATAATTTTCCAAAACCATAATCTGTAAAACTTTTCTGAATTAAAAGTGATAATTTTCCAAAACCATAATCTGTAAAAATTCAAATGTTTCTCTATTTGTTCCAACACAGTTACTCAAAATTTGTAATTTTCCATAAACTATATCTGCTGCTATATCAAAAAGACAACTAAATGTAATTCCATAGACTGTGTCTGCTGCTATATCATAAAGACAACTAAATGTAATTCCATAGACTGTATCTGCTGCTATATCATAAAGACAACTAAATGTAATTCCATAGACTGTATCTGCTGCTATATCATAAAGACAACTAATGTAATTCCATAGACTGTGTCTGCTGCTATATCATAAAGACAACTAAATGTAATTCCATAGACTGTATCTGCTGCTATATCATAAAGACAACTAAATGTAATTCCATAGACTGTGTCTGCTGCTATATCATAAAGACAACTAAATGTAATTCCATAGACTGTATCTGCTGCTATATCATAAAGACAACTAAATGCAATTCCATAGACTGCATCTGCTGCTATATCATAAAGACAACTAATGTAATTCCATAGACTGTGTCTGCTGCTATATCATAAAGACAACTAAATGTAATTCCATAGACTGTATCTGCTGCTATATCATAAAGGCAACTAATGTAATTCCACAGACTGTGTCTGCTGCTATATCATAAAGACAACTAATGTAATTCCATAGACTGTAATGCTGACATTTTGCCAAATTACTTTTGTGGTAAGTTCAGCAAATCATGTGTCTTATGAATAAGCTATTGAAAAAGAAACTTTTAAAATGATTACAATGATATGCTGTATGTGTTACCTCTTTTTACAAAAATTCCTTTTGTAAATGAAAGCCATAAATATCCATCTCAGTTAGATTTCCTATTCTGTAGTACAGCCTCTCCCTCAACAACTCGCATACAACAGGCATTAAAAACACAGACAAAATTAGAAGCAAGTGAATGCCATTTGGGGGAAAGGGGGGGGGAACAACATTGCTATTTAATGACTGAATATTCATTTTTACAATCACATTGAAAATATTTGTTAATAAGAAGCTTTTCTAATGAAATTATTTGCTTTTCAGTATAAATTACATATTTTTTTCAAGATATTCAATCTTTGAAAGATTATGAAATACATAACTCCAAGACGTGCCTTGTTGTGTACCTGAAAAACATCACTGCTTTTTTCGCAATAAATCAAGATTCCTTTTGTTACAAATGTGGAGGGAAGCCCAGAGTGGCCGAGTGGTGTAAAGAGCTCTCAGTTATGGATCACTGCCATCTCACCTCTGTCTGCATGGGTTCGAGTCTCAGATTTGGCCAATGTGGGTATGTGAGAAAGCTTGCCAGTAGCTTCTCATGGGTCGGTGGTTCTTTCTGCCATTTTCCAGGTTATTCCTCCATCATTAATACTGGCCACCATAGATTGCCTATCTTGTGCTGAAAAATGGCATTAAACCCTACAACAACAACAAATGTATTAGACATTTTCTTTCTTGAAAAAATTACAACATTGAAACTCAATTTTTAAAATGGTTTTATTAGTGAAATACTGATGCTGTGAATTCATTGCAAATAATAGTGAAACTTCTGCTCATACCTGAGCAAATCTTTAAGTGCAAATTCAGGAATTTCAAGTTTACCTGGACACTCACTTTTCAGCTGTACCTATCAAACAAAAATTTTAATTTACCACATACTTATTTTATTTGGTTACCTTGGTTACTGCCAGGTGTCTCTAGTTTTTAGATGAGCAAAATACTAAGAGATGCTGGCATGGTGGGGTGCTTGAGTGATTTTGAGTTATGTGACTTGTTATGATGCTATTTCTCAACTTGACATAATTCTTAGATTTTTTTTCCCCCAATTCACACAACAGCAGTCATATCTCTTGTGACAAGACATATTCAAATTGGCAAATGATCTCCAATGTATGTAATTGTGTCCCTTCCTGCTTTTATTCACAAGAAACTGAATATTTCTTTTATTCTTCTGTGTTGATTATTAATACATTTTAAGAGGTTTATTTTCCCTTTAGTCTTCAACATGAACTGCTCGCTGGACACCATTTAAAAAAATATATAATGAACAGTTTGATTATGCAGATTTGCATTAAAAAAATATGTGCAATTTCAAGCATCTGGGATACTGCTAAAAGTTTGTCTGGATCCCTGACTAATTTCACTAATTCTAATATGAAACCCAATCCAAATCAAACATGGATGAACAAATCCGAAGTTTACAGCAACAATCCTTTGCCTGAAATGTTGCTTTTATTTCGCAAGTCTGTATTTATAGGGTCATATTTGCAAGACTTATGGGGAAATCACAAGGGTTGGCTGGTCTTGATTCCACCTTGTTGCAAAAATATTGATCATCCAAGATCACCAAATGGTGCAGATCTTATTAATGGAGATAAATTTCAGTGTGAAGGACTTGACCTTTCCTGGATAGTGTTGGTCAAGACATTGAATCTGCCAGGAATGTGTTGATTTGTACAATGACATTGAGACTGTCGCACCAACAAAAAATCTGCCTATACAGAAAACACTAATGTCCATCCACTTTGAAAATGTGACTTGCCCTCCCTTGTTAATAACCACTTTGCGATGCTTTTTACTATTTGTTTTGCATCATTTCTGTCTGTAATGTTTTGTTTATGTCTGTGTTTCATCATCAAGTCAAAAGGTACTAATTATTTTATGATCTACGCAACTAGGTGCTGGTATATTAAATACATTTTATTAAAGACTGAATGTGACTGAACGGCTTAAAATGATTTTCTGAAAAAAATAAATGTAATTTTTCAAAAGATATTTGCATTTAGGTAAATTAGGCAAATTTATACTTGAAATTTAAACCTTTTTAATTTCTCCTTCAAATATATTCCCCAAATCACATTATGTGAGGATTATTAGTCTCCTACCTTGTGAATCGACTACTACTGAAATAAAAAAATCATCTTTTCCTATTTCTCTCATATAGACAAAGGGCAATAACTCTTGACCTTTTGAGAAAACAGTCCAGCAAGCTAGTTGATTACTTGCAATTCCTACTCACTGTGGACGATCCCCCCAAGTTTAGGCAGCTCAGAGAGGAAGCAATAATCCCAGCATGGGCTTAGGGCCCGTAAGTCAGTATGCAAGGGGTTTATACTGGATCGCTTTGATCCGACTCATATACCACCACAACAGTAACAGCTGTCCAGCCATCCCAGCAATGGAATCTTTTTGGTGAAAGTCCTGCCAACTAAGATTTATCGGAATCTTAATGACAGATTTTCCCATCTTTCCAGACTGTCAATGACATACCCTTACCATGCTGGAGATTTCAGTGAGAAGTATGTCCATCCAGTCTGGAGTGGCTGGTATTGTTGATAGCAGTACATTTTCTAAACCACCGGCAACAAGGCCATCTGTATGCCAGGCAAACCAACTCCTGGCAGTGCTTGACTTTCTAATACTATTAATTTATGTTAATGCTTATCAATGTTTGTGAGACTGCTCCTGGGGTTTAGTGGTTAGAGCATCTGCCTCGGATGCGGGAGGTAATGGGTTCGATCCCTGGCAGAGACATCTTAAAGACTTACAAAAATGGTACTAACAGCCTCGCTTGGTGCTAAGCATTAAGAGGTTAGTGTTAGGTCTGGGCAGCCTGGTGTCAGGATAATGTGACTGGGTGGGACATGATGCTACATGTCTGCGGCATGATGCCCCAGTGCTTGACATCACTATAAACTGTCACTGATATGTTAAAATTCCAAATCACACACACACACACACAAAAACAAACCCATCAATGTTTGTAATTCTGAACAAAACAAAACACAAAAATTGTGGGCACTTGAATTTGTGATAGAAGAACCATTACTTCCACAGACTGACTATTCTTTGCTCAGTCTTTTAATTTATGGTTTACATTAAAAATGTGATGTGTCACCATCATGAAATAAATTTAAAGTAGTTTCCTCCACTAGTGAATTTATAGGAAAATAAATATTAGGAAAAATAATGTTCCAATAGCTGTGATCAAACTGTTTTAATGTGTTATATTTTATAAAATAACATCTGTACAAGATTTTATAGATATATTTACCCACTGCATGTCCTTTCTTTTCAAGCTAACAGGCCAGAGACCAAGACAAATTAGTCCAAATGACAGCAGCTCTCTATGAAAGAATCCAAGTACCTAAAACAATTTTTAAAAAAAATAAAATGAATTTAATTTTTAATTTAAAAAACGAATAATGAAATCACATGTTAAAGGCAGCTAACCATCAGAAACTCAAAAACAAACTGTCAAACATAACAAATATATTTTATGCTGAAATAAAAATCTAATACAGAAAATAAAATCTGAGCATATACTGTCATAAACATCATTTTTTAAAAGTGAGTACATTAATCTTTTTGACAAATGTAAATACTGAATAAAAACAATTACTTACAAATCCTTTTGTCAAGGCATGTAGAAACTATAACCAAATCAAATACCATCTATTGATATTCTTCCAAGCTGCTCTCAAAAGACCATATTTAAATTTTGTTTTAACGAAGTTAACATAATGAGAAATAATATCTTTTATTATAATTTCTCATTTCTCTAAAGGATGATTTCAGACAAAACCAAAATGTTTACCAGAATTTCAGATAAGAATAAAATGTTTACCAGAATTTCCAGTCCAACAAAGCTGAGAGTCAACGTAATAACTGAGGTTCTGTCTGCTGATTGAATAAATTTATATGATGCGGCTATCAAAACTTCAGACCTGAAAATTAAATTCTACAAATATATCTATACAACACTGACAAAATCTCTTGCATGAAATATGGTATAGGTATTAGCATTGAATGGTACATCACGTTCAACACATCATTTATACAACAAAGACATAATACATAAAATTACAGTACCTAGTATTTGTGACGAATGGTAAATCAACACATCATCTATAAAACAATGACAAAATACACAAAATACAGTACCTAGTATATGTGATGAATGGTAAATCAACACATCATCTATAAAACAATGACAAAATACACAAAATACAGTACATAGTATTTGTGTTGAATGGTAAATCAACACATCATCTATAAAACAAAGACAAAATACAGTACCTAGTATTTGTGTTGAATGGTAAATCAACACATCATCTATATAACAATTACAAAATACACAAAATACAGTACATAGTATATGTGTTGAATGGTAAATCAACACATCATCTATAAAACAATGACAAAATACACAAAATAAAGTACATAGTATTTGTGTTGAATGGTACATCAACACATCATCTATAAAACAAAGACAAAATACACAAAATACAATACATAGTATTTGTGATGAATGGTAAATCAACACATCATCTATAAAACAAAGACAAAATACACAAAATACAGTACATAGTATTTGTGTTGAATGATAAATCAACACATCATCTATAAAACAAAGACAAAATACACAAAATACAGTACCTAGTATATGTGTTGAATGGTAAATCAACACATCATCTATAAAACAAAGACAAAATACAGTACATAGTATTTGTGATGAATGGTAAATCAACACATCATCTATAAAACAAAGACAAAATACAGTACATAGTATTTGTGATGAATGGTAAATCAACACATCATCTATAAAACAAAGACAAAATACACAAAATAAAGTACATAGTATTTGTGTTGAATGGTACATCAACACATCATCTATAAAACAAAGACAAAATACACAAAATACAATACATAGTATTTGTGATGAATGGTAAATCAACACATCATCTATAAAACAATGACAAAATACACAAAATAAAGTACATAGTATTTGTGTTGAATGGTACATCAACACATCATCTATAAAACAAAGACAAAATACAGTACATAGTATTTGTGTTGAATGGTAAATCAACACATCATCTATAAAACAATGACAAAATACACAAAATAAAGTACATAGTATTTGTGTTGAATGGTACATCAACACATCATCTATAAAACAAAGACAAAATACAGTACATAGTATTTGTGTTGAATGGTAAATCAACACATCATCTATAAAACAATGACAAAATACACAAAATAAAGTACATAGTATTTGTGTTGAATGGTAAATCAACACATCATCTATAAAACAATGACAAAATACACAAAATACAATACATAGTATTTGTGATGAATGGTAAATCAACACATCATCTATAAAACAAAGACAAAATACACAAAATAAAGTACCTAGTATATGTGTTGAATGGTACATCAACACATCATCTATAAAACAAAGACAAAATACACAAAATACAATACATAGTATTTGTGATGAATGGTAAATCAACACATCATCTATAAAACAATGACAAAATACACAAAATACAGTACATAGTATTTGTGATGAATGGTAAATCAACACATCATCTATAAAACAATGACAAAATACACAAAATACAGTACATAGTATTTGTGATGAATGGTAAATCAACACATCATCTATAAAACAAAGACAAAATACAGTACCTAGTATTTGTGTTGAATGGTAAATCAACACATCATCTATAAAACAAAGACAAAATACACAAAATAAAGTACATAGTATTTGTGTTGAATGGTACATCAACACATCATCTATAAAACAAAGACAAAATACATAAAATACAGTACATAGTATTTGTGTTGAATGATAAATCAACACATCATCTATAAAACAAAGACAAAATACACAAAATACAGTACCTAGTATATGTGTTGAATGGTAAATCAACACATCATCTATAAAACAAAGACAAAATACACAAAATACAGTACATAGTATTTGTGTTGAATGATAAATCAACACATCATCTATAAAACAAAGACAAAATACACAAAATACAGTACATAGTATTTGTGTTGAATGATAAATCAACACATCATCTATAAAACAAAGACAAAATACACAAAATACAGTACCTAGTATATGTGTTGAATGGTAAATCAACACATCATCTATAAAACAAAGACAAAATACACAAAATACAATACATAGTATTTGTGATGAATGGTAAATCAACACATCATCTATAAAACAAAGACAAAATACATAAAATACAGTACATAGTATTTGTGATGAATGGTAAATCAACACATCATCTATAAAACAAAGACAAAATACACAAAATACAATACATAGTATTTGTGATGAATGGTAAATCAACACATCATCTATAAAACAATGACAAAATACACAAAATACAATACATAGTATTTGTGATGAATGGTAAATCAACACATCATCTATAAAACAAAGACAAAATACACAAAATACAATACATAGTATTTGTGATGAATGGTAAATCAACACATCATCTATAAAACAAAGACAAAATACACAAAATACAATACATAGTATTTGTGATGAATGGTAAATCAACACATCATCTATAAAACAAAGACAAAATACACAAAATACAGTACATAGTATTTGTGATGAATGGTAAATCAACACATCATCTATAAAACAATGACAAAATACACAAAATACAGTACACAGTATTTGTGATGAATGGTAAATCAACACATCATCTATAAAACAATGACAAAATACACAAAATACAATACATAGTATTTGTGATGAATGGTAAATCAACACATCATCTATAAAACAATGACAAAATACACAAAATACAATACATAGTATTTGTGTTGAATGGTAAATCAACACATCATCTATAAAACAAAGACAAAATACACAAAATACAGTACATAGTATTTGTGTTGAATGGTAAATCAACACATCATTTATAAAACAAAGACAAAATACACAAAATACAGTACATAGTATTTGTGTTGAATGGTAAATCAACACATCATCTATAAAACAAAGACAAAATACAGTACCTAGTATTTGTGTTGAATGGTAAATCAACACATCATCTATAAAACAATGACAAAATACACAAAATACAGTACATAGTATTTGTGATGAATGGTAAATCAACACATCATCTATAAAACAAAGACAAAATACAGTACCTAGTATTTGTGTTGAATGGTAAATCAACACATCATCTATAAAACAAAGACAAAATACAGTACCTAGTATTTGTGATGAATGGTAAATCAACACATCATCTATAAAACAAAGACAAAATACAGTACCTAGTATTTGTGTTGAATGGTAAATCAACACATCATCTATAAAACAATGACAAAATACACAAAATACAGTACCTAGTATTTGTGTTGAATGGTAAATCAACACATCATCTATAAAACAATGACAAAATACACAAAATACAGTACATAGTATTTGTGATGAATGGTACATCAACACATCATCTATAAAACAAAGACAAAATACACAAAATACAATACCTAGTATTTGTGATGAATGGTAAATCAACACATCATCTATAAAACAAAGACAAAATACATAAAATACAGTACATAGTATTTGTGATGAATGGTAAATCAACACATCATCTATAAAACAAAGACAAAATACACAAAATACAGTACATAGTATTTGTGATGAATGGTAAATCAACACATCATGTATAAAACAATGACAAAATACACAAAATACAATACATAGTATTTGTGATGAATGGTAAATCAACACATCATCTATAAAACAAAGACAAAATACACAAAATACAATACATAGTATTTGTGTTGAATGGTAAATCAACACATCATCTATAAAACAAAGACAAAATACACAAAATGCAATACATAGTATTTGTGTTGAATGGTAAATCAACACATCATCTATAAAACAATGACAAAATACACAAAATACAGTACATAGTATTTGTGTTGAATGGTAAATCAACACATCATCTATAAAACAAAGACAAAATACACAAAATACAGTACATAGTATTTGTGATGAATGGTAAATCAACACATCATCTATAAAACAAAGACAAAATACACAAAATACAATACATAGTATTTGTGATGAATGGTAAATCAACACATCATCTATAAAACAAAGACAAAATACACAAAATACAGTACATAGTATTTGTGATGAATGGTAAATCAACACATCATCTATAAAACAAAGACAAAATACACAAAATACAGTACATAGTATTTGTGATGAATGGTAAATCAACACATCATCTATAAAACAAAGACAAAATACAGTACCTAGTATTTGTGTTGAATGGTAAATCAACACATCATCTATAAAACAATGACAAAATACACAAAATACAGTACATAGTATTTGTGATGAATGGTAAATCAACACATCATCTATAAAACAAAGACAAAATACAGTACCTAGTATTTGTGTTGAATGGTAAATCAACACATCATCTATAAAACAAAGACAAAATACAGTACCTAGTATTTGTGATGAATGGTAAATCAACACATCATCTATAAAACAAAGACAAAATACAGTACCTAGTATTTGTGTTGAATGGTAAATCAACACATCATCTATAAAACAATGACAAAATACACAAAATACAGTACCTAGTATTTGTGTTGAATGGTAAATCAACACATCATCTATAAAACAATGACAAAATACACAAAATACAGTACATAGTATTTGTGATGAATGGTACATCAACACATCATCTATAAAACAAAGACAAAATACACAAAATACAATACCTAGTATTTGTGATGAATGGTAAATCAACACATCATCTATAAAACAAAGACAAAATACACAAAATACAGTACATAGTATTTGTGATGAATGGTAAATCAACACATCATCTATAAAACAAAGACAAAATACACAAAATACAGTACATAGTATTTGTGATGAATGGTAAATCAACACATCATCTATAAAACAAAGACAAAATACATAAAATACAGTACATAGTATTTGTGATGAATGGTAAATCAACACATCATCTATAAAACAAAGACAAAATACACAAAATACAGTACATAGTATTTGTGATGAATGGTAAATCAACACATCATCTATAAAACAAAGACAAAATACACAAAATACAGTACATAGTATTTGTGATGAATGGTAAATCAACACATCATCTATAAAACAAAGACAAAATACACAAAATACAGTACATAGTATTTGTGATGAATGGTAAATCAACACATCATCTATAAAACAATGACAAAATACACAAAATACAATACATAGTATATGTGATGAATGGTAAATCAACACATCATCTATAAAACAATGACAAAATACACAAAATACAATACATAGTATTTGTGATGAATGGTAAATCAACACATCATCTATAAAACAATGACAAAATACACAAAATACAGTACATAGTATTTGTGATGAATGGTAAATCAACACATCATCTATAAAACAATGACAAAATACACAAAATACAGTACATAGTATTTGTGATGAATGGTAAATCAACACATCATCTATAAAACAAAGACAAAATACACAAAATACAGTACATAGTATTTGTGATGAATGGTAAATCAACACATCATCTATAAAACAAAGACAAAATACATAAAATACAGTACATAGTATTTGTGATGAATGGTAAATCAACACATCATCTATAAAACAAAGACAAAATACACAAAATACAGTACATAGTATTTGTGATGAATGGTAAATCAACACATCATCTATAAAACAAAGACAAAATACACAAAATACAGTACATAGTATTTGTGATGAATGGTAAATCAACACATCATCTATAAAACAAAGACAAAATACACAAAATACAGTACATAGTATTTGTGATGAATGGTAAATCAACACATCATCTATAAAACAATGACAAAATACACAAAATACAATACATAGTATATGTGATGAATGGTAAATCAACACATCATCTATAAAACAATGACAAAATACACAAAATACAATACATAGTATTTGTGATGAATGGTAAATCAACACATCATCTATAAAACAATGACAAAATACACAAAATACAGTACATAGTATTTGTGATGAATGGTAAATCAACACATCATCTATAAAACAATGACAAAATACACAAAATACAGTACATAGTATTTGTGATGAATGGTAAATCAACACATCATCTATAAAACAAAGACAAAATACAGTACCTAGTATTTGTGATGAATGGTAAATCAACACATCATCTATAAAACAAAGACAAAATACACAAAATAAAGTACATAGTATTTGTGTTGAATGGTAAATCAACACATCATCTATAAAACAAAGACAAAATACACAAAATACAATACATAGTATTTGTGATGAATGGTAAATCAACACATCATCTATAAAACAAAGACAAAATACAGTACCTAGTATTTGTGATGAATGGTAAATCAACACATCATCTATAAAACAAAGACAAAATACACAAAATAAAGTACATAGTATTTGTGTTGAATGGTAAATCAACACATCATCTATAAAACAATGACAAAATACATAAAATACAGTACATAGTATTTGTGATGAATGGTAAATCAACACATCATCTATAAAACAAAGACAAAATACACAAAATACAATACATAGTATTTGTGATGAATGGTAAATCAACACATCATCTATAAAACAAAGACAAAATACACAAAATACAATACCTAGTATTTGTGATGAATGGTAAATCAACACATCATCTATAAAACAAAGACAAAATACACAAAATACAATACATAGTATTTGTGATGAATGGTAAATCAACACATCATCTATAAAACAAAGACAAAATACACAAAATACAGTACATAGTATTTGTGATGTATGGTAAATCAACACATCATCTATAAAACAAAGACAAAATACAGTACCTAGTATATGTGTTGAATGGTAAATCAACACATCATCTATAAAACAAAGACAAAATACACAAAATACAATACATAGTATTTGTGATGAATGGTAAATCAACACATCATCTATAAAACAATGACAAAATACACAAAATACAGTACCTAGTATATGTGATGAATGGTAAATCAACACATCATCTATAAAACAAAGACAAAATACAGTACATAGTATTTGTGATGAATGGTAAATCAACACATCATCTATAAAACAAAGACAAAATACAGTACCTAGTATTTGTGTTGAATGGTAAATCAACACATCATCTATATAACAATTACAAAATACACAAAATACAATACATAGTATTTGTGATGAATGGTAAATCAACACATCATCTATAAAACAAAGACAAAATACACAAAATACAATACCTAGTATTTGTGATGAATGGTAAATCAACACATCATCTATAAAACAAAGACAAAATACATAAAATACAATACATAGTATTTGTGATGAATGGTAAATCAACACATCATCTATAAAACAATGACAAAATACACAAAATACAATACATAGTATTTGTGATGAATGGTAAATCAACACATCATCTATAAAACAAAGACAAAATACACAAAATACAGTACATAGTATTTGTGATGAATGGTAAATCAACACATCATCTATAAAACAATGACAAAATACACAAAATACAGTACATAGTATTTGTGATGAATGGTAAATCAACACATCATCTATAAAACAATGACAAAATACACAAAATACAGTACATAGTATTTGTGATGAATGGTAAATCAACACATCATCTATAAAACAAAGACAAAATACAGTACCTAGTATTTGTGTTGAATGGTAAATCAACACATCATCTATATAACAATTACAAAATACACAAAATACAATACCTAGTATTTGTGATGAATGGTAAATCAACACATCATCTATAAAACAAAGACAAAATACACAAAATACAGTACATAGTATTTGTGATGAATGGTAAATCAACACATCATCTATAAAACAATGACAAAATACACAAAATACAATACATAGTATTTGTGTTGAATGGTAAATCAACACATCATCTATAAAACAATGACAAAATACAGTACATAGTATTTGTGATGAATGGTAAATCAACACATCATCTATATAACAATTACAAAATACACAAAATACAGTACATAGTATTTGTGATGAATGGTAAATCAACACATCATCTATAAAACAATGACAAAATACAGTACCTAGTATTTGTGTTGAATGGTAAATCAACACATCATCTATGAAACAATGACAAAATACATAAAATACAGTACATAGTATTTGTGTTGAATGGTAAATCAACACATCATCTATATAACAATTACAAAATACAGTACCTAGTATTTGTGTTGAATGGTAAATCAAAACATCATCTATGAAACAATGACAAAATACATAAAATACAGTACATAGTATTTGTGATGAATGGTAAATCAACACATCATCTATATAACAATTACAAAATACACAAAATACAGTACATAGTATTTGTGATGAATGGTAAATCAACACATCATCTATAAAACAATGACAAAATACAGTACATAGTATATGTGATGAATGGTAAATCAACACATCATCTATATAACAATTACAAAATACACAAAATACAGTACATAGTATTTGTGATGAATGGTAAATCAACACATCATCTATAAAACAAAGACAAAATACAGTACATAGTATTTGTGTTGAATGGTAAATCAACACATCATCTATAAAACAATGACAAAATACACAAAATACAATACATAGTATTTGTGATGAATGGTAAATCAACACATCATCTATAAAACAAAGACAAAATACAGTACATAGTATTTGTGTTGAATGGTAAATCAACACATCATCTATAAAACAATGACAAAATACAGTACATAGTATTTGTGTTGAATGGTAAATCAACACATCATCTATAAAACAATGACAAAATACACAAAATACAATACATAGTATTTGTGATGAATGGTAAATCAACACATCATCTATAAAACAAAGACAAAATACAATACATAGTATTTGTGATGAATGGTAAATCAACACATCATCTATAAAACAATGACAAAATACAGTACATAGTATTTGTGATGAATGGTAAATCAACACATCATCTATAAAACAATGACAAAATACACAAAATACAGTACATAGTATTTGTGATGAATGGTAAATCAACACATCATCTATAAAACAATGACAAAATACAGTACCTAGTATTTGTGTTGAATGGTAAATCAACACATCATCTATATAACAATTACAAAATACAGTACATAGTATTTGTGTTGAATGGTAAATCAACACATCATCTATAAAACAATGACAAAATACACAAAATACAGTACCTAGTATTTGTGTTGAATGGTAAATCAACACATCATCTATAAAACAATGACAAAATACACAAAATACAGTACATAGTATTTGTGATGAATGGTAAATCAACACATCATCTATAAAACAATGACAAAATACACAAAATACAGTACATAGTATTTGTGTTGAATGGTAAATCAACACATCATCTATAAAACAATGACAAAATACACAAAATAAAGTACATAGTATTTGTGATGAATGGTAAATCAACACATCATCTATAAAACAAAGACAAAATACAGTACATAGTGTTGTGTTGAATGGTAAATCAACACATCATCTATATAACAATTACAAAATACAGTACATAGTATTTGTGATGAATGGTAAATCAACACATCATCTATAAAACAAAGACAAAATACAGTACATAGTGTTGTGTTGAATGGTAAATCAACACATCATCTATAAAACAAAGACAAAATACAGTACATAGTGTTGTGTTGAATGGTAAATCAACACATCATCTATAAAACAAAGACAAAATACAGTACATAGTATTTGTGATGAATGGTAAATCAACACATCATCTATAAAACAAAGACAAAATACAGTACCTAGTGTTGTGTTGAATGGTAAATCAACACATCATCTATAAAACAATGACAAAATACATAAAATTACAGTACCTAGTATATGTGATGAATGGTAAATCAACACATCATCTATAAAACAAAGACAAAATACAGTACCTAGTGTTGTGTTGAATGGTAAATCAACACATCATCTATACAACAATGACAAAATACACAAAATACAGTACCTAGTATTTGTGATGAATGGTAAATCAACACATCATCTATAAAACAAAGACAAAATACACAAAATACAGTACCTAGTATTTGTGTTGAATGGTAAATCAACACATCATCTATAAAACAATGACAAAATACACAAAATACAGTACATAGTATTTGTGTTGAATGGTAAATCAACACATCATCTATAAAACAAAGACAAAATACACAAAATACAATACATAGTATTTGTGTTGAATGGTAAATCAACACATCATCTATAAAACAAAGACAAAATACACAAAATACAATACATAGTATTTGTGTTGAATGGTAAATCAACACATCATCTATAAAACAAAGACAAAATACAGTACCTAGTATTTGTGTTGAATGGTAAATCAACACATCATCTATAAAACAAAGACAAAATACAGTACATAGTATTTGTGATGAATGGTAAATCAACACATCATCTATAAAACAAAGACAAAATACACAAAATACAGTACCTAGTATATGTGATGAATGGTAAATCAACACATCATCTATAAAACAATGACAAAATACACAAAATACAATACATAGTATTTGTGTTGAATGGTAAATCAACACATCATCTATAAAACAATTACAAAATACACAAAATACAATACATAGTATTTGTGTTGAATGGTAAATCAACACATCATCTATAAAACAAAGACAAAATACAGTACCTAGTATTTGTGTTGAATGGTAAATCAACACATCATCTATAAAACAAAGACAAAATACAGTACATAGTATTTGTGATGAATGGTAAATCAACACATCATCTATAAAACAAAGACAAAATACACAAAATACAGTACCTAGTATATGTGATGAATGGTAAATCAACACATCATCTATAAAACAATGACAAAATACACAAAATACAATACATAGTATTTGTGTTGAATGGTAAATCAACACATCATCTATAAAACAAAGACAAAATACAATACATAGTATTTGTGATGAATGGTAAATCAACACATCATCTATAAAACAAAGACAAAATACACAAAATACAGTACCTAGTATATGTGATGAATGGTAAATCAACACATCATCTATAAAACAATGACAAAATACATAAAATACAATACATAGTATTTGTGTTGAATGGTACATCAACACATCATCTATAAAACAATGACAAAATACAGTACATAGTATTTGTGTTGAATGGTAAATCAACACATCATCTATAAAACAAAGACAAAATACACAAAATACAGTACATAGTATTTGTGATGAATGGTAAATCAACACATCATCTATAAAACAAAGACAAAATACAGTACATAGTATTTGTGATGAATGGTAAATCAACACATCATCTATAAAACAATGACAAAATACAGTACATAGTATTTGTGTTGAATGGTAAATCAACACATCATCTATAAAACAAAGACAAAATACAGTACATAGTATTTGTGATGAATGGTAAATCAACACATCATCTATAAAACAAAGACAAAATACACAAAATACAGTACCTAGTATATGTGATGAATGGTAAATCAACACATCATCTATAAAACAAAGACAAAATACACAAAATACAGTACCTAGTATATGTGATGAATGGTAAATCAACACATCATCTATAAAACAAAGACAAAATACACAAAATACAATACCTAGTATATGTGATGAATGGTAAATCAACACATCATCTATAAAACAAAGACAAAATACACAAAATACAATACATAGTATTTGTGATGAATGGTAAATCAACACATCATCTATAAAACAAAGACAAAATACACAAAATACAGTACCTAGTATATGTGATGAATGGTAAATCAACACATCATCTATAAAACAAAGACAAAATACACAAAATACAATACATAGTATTTGTGATGAATGGTAAATCAACACATCATCTATAAAACAAAGACAAAATACAGTACCTAGTATTTGTGTTGAATGGTAAATCAACACATCATCTATAAAACAAAGACAAAATACACAAAATACAGTACATAGTATTTGTGTTGAATGGTAAATCAACACATCATCTATAAAACAAAGACAAAATACAGTACATAGTATTTGTGATGAATGGTAAATCAACACATCATCTATAAAACAAAGACAAAATACACAAAATACAGTACATAGTATATGTGATGAATGGTAAATCAACACATCATCTATAAAACAAAGACAAAATACACAAAATACAGTACATAGTATTTGTGATGAATGGTAAATCAACACATCATCTATAAAACAATGACAAAATACACAAAATACAGTACACAGTATTTGTGTTGAATGGTAAATCAACACATCATCTATAAAACAAAGACAAAATACACAAAATACAGTACATAGTATTTGTGATGAATGGTAAATCAACACATCATCTATAAAACAAAGACAAAATACAGTACATAGTATTTGTAATGAATGGTAAATCAACACATCATCTATAAAACAAAGACAAAATACACAAAATACAGTACATAGTATATGTGATGAATGGTAAATCAACACATCATCTATAAAACAAAGACAAAATACAGTACATAGTATATGTGATGAATGGTAAATCAACACATCATCTATAAAACAAAGACAAAATACAGTACATAGTATTTGTGTTGAATGGTAAATCAACACATCATCTATAAAACAAAGACAAAATACAGTACATAGTATTTGTGATGAATGGTAAATCAACACATCATCTATAAAACAAAGACAAAATACACAAAATACAGTACATAGTATATGTGATGAATGGTAAATCAACACATCATCTATAAAACAAAGACAAAATACACAAAATACAGTACATAGTATTTGTGATGAATGGTAAATCAACACATCATCTATAAAACAATGACAAAATACACAAAATACAGTACACAGTATTTGTGTTGAATGGTAAATCAACACATCATCTATAAAACAAAGACAAAATACACAAAATACAGTACATAGTATTTGTGATGAATGGTAAATCAACACATCATCTATAAAACAAAGACAAAATACAGTACATAGTATTTGTGATGAATGGTAAATCAACACATCATCTATAAAACAAAGACAAAATACACAAAATACAGTACATAGTATTTGTGATGAATGGTAAATCAACACATCATCTATAAAACAAAGACAAAATACACAAAATACAGTACATAGTATTTGTGTTGAATGGTAAATCAACACATCATCTATAAAACAATGACAAAATACATAAAATACAGTACCTAGTATTTGTGTTGAATGGTAAATCAACACATCATCTATAAAACAAAGACAAAATACAGTACATAGTATTTGTGTTGAATGGTAAATCAACACATCATCTATAAAACAAAGACAAAATACAGTACATAGTATTTGTGATGAATGGTAAATCAACACATCATCTATAAAACAAAGACAAAATACACAAAATACAGTACATAGTATTTGTGTTGAATGGTAAATCAACACATCATCTATAAAACAATGACAAAATACATAAAATACAGTACCTAGTATACGTGATGAATGGTAAATCAACACATCATCTATAAAACAAAGACAAAATACACAAAATACAGTACATAGTATTTGTGATGAATGGTAAATCAACACATCATCTATAAAACAATGACAAAATACACAAAATACAGTACACAGTATTTGTGTTGAATGGTAAATCAACACATCATCTATAAAACAAAGACAAAATACACAAAATACAGTACATAGTATTTGTGATGAATGGTAAATCAACACATCATCTATAAAACAAAGACAAAATACACAAAATACAGTACATAGTATATGTGATGAATGGTAAATCAACACATCATCTATAAAACAAAGACAAAATACACAAAATACAGTACATAGTATACGTGATGAATGGTAAATCAACACATCATCTATAAAACAAAGACAAAATACACAAAATACAGTACATAGTATATGTGATGAATGGTAAATCAACACATCATCTATAAAACAAAGACAAAATACACAAAATACAGTACATAGTATATGTGATGAATGGTACATCAACACATCATCTATAAAACAAAGACAAAATACAGTACATAGTATTTGTGATGAATGGTAAATCAACACATCATCTATAAAACAAAGACAAAATACACAAAATACAATACATAGTATTTGTGATGAATGGTAAATCAACACATCATCTATAAAACAAAGACAAAATACACAAAATACAATACATAGTATTTGTGATGAATGGTACATCAACACATCATCTATAAAACAAAGACAAAATACACAAAATACAATACATAGTATTTGTGATGAATGGTAAATCAACACATCATCTATAAAACAAAGACAAAATACAGTACATAGTATTTGTGTTGAATGGTAAATCAACACATCATCTATAAAACAATGACAAAATACACAAAATACAATACATAGTATTTGTGATGAATGGTAAATCAACACATCATCTATAAAACAAAGACAAAATACAGTACCTAGTATTTGTGTTGAATGGTAAATCAACACATCATCTATAAAACAAAGACAAAATACAGTACATAGTATTTGTGTTGAATGGTAAATCAACACATCATCTATAAAACAAAGACAAAATACACAAAATACAATACATAGTATTTGTGATGAATGGTAAATCAACACATCATCTATAAAACAAAGACAAAATACAGTACATAGTATTTGTGTTGAATGGTAAATCAACACATCATCTATGAAACAATGACAAAATACATAAAATACAGTACATAGTATTTGTGATGAATGGTAAATCAACACATCATCTATAAAACAATGACAAAATACAGTACCTAGTATTTGTGTTGAATGGTAAATCAACACATCATCTATGAAACAATGACAAAATACAGTACCTAGTATTTGTGTTGAATGGTAAATCAACACATCATCTATAAAACAATGACAAAATACACAAAATACAGTACATAGTATTTGTGTTGAATGGTAAATCAACACATCATCTATAAAACAAAGACAAAATACAGTACCTAGTATTTGTGTTGAATGGTAAATCAACACATCATCTATGAAACAATGACAAAATACACAAAATACAGTACATAGTATTTGTGTTGAATGGTAAATCAACACATCATCTATGAAACAATGACAAAATACAGTACCTAGTATTTGTGTTGAATGGTAAATCAACACATCATCTATAAAACAATGACAAAATACACAAAATACAGTACATAGTATTTGTGTTGAATGGTAAATCAACACATCATCTATAAAACAATGACAAAATACACAAAATACAGTACATAGTATTTGTGTTGAATGGTAAATCAACACATCATCTATAAAACAATGACAAAATACACAAAATACAATACATAGTATTTGTGATGAATGGTAAATCAACACATCATCTATGAAACAAAGACAAAATACAGTACATAGTATTTGTGTTGAATGGTAAATCAACACATCATCTATAAAACAATGACAAAATACACAAAATACAGTACATAGTATTTGTGTTGAATGGTAAATCAACACATCATCTATAAAACAATGACAAAATACACAAAATACAATACATAGTATTTGTGATGAATGGTAAATCAACACATCATCTATAAAACAAAGACAAAATACACAAAATACAATACATAGTATTTGTGATGAATGGTAAATCAACACATCATCTATAAAACAAAGACAAAATACAGTACATAGTATTTGTGATGAATGGTAAATCAACACATCATCTATAAAACAAAGACAAAATACACAAAATACAATACATAGTATATGTGATGAATGGTAAATCAACACATCATCTATAAAACAATGACAAAATACACAAAATACAATACATAGTATTTGTGATGAATGGTAAATCAACACATCATCTATAAAACAAAGACAAAATACACAAAATACAATACATAGTATTTGTGATGAATGGTAAATCAACACATCATCTATAAAACAATGACAAAATACACAAAATACAGTACATAGTATATGTGTTGAATGGTAAATCAACACATCATCTATAAAACAATGACAAAATACACAAAATACAGTACATAGTATTTGTGTTGAATGGTAAATCAACACATCATCTATAAAACAATGACAAAATACACAAAATACAGTACATAGTATTTGTGTTGAATGGTAAATCAACACATCATCTATAAAACAAAGACAAAATACAGTACCTAGTATTTGTGTTGAATGGTAAATCAACACATCATCTATAAAACAATGACAAAATACACAAAATACAGTACATAGTATATGTGATGAATGGTAAATCAACACATCATCTATAAAACAATGACAAAATACACAAAATACAGTACATAGTATATGTGATGAATGGTAAATCAACACATCATCTATAAAACAATGACAAAATACACAAAATACAGTACATAGTATATGTGATGAATGGTAAATCAACACATCATCTATAAAACAAAGACAAAATACACAAAATACAATACATAGTATTTGTGATGAATGGTAAATCAACACATCATCTATAAAACAATGACAAAATACACAAAATACAGTACCTAGTATATGTGATGAATGGTAAATCAACACATCATCTATAAAACAATGACAAAATACACAAAATACAGTACATAGTATTTGTGATGAATGGTAAATCAACACATCATCTATAAAACAATGACAAAATACACAAAATACAGTACACAGTATTTGTGTTGAATGGTAAATCAACACATCATCTATAAAACAATGACAAAATACACAAAATACAGTACATAGTATTTGTGTTGAATGGTAAATCAACACATCATCTATAAAACAATGACAAAATACACAAAATACAGTACACAGTATTTGTGTTGAATGGTAAATCAACACATCATCTATAAAACAATGACAAAATACACAAAATACAATACATAGTATTTGTGTTGAATGGTAAATCAACACATCATCTATAAAACAATGACAAAATACATAAAATACAATACATAGTATTTGTGTTGAATGGTAAATCAACACATCATCTATAAAACAATGACAAAATACACAAAATACAGTACCTAGTATATGTGATGAATGGTAAATCAACACATCATCTATAAAACAATGACAAAATACACAAAATACAGTACCTAGTATATGTGATGAATGGTAAATCAACACATCATCTATAAAACAAAGACAAAATACACAAAATACAATACATAGTATTTGTGATGAATGGTAAATCAACACATCATCTATAAAACAAAGACAAAATACAGTACCTAGTATTTGTGTTGAATGGTAAATCAACACATCATCTATATAACAATTACAAAATACACAAAATACAGTACATAGTATATGTGTTGAATGGTAAATCAACACATCATCTATAAAACAAAGACAAAATACACAAAATAAAGTACATAGTATTTGTGTTGAATGGTACATCAACACATCATCTATAAAACAAAGACAAAATACACAAAATACAGTACATAGTATTTGTGATGAATGGTAAATCAACACATCATCTATAAAACAATGACAAAATACACAAAATACAATACATAGTATTTGTGATGAATGGTAAATCAACACATCATCTATAAAACAAAGACAAAATACACAAAATACAATACATAGTATTTGTGTTGAATGGTACATCAACACATCATCTATAAAACAAAGACAAAATACACAAAATAAAGTACATAGTATTTGTGTTGAATGGTACATCAACACATCATCTATAAAACAAAGACAAAATACACAAAATACAATACATAGTATTTGTGATGAATGGTACATCAACACATCATCTATAAAACAAAGACAAAATACACAAAATACAATACATAGTATTTGTGATGAATGGTAAATCAACACATCATCTATAAAACAAAGACAAAATACACAAAATACAGTACATAGTATTTGTGATGAATGGTAAATCAACACATCATCTATAAAACAAAGACAAAATACACAAAATACAGTACATAGTATTTGTGATGAATGGTAAATCAACACATCATCTATAAAACAAAGACAAAATACACAAAATACAATACATAGTATTTGTGATGAATGGTAAATCAACACATCATCTATAAAACAAAGACAAAATACACAAAATACAATACATAGTATTTGTGTTGAATGGTACATCAACACATCATCTATAAAACAAAGACAAAATACACAAAATACAATACATAGTATTTGTGATGAATGGTAAATCAACACATCATCTATGAAACAATTACAAAATACACAAAATACAGTACATAGTATTTGTGATGAATGGTAAATCAACACATCATCTATAAAACAAAGACAAAATACACAAAATACAATACATAGTATTTGTGATGAATGGTAAATCAACACATCATCTATAAAACAAAGACAAAATACAGTACATAGTATTTGTGTTGAATGGTAAATCAACACATCATCTATAAAACAATGACAAAATACACAAAATACAATACATAGTATTTGTGATGAATGGTAAATCAACACATCATCTATAAAACAAAGACAAAATACACAAAATACAATACATAGTATTTGTGATGAATGGTAAATCAACACATCATCTATAAAACAAAGACAAAATACAGTACCTAGTATTTGTGTTGAATGGTAAATCAACACATCATCTATATAACAATTACAAAATACATAAAATACAGTAAATAGTATTTGTGTTGAATGGTACATCAACACATCATCTATAAAACAAAGACAAAATACAGTACATAGTATTTGTGTTGAATGGTAAATCAACACATCATCTATAAAACAAAGACAAAATACAGTACATAGTGTTGTGTTGAATGGTAAATCAACACATCATCTATAAAACAAAGACAAAATACAGTACATAGTATTTGTGTTGAATGGTAAATCAACACATCATCTATAAAACAAAGACAAAATACAGTACATAGTATTTGTGTTGAATGGTAAATCAACACATCATCTATAAAACAAAGACAAAATACAGTACATAGTGTTGTGTTGAATGGTAAATCAACACATCATCTATAAAACAAAGACAAAATACAGTACATAGTATTTGTGTTGAATGGTAAATCAACACATCATCTATAAAACAAAGACAAAATACACAAAATACAGTACCTAGTATTTGTGTTGAATGGTAAATCAACACATCATCTATAAAACAAAGACAAAATACATAAAATACAATACATAGTATTTGTGATGAATGGTAAATCAACACATCATCTATAAAACAATGACAAAATACACAAAATACAGTACATAGTATTTGTGATGAATGGTAAATCAACACATCATCTATAAAACAATGACAAAATACACAAAATACAGTACACAGTATTTGTGTTGAATGGTAAATCAACACATCATCTATAAAACAATGACAAAATACACAAAATACAGTACATAGTATTTGTGTTGAATGGTAAATCAACACATCATCTATAAAACAAAGACAAAATACACAAAATACAGTACATAGTATATGTGTTGAATGGTAAATCAACACATCATCTATAAAACAATGACAAAATACACAAAATACAGTACATAGTATATGTGTTGAATGGTAAATCAACACATCATCTATAAAACAATGACAAAATACACAAAATACAGTACATAGTATTTGTGTTGAATGGTAAATCAACACATCATCTATAAAACAAAGACAAAATACACAAAATACAGTACATAGTATTTGTGATGAATGGTAAATCAACACATCATCTATAAAACAAAGACAAAATACACAAAATAAAGTACATAGTATTTGTGATGAATGGTAAATCAACACATCATCTATAAAACAAAGACAAAATACACAAAATACAGTACCTAGTATTTTGTGTTGAATGGTAAATCAACACATCATCTATAAAACAATTACAAAATACAGTACATAGTATTTGTGTTGAATGGTAAATCAACACATCATCTATAAAACAAAGACAAAATACAGTACCTAGTATTTGTGTTGAATGGTAAATCAACACATCATCTATAAAACAAAGACAAAATACAGTACATAGTATTTGTGATGAATGGTAAATCAACACATCATCTATAAAACAATGACAAAATACAGTACCTAGTATTTGTGTTGAATGGTAAATCAACAAATCATCTATACAACAATGACAAAATACAGTACCTAGTGTTGTGTTGAATGGTAAATCAACACATCATCTATACAACAATGACAAAATACAGTACATAGTATTTGTGATGAATGGTAAATCAACAAATCATCTATACAACAATGACAAAATACAGTACCTAGTGTTGTGTTGAATGGTAAATCAACACATCATCTATACAACAATGACAAAATACAGTACATAGTATTTGTGATGAATGGTAAATCAACACATCATCTATACAACAATGACAAAATACAGTACCTAGTGTTGTGTTGAATGGTAAATCAACACATCATCTATATAACAATTACAAAATACACAAAATACAGTACCTAGTATTTGTGATGAATGGTAAATCAACACATCATCTATAAAACAATGACAAAATACACAAAATACAGTACCTAGTATTTGTGATGAATGGTAAATCAACACATCATCTATAAAACAAAGACAAAATACACAAAATACAATACATAGTATTTGTGTTGAATGGTAAATCAACACATCATCTATAAAACAATGACAAAATACAGTACATAGTATTTGTGACGAATGGTAAATCAACACATCATCTATAAAACAAAGACAAAATACAATACATAGTATTTGTGATGAATGGTAAATCAACACATCATCTATAAAACAATGACAAAATACAGTACATAGTATTTGTGATGAATGGTAAATCAACACATCATCTATATAACAATTACAAAATACACAAAATACAATACATAGTATTTGTGATGAATGGTAAATCAACACATCATCTATAAAACAATGACAAAATACAGTACATAGTATTTGTGTTGAATGGTAAATCAACACATCATCTATAAAACAATGACAAAATACAGTACATAGTATTTGTGTTGAATGGTAAATCAACACATCATCTATAAAACAATGACAAAATACACAAAATACAATACATAGTATTTGTGTTGAATGGTAAATCAACACATCATCTATAAAACAATGACAAAATACACAAAATACAATACATAGTATTTGTGTTGAATGGTAAATCAACACATCATCTATAAAACAATGACAAAATACACAAAATACAATACATAGTATTTGTGATGAATGGTAAATCAACACATCATCTATAAAACAATGACAAAATACAGTACATAGTATTTGTGTTGAATGGTAAATCAACACATCATCTATAAAACAAAGACAAAATACAGTACATAGTATTTGTGTTGAATGGTAAATCAACACATCATCTATAAAACAATGACAAAATACACAAAATACAATACATAGTATTTGTGTTGAATGGTAAATCAACACATCATCTATAAAACAATGACAAAATACACAAAATACAATACATAGTATTTGTGATGAATGGTAAATCAACACATCATCTATAAAACAATGACAAAATACACAAAATACAGTACATAGTATTTGTGATGAATGGTAAATCAACACATCATCTATAAAACAATGACAAAATACACAAAATACAATACATAGTATTTGTGATGAATGGTAAATCAACACATCATCTATAAAACAATGACAAAATACACAAAATACAATACATAGTATTTGTGATGAATGGTAAATCAACACATCATCTATAAAACAAAGACAAAATACACAAAATACAATACATAGTATTTGTGATGAATGGTAAATCAACACATCATCTATAAAACAATGACAAAATACAATACATAGTATTTGTGTTGAATGGTAAATCAACACATCATCTATAAAACAATGACAAAATACAGTACATAGTATTTGTGTTGAATGGTAAATCAACACATCATCTATAAAACAATGACAAAATACAGTACATAGTATTTGTGATGAATGGTAAATCAACACATCATCTATAAAACAATGACAAAATACAGTACATAGTATTTGTGATGAATGGTAAATCAACACATCATCTATAAAACAAAGACAAAATACACAAAATACAATACATAGTATTTGTGTTGAATGGTAAATCAACACATCATCTATAAAACAAAGACAAAATACAGTACATAGTATTTGTGTTGAATGGTAAATCAACACATCATCTATAAAACAATGACAAAATACAGTACATAGTATTTGTGATGAATGGTAAATCAACACATCATCTATATAACAATTACAAAATACACAAAATACAGTACATAGTATTTGTGATGAATGGTAAATCAACACATCATCTATAAAACAATGACAAAATACAGTACATAGTATATGTGATGAATGGTAAATCAACACATCATCTATATAACAATTACAAAATACACAAAATACAGTACATAGTATTTGTGATGAATGGTAAATCAACACATCATCTATAAAACAAAGACAAAATACAGTACATAGTATTTGTGATGAATGGTAAATCAACACATCATCTATAAAACAATGACAAAATACACAAAATAAAGTACATAGTATTTGTGATGAATGGTAAATCAACACATCATCTATAAAACAAAGACAAAATACAGTACATAGTGTTGTGTTGAATGGTAAATCAACACATCATCTATATAACAATTACAAAATACACAAAATACAATACATAGTATTTGTGATGAATGGTAAATCAACACATCATCTATAAAACAAAGACAAAATACAATACATAGTATTTGTGATGAATGGTAAATCAACACATCATCTATAAAACAATGACAAAATACACAAAATAAAGTACATAGTATTTGTGATGAATGGTAAATCAACACATCATCTATAAAACAATGACAAAATACACAAAATACAGTACATAGTATTTGTGATGAATGGTAAATCAACACATCATCTATAAAACAATGACAAAATACACAAAATACAATACATAGTATTTGTGATGAATGGTAAATCAACACATCATCTATAAAACAAAGACAAAATACAATACATAGTATTTGTGATGAATGGTAAATCAACACATCATCTATAAAACAATGACAAAATACACAAAATAAAGTACATAGTATTTGTGATGAATGGTAAATCAACACATCATCTATAAAACAAAGACAAAATACAGTACATAGTGTTGTGTTGAATGGTAAATCAACACATCATCTATATAACAATTACAAAATACACAAAATACAGTACATAGTATTTGTGATGAATGGTAAATCAACACATCATCTATAAAACAAAGACAAAATACACAAAATACAATACATAGTATTTGTGTTGAATGGTAAATCAACACATCATCTATAAAACAATGACAAAATACACAAAATAAAGTACATAGTATTTGTGATGAATGGTAAATCAACACATCATCTATAAAACAAAGACAAAATACAATACATAGTATTTGTGATGAATGGTAAATCAACACATCATCTATAAAACAATGACAAAATACACAAAATAAAGTACATAGTATTTGTGATGAATGGTAAATCAACACATCATCTATAAAACAAAGACAAAATACAGTACATAGTGTTGTGTTGAATGGTAAATCAACACATCATCTATATAACAATTACAAAATACACAAAATACAGTACATAGTATTTGTGTTGAATGGTAAATCAACACATCATCTATAAAACAATGACAAAATACACAAAATACAGTACCTAGTATTTGTGTTGAATGGTAAATCAACACATCATCTATAAAACAATGACAAAATACACAAAATACAGTACATAGTATTTGTGATGAATGGTAAATCAACACATCATCTATAAAACAAAGACAAAATACAGTACATAGTGTTGTGTTGAATGGTAAATCAACACATCATCTATATAACAATTACAAAATACAGTACATAGTATTTGTGATGAATGGTAAATCAACACATCATCTATAAAACAAAGACAAAATACAGTACATAGTGTTGTGTTGAATGGTAAATCAACACATCATCTATAAAACAAAGACAAAATACAGTACATAGTGTTGTGTTGAATGGTAAATCAACACATCATCTATAAAACAAAGACAAAATACAGTACATAGTATTTGTGATGAATGGTAAATCAACACATCATCTATAAAACAAAGACAAAATACAGTACCTAGTGTTGTGTTGAATGGTAAATCAACACATCATCTATAAAACAATGACAAAATACATAAAATTACAGTACCTAGTATATGTGATGAATGGTAAATCAACACATCATCTATAAAACAAAGACAAAATACAGTACATAGTATTTGTGATGAATGGTAAATCAACACATCATCTATAAAACAATGACAAAATACACAAAATACAATACATAGTATTTGTGATGAATGGTAAATCAACACATCATCTATAAAACAAAGACAAAATACAATACATAGTATTTGTGATGAATGGTAAATCAACACATCATCTATAAAACAAAGACAAAATACACAAAATAAAGTACATAGTATTTGTGATGAATGGTAAATCAACACATCATCTATAAAACAAAGACAAAATACAGTACATAGTGTTGTGTTGAATGGTAAATCAACACATCATCTATAAAACAAAGACAAAATACAGTACATAGTGTTGTGTTGAATGGTAAATCAACACATCATCTATAAAACAAAGACAAAATACAGTACATAGTATTTGTGATGAATGGTAAATCAACACATCATCTATAAAACAAAGACAAAATACAGTACCTAGTGTTGTGTTGAATGGTAAATCAACACATCATCTATAAAACAATGACAAAATACATAAAATTACAGTACCTAGTATATGTGATGAATGGTAAATCAACACATCATCTATAAAACAAAGACAAAATACAGTACATAGTATTTGTGATGAATGGTAAATCAACACATCATCTATAAAACAATGACAAAATACACAAAATACAATACATAGTATTTGTGATGAATGGTAAATCAACACATCATCTATAAAACAAAGACAAAATACAATACATAGTATTTGTGATGAATGGTAAATCAACACATCATCTATAAAACAAAGACAAAATACACAAAATAAAGTACATAGTATTTGTGATGAATGGTAAATCAACACATCATCTATAAAACAAAGACAAAATACAGTACATAGTGTTGTGTTGAATGGTAAATCAACACATCATCTATAAAACAAAGACAAAATACAGTACATAGTATTTGTGTTGAATGGTAAATCAACACATCATCTATAAAACAATGACAAAATACACAAAATACAATACATAGTATTTGTGATGAATGGTAAATCAACACATCATCTATAAAACAAAGACAAAATACAATACATAGTATTTGTGTTGAATGGTAAATCAACACATCATCTATAAAACAATGACAAAATACACAAAATACAATACATAGTATTTGTGATGAATGGTAAATCAACACATCATCTATAAAACAAAGACAAAATACAGTACATAGTATTTGTGTTGAATGGTAAATCAACACATCATCTATAAAACAAAGACAAAATACACAAAATACAATACATAGTATTTGTGATGAATGGTAAATCAACACATCATCTATAAAACAAAGACAAAATACACAAAATAAAGTACATAGTATTTGTGATGAATGGTAAATCAACACAACATCTATAAAACAAAGACAAAATACAGTACCTAGTATATGTGTTGAATGGTAAATCAACACATCATCTATATAACAATTACAAAATACACAAAATACAGTACATAGTATTTGTGTTGAATGGTAAATCAACACATCATCTATAAAACAATGACAAAATACACAAAATACAGTACCTAGTATTTGTGTTGAATGGTAAATCAACACATCATCTATAAAACAATGACAAAATACACAAAATACAGTACATAGTATTTGTGATGAATGGTAAATCAACACATCATCTATAAAACAAAGACAAAATACAGTACATAGTGTTGTGTTGAATGGTAAATCAACACATCATCTATATAACAATTACAAAATACAGTACATAGTATTTGTGATGAATGGTAAATCAACACATCATCTATAAAACAAAGACAAAATACAGTACATAGTGTTGTGTTGAATGGTAAATCAACACATCATCTATAAAACAAAGACAAAATACAGTACATAGTGTTGTGTTGAATGGTAAATCAACACATCATCTATAAAACAAAGACAAAATACAGTACATAGTATTTGTGATGAATGGTAAATCAACACATCATCTATAAAACAAAGACAAAATACAGTACCTAGTGTTGTGTTGAATGGTAAATCAACACATCATCTATAAAACAATGACAAAATACATAAAATTACAGTACCTAGTATATGTGATGAATGGTAAATCAACACATCATCTATAAAACAAAGACAAAATACAGTACCTAGTGTTGTGTTGAATGGTAAATCAACACATCATCTATACAACAATGACAAAATACACAAAATACAGTACATAGTATTTGTGATGAATGGTAAATCAACACATCATCTATAAAACAAAGACAAAATACAGTACATAGTATTTGTGTTGAATGGTAAATCAACACATCATCTATATAACAATGACAAAATACAGTACCTAGTGTTGTGTTGAATGGTAAATCAACACATCATCTATAAAACAATGACAAAATACACAAAATACAGTACCTAGTATTTGTGTTGAATGGTAAATCAACATATCATCTATACAACAATTACAAAATACACAAAATACAATACATAGTATTTGTGATGAATGGTAAATCAACACATCATCTATAAAACAATGACAAAATACACAAAATACAGTACATAGTATTTGTGATGAATGGTAAATCAACACATCATCTATAAAACAAAGACAAAATACACAAAATACAGTACTTAGTATATGTGATGAATGGTAAATCAACACATCATCTATAAAACAATGACAAAATACACAAAATACAGTACATAGTATATGTGTTGAATGGTAAATCAACACATCATCTATAAAACAATGACAAAATACACAAAATACAGTACATAGTATTTGTGATGAATGGTAAATCAACACATCATCTATAAAACAAAGACAAAATACACAAAATACAGTACCTAGTATTTGTGTTGAATGGTAAATCAACACATCATCTATAAAACAATGACAAAATACAGTACCTAGTATTTGTGTTGAATGGTAAATCAACACATGATCTATAAAACAAAGACAAAATACAGTACATAGTATTTGTGTTGAATGGTAAATCAACACATCATCTATAAAACAATGACAAAATACACAAAATACAGTACCTAGTATTTGTGTTGAATGGTAAATCAACACATCATCTATAAAACAATGACAAAATACACAAAATACAGTACATAGTATTTGTGTTGAATGGTAAATCAACACATCATCTATAAAACAAAGACAAAATACACAAAATACAGTACATAGTATTTGTGTTGAATGGTAAATCAACACATCATCTATAAAACAAAGACAAAATACAGTACATAGTATTTGTGTTGAATGGTAAATCAACACATCATCTATAAAACAATGACAAAATACACAAAATACAATACATAGTATTTGTGATGAATGGTAAATCAACACATCATCTATAAAACAATGACAAAATACAGTACATAGTATTTGTGTTGAATGGTAAATCAACACATCATCTATAAAACAAAGACAAAATACAGTACATAGTATTTGTGTTGAATGGTAAATCAACACATCATCTATAAAACAATGACAAAATACACAAAATACAATACATAGTATTTGTGTTGAATGGTAAATCAACACATCATCTATAAAACAATGACAAAATACACAAAATACAATACATAGTATTTGTGATGAATGGTAAATCAACACATCATCTATAAAACAATGACAAAATACACAAAATACAGTACATAGTATTTGTGATGAATGGTAAATCAACACATCATCTATAAAACAATGACAAAATACACAAAATACAATACATAGTATTTGTGATGAATGGTAAATCAACACATCATCTATAAAACAATGACAAAATACACAAAATACAATACATAGTATTTGTGATGAATGGTAAATCAACACATCATCTATAAAACAAAGACAAAATACACAAAATACAATACATAGTATTTGTGATGAATGGTAAATCAACACATCATCTATAAAACAATGACAAAATACAATACATAGTATTTGTGTTGAATGGTAAATCAACACATCATCTATAAAACAATGACAAAATACAGTACATAGTATTTGTGTTGAATGGTAAATCAACACATCATCTATAAAACAATGACAAAATACAGTACATAGTATTTGTGATGAATGGTAAATCAACACATCATCTATAAAACAATGACAAAATACAGTACATAGTATTTGTGATGAATGGTAAATCAACACATCATCTATAAAACAAAGACAAAATACACAAAATACAATACATAGTATTTGTGTTGAATGGTAAATCAACACATCATCTATAAAACAAAGACAAAATACAGTACATAGTATTTGTGTTGAATGGTAAATCAACACATCATCTATAAAACAATGACAAAATACAGTACATAGTATTTGTGATGAATGGTAAATCAACACATCATCTATATAACAATTACAAAATACACAAAATACAGTACATAGTATTTGTGATGAATGGTAAATCAACACATCATCTATAAAACAATGACAAAATACAGTACATAGTATATGTGATGAATGGTAAATCAACACATCATCTATATAACAATTACAAAATACACAAAATACAGTACATAGTATTTGTGATGAATGGTAAATCAACACATCATCTATAAAACAAAGACAAAATACAGTACATAGTATTTGTGATGAATGGTAAATCAACACATCATCTATAAAACAATGACAAAATACACAAAATAAAGTACATAGTATTTGTGATGAATGGTAAATCAACACATCATCTATAAAACAAAGACAAAATACAGTACATAGTGTTGTGTTGAATGGTAAATCAACACATCATCTATATAACAATTACAAAATACACAAAATACAATACATAGTATTTGTGATGAATGGTAAATCAACACATCATCTATAAAACAAAGACAAAATACAATACATAGTATTTGTGATGAATGGTAAATCAACACATCATCTATAAAACAATGACAAAATACACAAAATAAAGTACATAGTATTTGTGATGAATGGTAAATCAACACATCATCTATAAAACAATGACAAAATACACAAAATACAGTACATAGTATTTGTGATGAATGGTAAATCAACACATCATCTATAAAACAATGACAAAATACACAAAATACAATACATAGTATTTGTGATGAATGGTAAATCAACACATCATCTATAAAACAAAGACAAAATACAATACATAGTATTTGTGATGAATGGTAAATCAACACATCATCTATAAAACAATGACAAAATACACAAAATAAAGTACATAGTATTTGTGATGAATGGTAAATCAACACATCATCTATAAAACAAAGACAAAATACAGTACATAGTGTTGTGTTGAATGGTAAATCAACACATCATCTATATAACAATTACAAAATACACAAAATACAGTACATAGTATTTGTGATGAATGGTAAATCAACACATCATCTATAAAACAAAGACAAAATACACAAAATACAATACATAGTATTTGTGTTGAATGGTAAATCAACACATCATCTATAAAACAATGACAAAATACACAAAATAAAGTACATAGTATTTGTGATGAATGGTAAATCAACACATCATCTATAAAACAAAGACAAAATACAATACATAGTATTTGTGATGAATGGTAAATCAACACATCATCTATAAAACAATGACAAAATACACAAAATAAAGTACATAGTATTTGTGATGAATGGTAAATCAACACATCATCTATAAAACAAAGACAAAATACAGTACATAGTGTTGTGTTGAATGGTAAATCAACACATCATCTATATAACAATTACAAAATACACAAAATACAGTACATAGTATTTGTGTTGAATGGTAAATCAACACATCATCTATAAAACAATGACAAAATACACAAAATACAGTACCTAGTATTTGTGTTGAATGGTAAATCAACACATCATCTATAAAACAATGACAAAATACACAAAATACAGTACATAGTATTTGTGATGAATGGTAAATCAACACATCATCTATAAAACAAAGACAAAATACAGTACATAGTGTTGTGTTGAATGGTAAATCAACACATCATCTATATAACAATTACAAAATACAGTACATAGTATTTGTGATGAATGGTAAATCAACACATCATCTATAAAACAAAGACAAAATACAGTACATAGTGTTGTGTTGAATGGTAAATCAACACATCATCTATAAAACAAAGACAAAATACAGTACATAGTGTTGTGTTGAATGGTAAATCAACACATCATCTATAAAACAAAGACAAAATACAGTACATAGTATTTGTGATGAATGGTAAATCAACACATCATCTATAAAACAAAGACAAAATACAGTACCTAGTGTTGTGTTGAATGGTAAATCAACACATCATCTATAAAACAATGACAAAATACATAAAATTACAGTACCTAGTATATGTGATGAATGGTAAATCAACACATCATCTATAAAACAAAGACAAAATACAGTACATAGTATTTGTGATGAATGGTAAATCAACACATCATCTATAAAACAATGACAAAATACACAAAATACAATACATAGTATTTGTGATGAATGGTAAATCAACACATCATCTATAAAACAAAGACAAAATACAATACATAGTATTTGTGATGAATGGTAAATCAACACATCATCTATAAAACAAAGACAAAATACACAAAATAAAGTACATAGTATTTGTGATGAATGGTAAATCAACACATCATCTATAAAACAAAGACAAAATACAGTACATAGTGTTGTGTTGAATGGTAAATCAACACATCATCTATAAAACAAAGACAAAATACAGTACATAGTGTTGTGTTGAATGGTAAATCAACACATCATCTATAAAACAAAGACAAAATACAGTACATAGTATTTGTGATGAATGGTAAATCAACACATCATCTATAAAACAAAGACAAAATACAGTACCTAGTGTTGTGTTGAATGGTAAATCAACACATCATCTATAAAACAATGACAAAATACATAAAATTACAGTACCTAGTATATGTGATGAATGGTAAATCAACACATCATCTATAAAACAAAGACAAAATACAGTACATAGTATTTGTGATGAATGGTAAATCAACACATCATCTATAAAACAATGACAAAATACACAAAATACAATACATAGTATTTGTGATGAATGGTAAATCAACACATCATCTATAAAACAAAGACAAAATACAATACATAGTATTTGTGATGAATGGTAAATCAACACATCATCTATAAAACAAAGACAAAATACACAAAATAAAGTACATAGTATTTGTGATGAATGGTAAATCAACACATCATCTATAAAACAAAGACAAAATACAGTACATAGTGTTGTGTTGAATGGTAAATCAACACATCATCTATAAAACAAAGACAAAATACAGTACATAGTATTTGTGTTGAATGGTAAATCAACACATCATCTATAAAACAATGACAAAATACACAAAATACAATACATAGTATTTGTGATGAATGGTAAATCAACACATCATCTATAAAACAAAGACAAAATACAATACATAGTATTTGTGTTGAATGGTAAATCAACACATCATCTATAAAACAATGACAAAATACACAAAATACAATACATAGTATTTGTGATGAATGGTAAATCAACACATCATCTATAAAACAAAGACAAAATACAGTACATAGTATTTGTGTTGAATGGTAAATCAACACATCATCTATAAAACAAAGACAAAATACACAAAATACAATACATAGTATTTGTGATGAATGGTAAATCAACACATCATCTATAAAACAAAGACAAAATACACAAAATAAAGTACATAGTATTTGTGATGAATGGTAAATCAACACAACATCTATAAAACAAAGACAAAATACAGTACCTAGTATATGTGTTGAATGGTAAATCAACACATCATCTATATAACAATTACAAAATACACAAAATACAGTACATAGTATTTGTGTTGAATGGTAAATCAACACATCATCTATAAAACAATGACAAAATACACAAAATACAGTACCTAGTATTTGTGTTGAATGGTAAATCAACACATCATCTATAAAACAATGACAAAATACACAAAATACAGTACATAGTATTTGTGATGAATGGTAAATCAACACATCATCTATAAAACAAAGACAAAATACAGTACATAGTGTTGTGTTGAATGGTAAATCAACACATCATCTATATAACAATTACAAAATACAGTACATAGTATTTGTGATGAATGGTAAATCAACACATCATCTATAAAACAAAGACAAAATACAGTACATAGTGTTGTGTTGAATGGTAAATCAACACATCATCTATAAAACAAAGACAAAATACAGTACATAGTGTTGTGTTGAATGGTAAATCAACACATCATCTATAAAACAAAGACAAAATACAGTACATAGTATTTGTGATGAATGGTAAATCAACACATCATCTATAAAACAAAGACAAAATACAGTACCTAGTGTTGTGTTGAATGGTAAATCAACACATCATCTATAAAACAATGACAAAATACATAAAATTACAGTACCTAGTATATGTGATGAATGGTAAATCAACACATCATCTATAAAACAAAGACAAAATACAGTACCTAGTGTTGTGTTGAATGGTAAATCAACACATCATCTATACAACAATGACAAAATACACAAAATACAGTACATAGTATTTGTGATGAATGGTAAATCAACACATCATCTATAAAACAAAGACAAAATACAGTACATAGTATTTGTGTTGAATGGTAAATCAACACATCATCTATATAACAATGACAAAATACAGTACCTAGTGTTGTGTTGAATGGTAAATCAACACATCATCTATAAAACAATGACAAAATACACAAAATACAGTACCTAGTATTTGTGTTGAATGGTAAATCAACATATCATCTATACAACAATTACAAAATACACAAAATACAATACATAGTATTTGTGATGAATGGTAAATCAACACATCATCTATAAAACAATGACAAAATACACAAAATACAGTACATAGTATTTGTGATGAATGGTAAATCAACACATCATCTATAAAACAAAGACAAAATACACAAAATACAGTACTTAGTATATGTGATGAATGGTAAATCAACACATCATCTATAAAACAATGACAAAATACACAAAATACAGTACATAGTATATGTGTTGAATGGTAAATCAACACATCATCTATAAAACAATGACAAAATACACAAAATACAGTACATAGTATTTGTGATGAATGGTAAATCAACACATCATCTATAAAACAAAGACAAAATACACAAAATACAGTACCTAGTATTTGTGTTGAATGGTAAATCAACACATCATCTATAAAACAATGACAAAATACAGTACCTAGTATTTGTGTTGAATGGTAAATCAACACATGATCTATAAAACAAAGACAAAATACAGTACATAGTATTTGTGTTGAATGGTAAATCAACACATCATCTATAAAACAATGACAAAATACACAAAATACAGTACCTAGTATTTGTGTTGAATGGTAAATCAACACATCATCTATAAAACAATGACAAAATACACAAAATACAGTACATAGTATTTGTGTTGAATGGTAAATCAACACATCATCTATAAAACAAAGACAAAATACACAAAATACAGTACATAGTATTTGTGTTGAATGGTAAATCAACACATCATCTATAAAACAAAGACAAAATACAGTACATAGTATTTGTGTTGAATGGTAAATCAACACATCATCTATAAAACAATGACAAAATACACAAAATACAGTACACAGTATTTGTGTTGAATGGTAAATCAACACATCATCTATAAAACAAAGACAAAATACAGTACATAGTATTTGTGATGAATGGTAAATCAACACATCATCTATAAAACAATGACAAAATACACAAAATACAGTACACAGTATTTGTGTTGAATGGTAAATCAACACATCATCTATAAAACAAAGACAAAATACACAAAATACAGTACATAGTATTTGTGTTGAATGGTAAATCAACACATCATCTATAAAACAAAGACAAAATACACAAAATACAGTACCTAGTATTTGTGTTGAATGGTAAATCAACACATCATCTATAAAACAATGACAAAATACACAAAATACAGTACATAGTATTTGTGTTGAATGGTAAATCAACACATCATCTATAAAACAATGACAAAATACACAAAATACAGTACCTAGTATTTGTGTTGAATGGTAAATCAACACATCATCTATAAAACAATGACAAAATACACAAAATACAGTACATAGTATTTGTGTTGAATGGTAAATCAACACATCATCTATAAAACAAAGACAAAATACACAAAATACAGTACATAGTATTTGTGTTGAATGGTAAATCAACACATCATCTATAAAACAAAGACAAAATACAGTACATAGTATTTGTGTTGAATGGTAAATCAACACATCATCTATAAAACAATGACAAAATACACAAAATACAGTACACAGTATTTGTGTTGAATGGTAAATCAACACATCATCTATAAAACAAAGACAAAATACAGTACATAGTATTTGTGATGAATGGTAAATCAACACATCATCTATAAAACAATGACAAAATACACAAAATACAGTACACAGTATTTGTGTTGAATGGTAAATCAACACATCATCTATAAAACAAAGACAAAATACACAAAATACAGTACATAGTATTTGTGTTGAATGGTAAATCAACACATCATCTATAAAACAAAGACAAAATACAGTACATAGTATTTGTGTTGAATGGTAAATCAACACATCATCTATAAAACAATGACAAAATACAGTACCTAGTATTTGTGTTGAATGGTAAATCAACACATGATCTATACAACAATTACAAAATACACAAAATACAGTACATAGTATTTGTGATGAATGGTAAATCAACACATCATCTATATAACAATTACAAAATACATAAAATACAGTACCTAGTATACGTGATGAATGGTAAATCAACACATCATCTATAAAACAATGACAAAATACACAAAATACAGTACCTAGTATTTGTGTTGAATGGTAAATCAACACATCATCTATAAAACAAAGACAAAATACAGTACATAGTATTTGTGATGAATGGTAAATCAACACATCATCTATAAAACAATGACAAAATACACAAAATACAGTACATAGTATTTGTGATGAATGGTAAATCAACACATCATCTATAAAACAATGACAAAATACACAAAATACAGTACATAGTATTTGTGATGAATGGTAAATCAACACATCATCTATAAAACAAAGACAAAATACAGTACCTAGTATATGTGTTGAATGGTAAATCAACACATCATCTATATAACAATTACAAAATACACAAAATACAGTACCTAGTATTTGTGTTGAATGGTAAATCAACACATCATCTATATAACAATTACAAAATACACAAAATACAGTACATAGTATTTGTGTTGAATGGTACATCAACACATCATCTATAAAACAATGACAAAATACACAAAATACAGTACATAGTATTTGTGTTGAATGGTACATCAACACATCATTTATAAAACAAAGACAAAATACAGTACCTAGTATTTGTGTTGAATGGTAAATCAACACATCATCTATAAAACAAAGACAAAATACAGTACCTAGTATTTGTGTTGAATGGTAAATCAACACATCATCTATAAAACAAAGACAAAATACACAAAATTCAGTACCTAGTATTTGTGTTGAATGATAAATCAACACATCATCTATATAACAATTACAAAATACATAAAATACAGTACCTAGTATTTGTGTTGAATGGTACATCAACACATCATTTATAAAACAAAGACAAAATACAGTACCTAGTATTTGTGTTGAATGGTAAATCAACACATCATCTATATAACAATTACAAAATACATAAAATACAGTAAATAGTATTTGTGTTGAATGGTACATCAACACATCATTTATAAAACAAAGACAAAATACAGTACCTAGTATTTGTGTTGAATGGTAAATCAACACATCATCTATAAAACAAAGACAAAATACACAAAATACAGTACCTAGTATTTGTGTTGAATGATAAATCAACACATCATCTATATAACAATTACAAAATACATAAAATACAGTACCTAGTATTTGTGTTGAATGGTACATCAACACATCATTTATAAAACAAAGACAAAATACAGTACCTAGTATTTGTGTTGAATGGTAAATCAACACATCATCTATATAACAATTACAAAATACATAAAATACAGTAAATAGTATTTGTGTTGAATGGTACATCAACACATCATTTATAAAACAAAGACAAAATACAGTACCTAGTATTTGTGTTGAATGGTAAATCAACACATCATCTATAAAACAAAGACAAAATACACAAAATACAGTACCTAGTATTTGTGTTGAATGATAAATCAACACATCATCTATATAACAATTACAAAATACATAAAATACAGTACCTAGTATTTGTGTTGAATGGTAAATCAACACATCATCTATAAAACAATGACAAAATACAGTACATAGTATTTGTGTTGAATGGTAAATCAACACATCATCTATAAAACAATTACAAAATACATAAAATACAGTAAATAGTATTTGTGTTGAATGGTACATCAACACATCATTTATAAAACAAAGACAAAATACAGTACCTAGTATTTGTGTTGAATGGTAAATCAACACATCATCTATAAAACAATGACAAAATACAGTACCTAGTATTTGTGTTGAATGGTACAGTGTGTTTAAATGTTCAACTCAGAGAGTGCATATTTAGAGATTTCATTCGTTAAAATGTTTTTTTTCACTTATGTGACAACAATGATTAAAAAAAATATAAGTATAATATGTAAAATGTTTAAATCAGTAGGTCAATCATATCTGGAGTTTTTTGTACTGATACTGCTTACTTCACTTATATAACAATAATATAATAGAAGTTCTATTAATTATATAACAATAATATAACAGAAGTTCTATTAATTATATAACAATAATATAATAGAAGTTCTTTTAATTATATAACAATAATATAACAGAAGTTCTATTAATTATATAACAATAATATAACAAAAGTTCTATTAATTATATAACAATAATATAACAGAAGTTCTATTAATTATATAACAATAATATAACAGAAGTTCTATTAATTATATAACAATAATATAATAGAAGTTCTATTAATTCTATAACAATAATATAACAGAAGTTCTATTAATTATATAACAATAATATAACAAAAGTTCTATTAATTATATAACAATAATATAACAGAAGTTCTATTAATTATATAACAATAATATAACAGAGGTTATATTAATTATATAACAATAATATAACAGAAGTTCTATTAATTATATAACAATAATATAATAGAAGTTCTATTAATTATATAACAATAATATAACAGAAGTTCTATTAATTATATAACAATAATATAACAGAGGTTATATTAATTATATAACAATAATATAACAGAAGTTCTATTAATTATATAACAATAATATAACAAAAGTTCTATTAATTATATAACAATAATATAATAGAAGTTCTATTAATTATATAACAATAATATAATAGAAGTTCTATAAATTATATAACAATAATATAACAAAAGTTCTATTAATTATATAACAATAATATAACAGAGGTTATATTAATTATATAACAATAATATAACAGAAGTTCTATTAATTATATAACAATAATATAACAAAAGTTCTATTAATTATATAACAATAATATAATAGAAGTTCTATTAATTATATAACAATAATATAATAGAAGTTCTATTAATTATATAACAATAATATAACAAAAGTTCTATTAATTATATAACAATAATATAACAGAAGTTCTATTAATTATATAACAATAATATAACAGAGGTTATATTAATTATATAACAATAATATAACAGAAGTTCTATTAATTATATAACAATAATATAACAAAAGTTCTATTAATTATATAACAATAATATAATAGAAGTTCTATTAATTATATAACAATAATATAATAGAAGTTCTATAAATTATATAACAATAATATAACAGAGGTTATATTAATTATATAACAATAATATAACAGAAGTTCTATTAATTATATAACAATAATATAACAGAAGTTCTATAAATTATATAACAATAATATAACAGAGGTTATATTAATTATATAACAATAATATAACAGAGGTTATATTAATTATATAACAATAATATAACAGAAGTTCTATTAATTATATAACAATAATATAACAGAGGTTATATTAATTATATAACAATAATATAACAGAAGTTCTATTAATTATATAACAATAATATAACAGAAGTTCTATTAATTATATAACAATAATATAACAGAGGTTATATTAATTATATAACAATAATATAACAGAAGTTCTATTAATTATATAACAATAATATAACAGAGGTTATATTAATTATATAACAATAATATAACAGAAGTTCTATTAATTATATAACAATAATATAACAGAAGTTCTATTAATTATATAACAATAATATAACAGAAGTTCTATTAATTATATAACAATAATATAATAGAAGTTCTATTAATTATATAACAATAATATAATAGAAGTTCTATTAATTATATAACAATAATATAATAGAAGTTCTATAAATTATATAACAATAATATAACAAAGGTTCTATAAATTATATAACAATAATATAACAGAAGTTCTATTAATTATATAACAATAATATAATAGAAGTTCTATTAATTATATAACAATAATATAACAGAAATTCTATTAATTATATAACAATAATATAATAGAAGTTCTATTAATTATATAACAATAATATAATAGAAGTTCTATTAATTATATAACAATAATATAACAGAAGTTCTATTAATTATATAACAATAATATAATAGAAGTTCTATTAATTATATAACAATAATATAATAGAAGTTCTATTAATTATATAACAATAATATAACAGAAGTTCTATTAATTATATAACAATAATATAACAGAAGTTCTATTAATTATATAACAATAATATAATAGAAGTTCTATTAATTATATAACAATAATATAATAGAAGTTCTATTAATTATATAACAATAATATAATAGAAGTTCTATTAATTATATAACAATAATATAATAGAAGTTCTATTAATTATATAACAATAATATAACAGAAGTTCTATTAATTATATAACAATAATATAATAGAAGTTCTATTAATTATATAACAATAATATAACAAAAGTTCTATTAATTATATAACAATAATATAACAAAAGTTCTATTAATTATATAACAATAATATAATAGAAGTTCTATTAATTATATAACAATAATATAACAGAAGTTCTATAAATTATATAACAATAATATAATAGAAGTTCTATTAATTATATAACAATAATATAATAGAAGTTCTATAAATTATATAACAATAATATAATAGAAGTTCTATTAATTATATAACAATAATATAACAAAAGTTCTATTAATTATATAACAATAATATAATAGAAGTTCTATTAATTATATAACAATAATATAATAGAAGTTCTATTAATTATATAACAATAATATAATAGAAGTTCTATTAATTATATAACAATAATATAACAAAAGTTCTATTAATTATATAACAATAATATAATAGAAGTTCTATTAATTATATAACAATAATATAACAAAAGTTCTATTAATTATATAACAATAATATAACAGAAGTTCTATTAATTATATAACAATAATATAATAGAAGTTCTATTAATTATATAACAATAATATAATAGAAGTTCTATTAATTATATAACAATAATATAATAGAAGTTCTATTAATTATATAACAATAATATAACAAAAGTTCTATTAATTATATAACAATAATATAACAAAGGTTATATTAATTATATAACAATAATATAACAGAAGTTCTATTAATTATATAACAATAATATAATAGAAGTTCTATTAATTATATAACAATAATATAACAAAAGTTCTATTAATTATATAACAATAATATAACAGAAGTTCTATTAATTATATAACAATAATATAATAGAAGTTCTATTAATTATATAACAATAATATAATAGAAGTTCTATAAATTATATAACAATAATATAACAGAAGTTCTATTAATTATACATATAAATGCTTACAGTAAACTGAAATGGTAATGGACAAAAAAGAAAACTGATCCTTGAATATTTAAAAGCATGATGACTTTCTACCAATATTCTTTTTCCCAAAGATGACACAAATAAATACACCTACAGCTAACTTCGTTATTTTATGTCTTAGTAAAATATGTGTTAACTAAAGATGTCATTCATATCTTATATATATCTTTTATGTTTTTCCACTTTGACATGTCTGTGATCATTTGTATGTTTAGTATTCTGACTACCAATTTGAATCTTTCTTTTTTCTTTTTGTTTCTGAATCTTGTACTTGTCTATATAAATCTCAATTACTTCTGGGTGTATTTTAATAAGGGCAGTGATGTAATAATGATGACATTCATTTGGAGATGGGGGACAAAAAATAAAATAAGCAGTTAATTAATAAATTGCATGTGGAAGAGTAGAGGAATTGAAAGTTCTCCTTAAAATACCTCTTTGCTATTGAAAATTACATTTCTGCTAAATTCAAAAGTCCTAGTGGCAAGACATGTGTATGGAAAAATAAAAATAAGTTACAGATGGCATAATGTATATAAAAATGTAAAACTTTAAAATAACACTTAATAGTTTATCTTAAAACAAAGAGCAAAACATACCTTGAAGCTACAGCAGCCCATAGTGTTACAGGCACAAGACAATACAAGTAGTTTGTCAAAGGAAGTGACTGGACTGAAATACACAATATAAAACATAAGCTGGGAATTAATAATCTCTCAAAAATGGGAAAATCTACAAACAATGGACTTGCATATATTAAGACTTTTGCATCAATTTTTCAGCTGTTATGTATATCTATATTTCTGGTAACTTCTGATACACGATTTCATTTAATTTTCATAATTTGCATTCATGGTTGCAAACTATATAGAATATTTGTTATTGTTGTAGGATCTATAAATAGATGTTATGTTTGTGTTGACAATTAGTAATAATAATCATAATAACAAGACTTAAAATGATGCCTATTGTGTAGATTCTCAGTGAATTATGGGATATGGAAGTTTGAAAAATAATTATGTGGTTTCCCATTGGTTGGATGAGGTCACATGAATATGATTAGTTTGTTAACAATCAAGTTTATGTTGTAACTTGGGGTCTATTGTAAAATAATATATAATGAGAAAATTAAAACTATATGTATATAAGGAGAAAATTAGGCATTAAGTTTCATTCCGATTTTTGGAGTCATTCACACTTATTGAGTTCCTGTTGAACTCGGCTGATGTGTTTTATGTAGTATACGTACTCAGATATTTTTCAAGAGGAAAAAGTTTGTTTGGATGGTTCAGTGAATTCAGAAAGTGCTGATTAGTTGCACAATAATATTATTCTGGAATTGTAATAAATTATTCAAAGGAATTCTGGACAACACAATGCTGACAACATCATGGTTCTTGGGGGACTATTACTACATAAACTCGTCTATAATCCCATTCGCATACAAGCCCCCCCCAAATGAATAGGTATATACACTACAAACTGCATCACCCACATATAAGCCGCCTCTCACATATCTGAGTCATCACAAGATGCGCATGGTAAGTTCTAAATGCATTTATTTAGGCTCTTGGGGTAGGAATGTATAATTATTAAAAAGAAATGGTATAAACTTGTTTAAAATGTCATTTAATTTTCTGTTTTCTTAAAGCTCCTACCTAATTAAGATTTGTGCATAACTAGATCGAACGATGACAACAATTGAGCCCTTTTGACTCAAATATTGTTTGTTTATGCATTATTGCATTGGACATGTTATATCAGTGCACCAGTAATTAAATTTTTGTTTTATCTTGAAATTGTAAATACCAGACTCATTAAAATGTGATTCCAACACAACGAAAAACCATATGGTTTGATTCAATATTTGTAATTAGGCTTCCTGACATATTTGCATAATGGCACCACTGCATGTACATTGTAGGTTTGAACATGTGCTGAACAAAGTACATTCCTGCTGAATGAAGTACATCCCTTGAAGTAAAATCATGGATACCACTCACTGCATTAAACTTTAACGATATCTAAAAAAATACAATTATGAAATTTAAAAAATAATGCTTCAAAGATTATGATAATACCGTAAAAGCTGAGTTGTAGTTTGCTTTGATGTAAACAACTTAAACCATACTATCAACTCAAATGCTGGGAGGAAAAAAAACTCCTGATTTTGGAGGTCATTCCACGCTCCCCCCCCCCCACTCGATTTTCATAATATCTCCTGATTTTTGCAGAGAACTACAACCTGAACAAAAACATTTTGCATCATAAATTTCTGCCCTTTCTAATCTTGATAATGTATGAGCAGATATGTTTAGTTAAGATATTCTATGCTGAATAAGGTTTTGAAAAGTTGCTATAGGGCCTAATAATTTAATCTGAAACATGTTGAAATGTGTTATATCCATGTTGAAATGTGTTATATCATGTTGAAATGTGTTATACCATGTTGAAATGTGTTATACCATGTTGAAATGTGTTATATCATGTTGAAATGTGTTATATCCATATTGAAATGTGTTATATCATGTTGAAATGTGTTATTCCATGTTGAAATGTGTTATATCATGTTGAAATGTGTTATATCATGTTGAAATGTGTTATATCCATGTTCATGTTCACATGATATTGTTGTTCCCCTCAAAACAATTGGAGTTGAATATACACTGATGTTTAATGAAGCACACATACAAAATTGAAGGAAAAAATATAGTTGGAACATTTTTGTATTCAACAGAAATATTTTACAAACCATTTTACATAAAAATGCATGCTAATACAGAAAGGTAAAACTTTAAAATACATACCATATAACAGAATAATAATAACTGCTCCAAGCGACGTGAATATTAAACTGATCCATTTCTGACTTTTCCAAAATGGCTGACCTAACTTATCAACCCTGACCTTTGGCCTATAAATCCCTGAATGCTCCTCTAGAAGCAAGCTCAAGATATATGCTGTCCATCCTAAAAATCCAAGACTTATGCTTACACTGCAAATAAAAAAATGTTATTTTAACAAGGTGAGGACATATGGAATGAAAGAATTAATGATTTTTTAAAAATATATTTTAACCATGAATGAAAATAAGCATGTTGTGAATGAAATGCAATGTTATTGTTCTTGTTGAAGAACTTAATAGTATTTTTCAGCAAACAATAGACTATACATGGCAGCAAGTATAAATGGTGGAGGAAGCACCTGGGGAAATTCCGGAAAGAACCACCGATGTATGAAAAGCTACTGGCAAGCTTTCTCACATAACCACATTGGCCAAACCTGAGACTCAAACCCAAGCAGACAGAGAAATGCATTGTCTAAAACCATACCAAGCAAGAACAACATCCATCATGAAGTTAAGGAAATTTATGCAAATAAAAAAATTCTGAACCTTAATTTGAATTTTTTATGATTGTGACATTCATGCCATGATCAAAAGGGTGAGCAAGCATCTTGCTGAATAAATTATTTTACCATTAGTTTCACTCATATCAAGTATTAGGCGAAATGATCAAGGGCTTTAATATATTTTCAAATGTGGTCTGATCCCTTAAAACATACATGGTACCCAGGGAAGGCAGTTTTAAAAAAATATATGCCAGGATAATTTCATTTCACAGAGTTCATATTAAAATAATAAGAAATGTCTAAACTGCATCTATGGGTGAGTACTGCATTTTAAAAGTGCCTTCCTTGTGTCCCATGTATGTTTTAATGGAACAGCCCTGAAAATGCTTACACAAACATACAACAAACTATTAAGTTAACACCACTACTGCCATGGAAATGCTTACACAAACATACAACAAACTATTAAGTAAACACCACTACTGCCATGGAAATGCTTACACAAACATACAACAAACTATTAAGTAAACACCACTACTGCCATGGAAATGCTTACACAAACATACAACAAACTATTAAGTAAACACCACTACTGCCATGGAAATGCTTATACAAACATACAACAAACTATTAAGTAAACACCACTACTGCCATGGAAATGCTTACACAAACATACAACAAACTATTAAGTAAACACCACTATTGCCATGGAAACATGACCTACTATTACCTCACAAAAATTAAACCACAAGTCGGGAAGGGCCCCCACTATAGACTACAGAAAAATCTTATAATAATCGGCTTTTCAAATGCTGCAAAAGTTTCTTTAAGCTGATAAGAAGAAATGAAGATTCCCCTTCACCATTTCCTTCTTCTCCCAAACATGCATTGGCCTGACTTTGACAGCAGCATCAACAAAAAAGATGGCACAATGCCAAAGGCTTTATTAATCAGACTGGTTCAATATTATACCTACTCCTAAACTGAAGTATTGTATCAAATATTAACCAAAACCATAAAACCATTAAAAACACTTTTGATGAGCAGTGGTAGAAAAATTATGACTATGTCTCACATCCCACTAATGTATGCTCAACAAAAGTTATTTATTATCATTATCCTTGGGAGAGAAAATTACATTATCTTGAAATTAGCGAGAGTGAGGGTCTATTTTTATGCTAATTTTCAGATACCTGTGTCACCATGCTTATACAGGTTAAATGAAAATGAGCTCCACTCCTAAGATACCTATGTGTTGTTGTTATTGTTGGTGTAATACGGTTTAATGCCATTTTTCAGCAAAATACAGGTTATACATGGTGGCCAGTATTAATGGTGGCGGAAGAACCCAGGAAAGAACCACCAACTCACGAGAAGCTACAAGCAAGTTTTCTCATATACCCACATTGGCCGAGTCCAAGGCTCGAACCCACACTGACAGAGGTGAGATGGCAGTGATCTGTGACGGTGACCACTTAAGACCACTCGGCCACTCAGGGCCCTCTATACCTATGTGTCACCATGCTTATACAGGTTAAATGAAAATGAGCTCCACTCCTAAGATACCTGTGTCACCATGCAAGGTTAAATAAAAATGAGCTCCACTCCTAAAATAGCTATGTGTCACCATGCTTATACAGGTAAAATGAAAATTAGCTCCACTCCTACGATACCTATGTGTCACCTTGCTTATACAGGTGAAATTAATCCACTCATAATATAAAACATTGCTTAATCTACATCTTTTAAAATTTTATGCCAAACGTTTGCATGCTTTCAGAAGCATTTTTTGAAAAATGATTTTTAAAGTTTTTTTTTAAAAAAGAATTTTATGTTCTTTTTAAAAAATATGCTAATAAATAGTGTACATGCATAAAAGTACAGATGAAGTACATAATGTACAAAATTATCACAATGCATATTAAACTTGCCCAAGAAAAAATCTATCATAGGTCTGGAAGTAATTTAAGCCTCTCAAAGCCTTCTCAATCAGTTCATGACACTGCAAAATCTGAAATACATGGAAACAAACTATTACAATATCTTCTAAAATCAACATTGAGAATCAGAAAACTGTAATGAATATAAAAAAGTACTATTGATCTCAAACATACACACACACATACAGAATGAATGATAAACAATTGGATTCAAATTGGTTATGTCTGAAATATATTACTTAAAATGAAAATGCGAACTATGATTTTTTTTTTTACATGACTTGATTATAATGCATGTCCAAATCATGAAAGCAATTACTGTATCAATACAATCATAAAAGCAATTACTGTATCTATACAATTATGAAAGCAATTACTGTATCTATACAATCATGAAAGCAATTACTGTATCTATCCAATCATGAAAGCAATTATTGTATCTATACAATCATGAAAGCAATTACTGTATCTATACAATCATGAAAGCAATTACAATATCTATACAATCATGAAAGCAATTACTGTATCTATACAATCATGAAAGCAATTACTGTATCTATACAATCATGAAAGCTAGTGATGGGAATCGGTCAGAAATTCATAATCGATAATCGGTTCCCATTAACCAACTAATCATCGATTATAATCGGTTACTAAGAGCAAATTTTAATTTTTGTTAAACAGTTATATCTTTGATCAAGAGCTCAATATGTTTATAAATGTACAGGAGTAATCTCTTTTAATGACATGTATACTTCAACCTGACAATAATATTTCATTATGTGTTACTTTTCTTCTACAACTTTGTTAAATGAACGCAACTTTTAATGGCTGATCAGACATATGTAACTGAAATACTGCTACAATCCCCCACCCAAATTCTTTCGTTCACATGTGATGTGTCTAATAATTAAAATATAGGAAGATATGTTTTTCTTGTTTGTCACTGTTTATAAATACTACAAAAGATGTTGCACTTTTAACTGAAACAAATCAACAAAATGTGTTTAAATTTATTTCCTCAATAATTTAACAACTTGATCATGCAATAATGACTGTATGTTCCTAATTATGAATCCTAAGGTTTCATATTTGTAGTTGTGAAGGGAATTAATAAATTTCAGGTCAACTTTAGTGGCTGTGAGTTTTACAAACCTTTGTGCTTTGCATACACTTAAAAAGTAGTCTCCCTTTACACACAATCGATTATGGAGTTCACAATCGATTATCTGCTCAACCAACTGATGATCGATTATAATCGATAATCAGAACAACACTAATGAAAGCAATTACTGTATCTATACAATCAAAGTAACCAGACACCTAATCGATAATAAGGCCTGTACCATCTGTTTCAAGCTAAATCTAACTGTAACTGATTAGGTTTCTTTTAACAAAATATAACCTAATTTCTGTTTATAATATTGGCTAAAAAAATTAGAAACTAAGAATTTATTATTATGACCTTTAGTTCTATTCCCATTACATACATCTTAACTAATAAGAGCTGCACAGATCTGAATAACACCACAACTAATCATTCGATAATGATTGCAGCAATAAAATACCTTGTAAATGAACATCTACTGCCAGCAATAAAATGCTTTTGGAATGAATATTGACTACCAGCAATAAAATGCCTCATGAATGATTATTGATTGCCAGCAATAAAATGCCTTGTGAAAACATACTGACTGCCTGCAATAAAATGCCCTGTGAATGAATATCAGCTTCAGCAATAAAATGCCTTGTGAATGAATATCATCTGCCAGCAATAAAATGCCTTGTGAAAACATATTGACTGCCAGCAATAAAATACCTTGTGAACGAATATCAACTGCAGCAATAAAATGCCTTGTGAATGAATATTGACTGCCAGCAATGAAATCACTTGTGAATGAATAGCAATAAAATACCTTGTGAATGAATATTGACTGCCAGCAATGAAATCACTTGTGAATGAATAGCAATAAAATGCCTTGTGAATGAATACTGACTGACAGCATAAAAAGTCTTTAAAAAGAATATCAACTGCCAGCAATAAAATGCTTTGTGAATGAATACTGACTAACAGCATTAAAAGTCTTTTAAAAGAATATCAACTGCCAGCAATAAAATGACTTGTGAATGAATACTGACTGACAGCAATAAAAGCTTTTCAATGAATAACGAGTACTGTTTTGCTAATCTTGAGATATGTAATAGCTTATCTGATTAGTTTTTAATGAGTTTCATTCTTTTGTACTATAGGAATATTTGGATGGTATACTATGCTGAGAAAAACAGACTACAAATCCATGCTAAAAGACACACTGCAGGAACCAATGACCAGCCATTATGGATCTAATGTTTGTAATGACTGTTCATACTAACCACTAAGAACCTAACATACATATCACCTTTTGTACTGACTGCTATGGTTCAAATGTACACACTGCCTTGTCATACTTGACCACTATCAATGTAATATACATAAGACTTTTTCATACTGACCACTATCTATGTAACATACCAATTCATACCATTTTTTAATACTGACCACTATCAATGTAATATGCCAAGTCATATTGCCTTTTGATACTGCCCATTATCAGTGAAATATATATACTGCCTTTTCAAACTGACCACTATTAATGTAATATACATACCAACTTTTCATACTGACCACTATCAATGTAATATACCAAGTCATACCATCTTTTCATACTGACCACTATGTAATATACCAATTCATACCATCTTTTAATACTGAACAATATCAATATACATACGCCTTGTCATAATGACCAATATCAATATAATATACAAACCACTTTGTCATAAATAGCACTGTCAATATAATATATGTACTGCCTTGTTATAATGACCACTATCAATGTAATATACATACCGCCCTCTCATAATGACCATTGCCAATGTAATATACATAAGGCCATGTCATAATAACCAATATCAATGTAATATACATACCGCCTTGTCATAATAACCAATATCAATGTAATACATATACTGCCTTGTCATAATGACCATTGTCAATGTAATATACATACTGCCATGTCATAATAACCAATATCAATGTAATATACATACTGCCTTGTCATAATAACCAATATCAATGTAATACATATACTGCCTTGTCATAATGACCAATATCAATGTAATATATGTACCGCCTTGTTATAGTGACCACTATCGATGTAATATAAATAATGCCATGTCATAATAACCACTATCAATGTAATATACATACCGCCTTGTCATAATGATCAATATCAATGTAATATACATACGGCCATGTCATAATGACCAATATCAATGTAATATACATACTGCCATGTCATAAAAACCAATATCAATGTAATACATATACTGCCATGTCATAATAACCAATATCAATGTAATATACATACTGCCTTGTCATAATGACCACTATCAATGTAATATACATACCACCTTGTTATAGTGACCACTATCGATGCAACATAAATACTGCCATGTCATAAATAGCACTGTCAATGTAATATACATACACCTTGTCATAATGACCAATATCAATATAATATACATACTGCCATGTCATAATAACCAATATCAATGTAATATACATACCGCCCTCTCATAATGACCATTGTCAATGTAATATACATACTGCCATGTCATAATAACCAATATCAATGTAATATACATACTGCCCTATCATAATAACCAATATCAATGTAATATACATACCGCCCTCTCATAATGACCATTGTCAATGTAATATACATACTGCCATGTCATAATAACCAATATCAATGTAATATACATACTGCCTTGTCATAATAACCAATATCAATGTAATATACATACCGCCCTCTCATAATGACCATTGTCAATGTAATATACATACTGCCATGTCATAATAACCAATATCAATGTAATATACATACTGCCTTGTCATAATAACCAATATCAATGTAATACATATACTGCCTTGTCATAATGACCAATATCAATGTAATATATGTACCGCCTTGTTATAGTGACCACTATCGATGTAATATAAATACTGCCATGTCATAATAAACCACTATCAATGTAATATACATACCGCCTTGTCATAATGACCACTATGGATCAAATTCTGAATGTGACGAGCATCATCCACCTTCAAGACCAGACAACAAAAACTTGATATTAAATATATGCTTTTATTAAAGACATACAAACTTGATATTAAATATATGCTTTTATTAAAGACATAAAAAGGAAAGATGATATTTTAACCATATATTTATCCATATTTTTTTCATTTACTCACCATGGGGATTTAAACAATATTAGACTGATACAGTAATTCGCTTGTAAGAGGTAATTAAATCATTGTTTATATTTAAACATTTTTATTTAATGTTCTCATTATCTGTAAATATTTTTCTCAATCTTTTTACTTTCTAGCTGAAATTGTATTGTAAATATATGCAATGTAAACATCTTTGGGAATATTAATTGGTAATTTAAACATTTAACATTTAAATAATGCTGATGAAAATTTAAGTTAATATTGTGCAATTCTTTATATAAAACATTTTAAACATCATACATAGGATTAATAAGAAGACATATAAAACATTTAAAACATTATACATAGGATTAATAAGAAGACATATAAAACATTTAAAACATCATACATAGGATTAATAAGAAGACATATAAAATATTTAAAACATTATACATCGGATTAATAAGAAGACATATAAAACATTTAAAACATCATACATAGGATTAATAAGAAGACATATAAAATATTTAAAACATTATACATAGGATTAATAAGAAGACATATAAAATATTTAAAACATCATACATAGGATTAATAAGAAGACATATAAAATATTTAAAACATTATACATAGGATTAATAAGAAGACATATAAAACATTTAAAACATCATACATAGGATTAATAAGAAGACATATAAAACATTTTAAACATCATACATAGGATTAATAAGAAGACATATAAAATATTTAAAACATTATACATAGGATTAATAAGAAGACATACAAAACATTTAAAACATTATACATAGGATTAATAAGAAGACATATAAAATATTTAAAACATCATACATAGGATTAATAAGAAGACATATAAAATATTTAAAACATTATACATAGGATTAATAAGAAGACATATAAAACATTTAAAACATTATACATAGGATTAATAAGAAGACATATAAAATATTTAAAACATCATACATAGGATTAATAAGAAGACATATAAAATATTTAAAACATTATACATAGGATTAATAAGAAGACATATAAAACATTTAAAACATCATACATAGGATTAATAAGAAGACATATAAAACATTTTAAACATCATACATAGGATTAATAAGAAGACATATAAAACATTTAAAACATTATACATAGGATTAATAAGAAGACATATAAAACATTTAAAACATTATACATAGGATTAATAAGAAGACATATAAAACATTTAAAACATTATACATAGGATTAATAAGAAGACATATAAAACATTTAAAACATTATACATAGGATTAATAAGAAGACATATAAAACATTTAAAACATCATACATAGGATTAATAAGAAGACATATAAAATATTTAAAACATCATACATAGGATTAATAAGAAGACATATAAAACATTTAAAACATCATAGATAGGATTAATAAGAAGACATATAAAACATTTTAAACATCATACATAGGATTTAATAAGAAGACATATAAAACATTTAAAACATTATACATAGGATTAATAAGAAGACATATAAAACATTTAAAACATTATACATAGGATTAATAAGAAGACATATAAAATATTTAAAACATTATACATAGGATTAATAAGAAGACATATAAAACATTTAAAACATCATACATAGGATTAATAAGAAGACATATAAAATATTTAAAACATCATACATAGGATTAATAAGAAGACATATAAAACATTTAAAACATCATACATAGGATTAATAAGAAGACATATAAAATATTTAAAACATCATACATAGGATTAATAAGAAGACATATAAAATATTTAAAACATCATACATAGGATTAATAAGAAGACATATAAAACATTTAAAACATCATAGATAGGATTAATAAGAAGACATATAAAACATTTTAAACATTATACATAGGATTTAATAAGAAGACATATAAAACATTTAAAACATCATACATAGGATTAATAAGAAGACATATAAAACATTTAAAACATTATACATAGGATTAATAAGAATACATATAAAACATTTAAAACATCATACATAGGATTAATAAGAAGACATATAAAATATTTAAAACATCATACATAAGATTAATAAGAAGACATATAAAACATTTAAAACATTATACATAGGATTAATAAGAAGACATATAAAAGATTTAAAACATTATACATAGGATTAATAGTAAGACATATAAAACATTTAAAACATCATACATAGGATTAATAAGAAGACATATAAAACATTTAAAACATTATACATAGGATTAATAAGAAGACATATAAAATATTTAAAACATCATACATAGGATTAATAAGAAGACATATAAAACATTTAAAACATTATACATAGGATTAATAAGAAGACATATAAAAGATTTAAAACATCATACATAAGATTAATAAGAAGACATATAAAACATTTAAAACATTATACATAGGATTAATAAGAAGACATATAAAACATTTAAAACATTATACATAGGATTAATAAGAAGACATATAAAACATTTAAAACATCATACATAGGATTAATAAGAAGACATATAAAACATTTAAAACATCATACATAGGATTAATAAGAAGACATATAAAATATTTAAAACATCATACATAGGATTAATAAGAAGACATATAAAATATTTAAAACATTATACATAGGATTAATAAGAAGACATATAAAACATTTAAAACATCATACATAAGATTAATAAGAAGACATATAAAATATTTAAAACATCATACATAGGATTAATAAGAAGACATATAAAATATTTAAAACATTATACATAAGATTAATAAGAAGACATATAAAACATTTAAAACATCATACATAGGATTAATAAGAAGACATATAAAATATTTAAAACATTATACATAGGATTAATAAGAAGACATATAAAATATTTAAAACATCATACATAGGATTAATAAGAAGACATATAAAACATTTAAAACATCATACATAGGATTAATAAGAAGACATATAAAATATTTAAAACATTATACATAGGATTAATAAGAAGACATATAAAACATTTAAAACATCATACATAAGATTAATAAGAAGACATATAAAACATTTAAAACATCATACATAGGATTAATAAGAAGACATATAAAATATTTAAAACATTATACATAGGATTAATAAGAAGACATATAAAATATTTAAAACATCATACATAGGATTAATAAGAAGACATATAAAATATTTAAAACATCATACATAGGATTAATAAGAAGACATATAAAACATTTAAAACATTATACATAGGATTAATAAGAAGACATATAAAACATTTAAAACATCATACATAGGATTAATAAGAAGACATATAAAACATTTAAAACATCATACATAGGATTTAATAAGAAGACATATAAAACATTTAAAACATCATACATAGGATTTAATAAGAAGACATATAAAACATTTAAAACATCATACATAGGATTAATAAGAAGACATATAAAACATTTAAAACATCATACATAGGATTAATAAGAAGACATATAAAACATTTAAAACATCATACATAGGATTAATAAGAAGACATATAAAACATTTAAAACATCATACATAGGATTAATAAGAAGACATATAAAACATTTAAAACATCATACATAGGATTAATAAGAAGACATATAAAACATTTAAAACATCATACATAGGATTAATAAGAAGACATATAAAACATTTAAAACATTATACATAGGATTAATAAGAAGACATATAAAATATTTAAAACATCATACATAGGATTAATAAGAAGACATATAAAACATTTAAAACATTATACATAGGATTAATAAGAAGACATATAAAACATTTAAAACATCATACATAGGATTAATAAAAAGACATATAAAACATTTAAAACATCATACATAGGATTAATAAGAAGACATATAAAACATTTAAAACATCATACATAGGATTAATAAGAAGGCATATAAAATATTTAAAACATCATACATAGGATTAATAAGAAGACATATAAAATATTTAAAACATCATACATAGGATTAATAAGAAGACATATAAAATATTTAAAACATTATACATAGGATTAATAAGAAGACATATAAAATATTTAAAACATCATACATAAGATTAATAAGAAGACATATAAAACATTTAAAACATTATACATAAGATTAATAAGAAGGCATATAAAATATTTAAAACATCATACATAGGATTAATAAGAAGACATATAAAATATTTAAAACATCATACATAGGATTAATAAGAAGGCATATAAAATATTTAAAACATCATACATAGGATTAATAAGAAGACATATAAAATATTTAAAACATCATACATAGGATTAATAAGAAGACATATAAAATATTTAAAACATTATACATAGGATTAATAAGAAGACATATAAAACATTTAAAACATCATACATAGGATTAATAAGAAGACATATAAAACATTTAAAACATCATACATAGGATTAATAAGAAGACATATAAAACATTTAAAACATCATACATAGGATTAATAAGAAGACATATAAAACATTTAAAACATCATACATAGGATTAATAAGAAGACATATAAAACATTTAAAACATTATACATAGGATTAATAAGAAGGCATATAAAACATTTAAAACATTATACATAGGATTAATAAGAAGGCATATAAAACATTTAAAACATTATACATAGGATTAATAAGAAGGCATATAAAACATTTAAAACATCATACATAGGATTAATAAGAAGACATATAAAATATTTAAAACATTATACATAGGATTAATAAGAAGACATATAAAACATTTAAAACATTATACATAGGATTAATAAGAAGACATATAAAACATTTAAAACATTATACATAGGATTAATAAGAAGGCATATAAAACATTTAAAACATCATACATAGGATTAATAAGAAGACATATAAAACATTTAAAACATCATACATAGGATTAATAAGAAGACATATAAAACATTTAAAACATCATACATAGGATTAATAAGAAGACATATAAAACATTTAAAACATCATACATAAGATTAATAAGAAGACATATAAAACATTTAAAACATCATACATAGGATTAATAAGAAGACATATAAAATATTTAAAACATTATACATAGGATTAATAAGAAGACATATAAAATATTTAAAACATCATACATAGGATTAATAAGAAGACATATAAAATATTTAAAACATCATACATAGGATTAATAAGAAGACATATAAAACATTTAAAACATTATACATAGGATTAATAAGAAGACATATAAAACATTTAAAACATCATACATAGGATTAATAAGAAGACATATAAAACATTTAAAACATCATACATAAGATTAATAAAAAGACATATAAAACATTTAAAACATCATACATAGGATTTAATAAGAAGACATATAAAACATTTAAAACATCATACATAGGATTTAATAAGAAGACATATAAAACATTTAAAACATCATACATAGGATTAATAAGAAGACATATAAAACATTTAAAACATCATACATAGGATTAATAAGAAGACATATAAAACATTTAAAACATCATACATAGGATTAATAAGAAGACATATAAAACATTTAAAACATCATACATAGGATTAATAAGAAGACATATAAAACATTTAAAACATCATACATAGGATTAATAAGAAGACATATAAAACATTTAAAACATTATACATAGGATTAATAAGAAGACATATAAAATATTTAAAACATCATACATAGGATTAATAAGAAGACATATAAAACATTTAAAACATTATACATAGGATTAATAAGAAGACATATAAAACATTTAAAACATCATACATAGGATTAATAAAAAGACATATAAAACATTTAAAACATCATACATAGGATTAATAAAAAGACATATAAAACATTTAAAACATCATACATAGGATTAATAAGAAGACATATAAAACATTTAAAACATCATACATAGGATTAATAAGAAGGCATATAAAATATTTAAAACATCATACATAGGATTAATAAGAAGACATATAAAATATTTAAAACATCATACATAGGATTAATAAGAAGACATATAAAATATTTAAAACATTATACATAGGATTAATAAGAAGACATATAAAATATTTAAAACATCATACATAAGATTAATAAGAAGACATATAAAACATTTAAAACATTATACATAAGATTAATAAGAAGGCATATAAAATATTTAAAACATCATACATAGGATTAATAAGAAGACATATAAAATATTTAAAACATCATACATAGGATTAATAAGAAGGCATATAAAATATTTAAAACATCATACATAGGATTAATAAGAAGACATATAAAATATTTAAAACATCATACATAGGATTAATAAGAAGACATATAAAATATTTAAAACATTATACATAGGATTAATAAGAAGACATATAAAACATTTAAAACATCATACATAGGATTAATAAGAAGACATATAAAACATTTAAAACATCATACATAGGATTAATAAGAAGACATATAAAACATTTAAAACATCATACATAGGATTAATAAGAAGACATATAAAACATTTAAAACATCATACATAGGATTAATAAGAAGACATATAAAACATTTAAAACATTATACATAGGATTAATAAGAAGACATATAAAACATTTAAAACATTATACATAGGATTAATAAGAAGGCATATAAAACATTTAAAACATTATACATAGGATTAATAAGAAGGCATATAAAACATTTAAAACATCATACATAGGATTAATAAGAAGACATATAAAATATTTAAAACATTATACATAGGATTAATAAGAAGACATATAAAACATTTAAAACATTATACATAGGATTAATAAGAAGGCATATAAAACATTTAAAACATCATACATAGGATTAATAAGAAGACATATAAAACATTTAAAACATCATACATAGGATTAATAAGAAGACATATAAAACATTTAAAACATCATACATAGGATTAATAAGAAGACATATAAAACATTTAAAACATCATACATAAGATTAATAAGAAGACATATAAAACATTTAAAACATCATACATAGGATTAATAAGAAGACATATAAAATATTTAAAACATTATACATAGGATTAATAAGAAGACATATAAAATATTTAAAACATCATACATAGGATTAATAAGAAGACATATAAAATATTTAAAACATCATACATAGGATTAATAAGAAGACATATAAAACATTTAAAACATCATACATAGGATTAATAAGAAGACATATAAAATATTTAAAACATCATACATAGGATTAATAAGAAGACATATAAAACATTTAAAACATCATACATAGGATTAATAAGAAGACATATAAAACATTTAAAACATCATACATAGGATTAATAAGAAGACATATAAAATATTTAAAACATCATACATAGGATTAATAAGAAGATATATAAAACATTTAAAACATTATACATAGGATTAATAAGAAGACATATAAAACATTTTAAACATCATACATAGTATTAATAAGAAGACATATAAAACATTTAAAACATCATACATAGGATTAATAAGAAGACATATAAAACATTTAAAACATCATACATAGGATTAATAAGAAGACATATAAAACATTTAAAACATTATACATAGGATTAATAAGAAGACATATAAAACATTTAAAACATCATACATAAGATTAATAAGAAGACATATAAAATATTTAAAACATTATACATAGGATTAATAAGAAGGCATATAAAACATTTAAAACATCATACATAGGATTAATAAGAAGACATATAAAACATTTAAAACATCATACATAGGATTAATAAGAAGACATATAAAACATTTAAAACATCATACATAGGATTAATAAGAAGACATATAAAACATTTAAAACATCATACATAGGATTAATAAGAAGACATATAAAACATTTAAAACATTATACATAGGATTAATAAGAAGACATATAAAACATTTAAAACATCATACATAGGATTAATAAGAAGACATATAAAATATTTAAAACATTATACATAGGATTAATAAGAAGACATATAAAACATTTAAAACATCATACATAAGATTAATAAGAAGACATATAAAATATTTAAAACATTATACATAGGATTAATAAGAAGACATATAAAATATTTAAAACATTATACATAGGATTAATAAGAAGACATATAAAATATTTAAAACATTATACATAGGATTAATAAGAAGACATATAAAATATTTAAAACATCATACATAAGATTAATAAGAAGACATATAAAATATTTAAAACATCATACATAGGATTAATAAGAAGACATATAAAACATTTAAAACATCATAGATAGGATTAATAAGAAGACATATAAAATATTTAAAACATCATACATAGGATTAATAAGAAGACATATAAAACATTTAAAACATCATAGATAGGATTAATAAGAAGACATATAAAATATTTAAAACATCATACATAGGATTAATAAGAAGACATATAAAATATTTAAAACATCATACATAAGATTAATAAGAAGACATATAAAACATTTAAAACATTATACATAGGATTAATAAGAAGACATATAAAATATTTAAAACATTATACATAGGATTAATAAGAAGACATATAAAATATTTAAAACATCATACATAGGATTAATAAGAAGACATATAAAACATTTAAAACATCATACATAGGATTTAATAAGAAGACATATAAAACATTTAAAACATCATACATAGGATTAATAAGAAGGCATATAAAATATTTAAAACATCATACATAGGATTAATAAGAAGACATATAAAACATTTTAAACATCATACATAGGATTAATAAGAAGACATATAAAATATTTAAAACATTATACATAGGATTTAATAAGAAGACATATAAAACATTTAAAACATCATACATAAGATTAATAAGAAGACATATAAAAGATTTAAAACATTATACATAGGATTAATAAGAAGACATATAAAATATTTAAAACATTATACATAGGATTAATAAGAAGACATAAAATATTTAAAACATCATACATAGGATTAATAAGAAGACATATAAAACATTTAAAACATCATACATAGGATTTAATAAGAAGACATATAAAACATTTTAAACATCATACATAGGATTAATAAGAAGACATATAAAACATTTAAAACATCATACATAGGATTAATAAGAAGACATATAAAACATTTAAAACATCATACATAGGATTTAATAAGAAGACATATAAAACATTTTAAACATCATACATAGGATTTAATAAGAAGACATATAAAACATTTAAAACATCATACATAGGATTAATAAGAAGACATATAAAACATTTAAAACATCATACATAGGATTAATAAGAAGACATATAAAACATTTAAAACATCATACATAGGATTAATAAGAAGACATATAAAATATTTAAAACATCATACATAGGATTAATAAGAAGACATATAAAACATTTAAAACATCATACATAGGATTAATAAGAAGACATATAAAACATTTAAAACATCATACATAGGATTTAATAAGAAGACATATAAAACATTTTAAACATCATACATAGGATTAATAAGAAGACATATAAAATATTTAAAACATTATACATAGGATTAATAAGAAGACATAAAATATTTAAAACATCATACATAGGATTAATAAGAAGACATATAAAACATTTAAAACATCATACATAGGATTAATAAGAAGACATATAAAATATTTAAAACATCATACATAGGATTAATAAGAAGACATATAAAACATTTAAAACATCATACATAGGATTAATAAGAAGGCATATAAAATATTTAAAACATTATACATAGGATTAATAAGAAGGCATATAAAACATTTAAAACATCATACATAGGATTAATAAGAAGACATATAAAATATTTAAAACATTATACATAGGATTAATAAGAAGACATATAAAACATTTTAAACATTATACATAGGATTTAATAAGAAGACATATAAAACATTTTAAACATCATACATAGGATTAATAAGAAGACATATAAAATATTTAAAACATTATACATAGGATTAATAAGAAGACATATAAAACATTTAAAACATTATACATAGGATTAATAAGAAGACATATAAAACATTTAAAACATTATACATAGGATTAATAAGAAGACATATAAAACATTTAAAACATCATACATAGGATTAATAAGAAGACATATAAAACATTTAAAACATTATACATAGGATTAATAAGAAGACACAAGTAAACCAAGTGCTGACTGTACTACAAGATATGTAAAAGTCATGTGGAAATGTACCATCAAATTCTACATGTTTTACATCGCATGAAGAAAAATATACAATTACAATTTTCAAGGTGTGTGTCAAATGAGATGAATAAATTTTCTCTGAAATATGGTCCATGTATTCATGATTGCACAATACAATATAAACAACAGAAATAATATCTATTATATTTATCTACTATCTATAAAATATTTCACCTAAGCTATATAAATACTATATATATATATATATATATATATATATATATATATATATATATGTGTGTGTGTGTGTGGTGTTTCAACTGAATTTTTCAGCTTTCAGAGGTAATTAGGTCCCACCCACCCCCTACAAGGAAGGGAAATACATTGCATATTGGTTTTGTAATGTTCTTCCATCAGTGTATTCATCACAACTTCTTATAATCAAGAATGCTCAAAACATATAGTGATCACAACATATAGTGCTCAAAACATAGCAAGCCAAACCAGACCAAATTGAGAGGATCCCAAGACCTGATCACATTATACTATGACTTTATTTGAAAATATTTTTACACATTTTAATTTTTTTTGTTTAAAATATTTTCTGATAAAGCATTGTAAGCACAATTTTAAATAAATTACATGTTGCACAGAAATGAAATTTGCACTCATAAGTAGACAACTGGATTAGAATTTTTAGGCACTTTTGCATTTTTTAAACATTTTTTTAACACATTTCTTAACTTTTTAGACTAACAAAAACCCTTGTAAATGCAATTAATAAACATCAAATGTCTTAGACATTTATATTGAGTTTGGAAGGCACATTTTGTATTCTTAACTTTTTAGACTAACAAAAACCCTTGTAAATGCAATTAATAAACATCAAATGTCTTAGACAGACATTTTTATTGAGTTTGGAAGGCACATTTTGTGTTTTTATGTAACTGAAGTGACCAGACTTTCTGTACAGTATATCACCTTTTTCCAAATTTCACTGATTTTGGACTTCGGGATATTTTGACAGCTATTTCTAAGCATCATGAATCAAACTCACTTGACACAGACAAGTGAAATTTGGTGGTCATATTGATGTGGCTGACTTCTTAAATTTTCAAGCCATAATAATTCTTCTCTTATTACACACATTTTTTAAGCCTCTGGATATTGACTGCTTTTACCTAATTAGCATGATCAAGCAAACAGCACTAGGGTCAGACAAATGATATTTGCTAAGCTATTCTCTACACATATGAATATAAAAACTAAAAAGGTTATGAAGCCATTATAACAATGTTTCAAGCTTTTAAAACAAATTTAAACTCTATGGACTTTGACTGCAGGCAAATTAAAGATGGAATGCATGTTTATTACATGTACAGATAATATGAGTAGACTTCCTTGCTATTCTAACAATTTTTCAAAAATTATGAACATTGTATTAAAAAAATAACATTTTTTCCTTTCTTTTACTTTTGGGTTAAAGATTCTAACCTCCTTGAAATCTATTATAGACAAATGTCAAAATTACATGAAATCTGAAAAGCTAAATGTTTTCTAGGTGCTGCATGTACTTAAAATTACTGAATCTTAAATCGGCATGGTAACACTCTGAGAATTTCTTTATCACACCTCCAGCTAAACTTAATTTGATTCTCCTTCATGGATATTTTCTTACATTCTGTCTAGTACTAGTATAATTAAATGATAATAACTGTTATGGAGGTGGTGAGAAGGAGATTGTGGGAGACACATTTTTGTTTTCAGGAAGAACATACCCTTTTTTGACTTTATAAACAAATCACTTTTAGTGTGTGAAAGAAATATTATGTGCTTTTTCATATGAAAATAAACATCAAAGACAATATTGCATATTAAGGTCACTGCAATTTAAGTGAATAGAAAATGAATGTCACCATTTACATACCATCATGGAAGGCATCAACTCTCTGAAAAAGAGTTTTTTTAAAAAATGTTTAACTTCATAGAAACTTACACGAGTCTAAATATAGATCATGCAGACACATGGTAAATAAGTATACAGACAAATGACACTATACATATATTTATCAAAAATACACCAGAACCGTTTTGTCCGAAGGAAATTCTGATCCTTACTACCAATGTAAATGACCTACACAACTACTCACATGAGCCTAAACTTTGACACTGTAATCATCCTTGCTGGTCAATCTAACTAGGGCCCCGCACCCTATTCCTCATCTCTAGGAGAGAAGCAACAGCAGAGCAAGTTGATTTTATGTTAATTGGATAACTAGATAATCTTAAATAGCATGAGACAAAACTCATCCAACCAACAACCCAAAAATGTTGATAATAAACTGATTTAATAAAATGAAGTGTTTTTCCCAAATATGAGTGGGTCATGACAAAGAAATAAAAATAATAGCGTGCAAATAAAGTATGACCAGTTTTGCAATACCACCCCTTCAGCCGAAAAAGTAGCCTCATAAGAGGGTTGGTATTTGAGGTGAAATCTCTTTATGACATAATAGTTTGTGCACTGGTCCTATCAATGCTTTACCTTGCTGTTTAATAATGTGTGTGTGTGTGTGTGTGTGTGTGTGTATATATATATTGGCACTTAACAGTATGTCTACACAAAAATAGCTAAATCTTGTCAATTATAAAGTTTTCAATATGCAACTATAAAGAACTGCACAAAAACTTGTGCAAACACGAAAAACTTCATGATAAAAGATATAAAAGCTAAAGATGTAAAATGTATATATAAGATAAATTTAAAGTAATTATTTAAAAAATATAATTTATAAAAGTTTTCAATATGCAACTATAAAGAACTGCACAAAAACTTGTGCAAACACGAAAAACTTCATGATAAAAGATATAAAGGCTAAAGATGTAAAATGTATATATAAGATAAATTTAAAGTAATTATTTAAAAAATATAAAATCTCAAAAATCATTTAATAGAAGAATCTGCAGTTAACGATTCATGTCATGCAGGAACCAGACATATAAAAATCCTGATTCCCAGTTTACAATAATTTAAATCAGAAAATTAGGAGTTTTCTAATGTCAAAATGGCATATTATGTGAAGATTTATAAATGTTTTTCAAAATGTGTAGACTGGTGCAGAAGATATGGAAACATACAAAAGTATACACAGAGGGTGTACAAGATGTGATGTCATACAAGCATGCTCTGCTTTATTATCTTAAGTACAAATTACATTTTTTATTCTCATTTATGGATTGTCAATTGGATAGTTTATTTTGTGCATATATGACTATACTTGCAGGCAAGAAAGGAAAAAAACACATTAGGATACTGATTATCAATAAAAAAAAATGCTGTATCTATTTATTAGCAAATCTACACTTCAAATTTATTAATTTAATCTGGCAAATATAATTTTTGAAGTCAAGAAATCTGATAAAAAAAGGTGTGTTTCCGAATAGGGTGAAATTGAAATGCATACCTGAATGGTCTGAAAACAGCTGAGAATGTTGTTGACTTCTTCTGTTCCATCTTCACCTGAAAACAAAGGAATATATATATATATATATATATATATATATATATATATATATATATATATATATATATATATATATATACTAGATCTCATTAATCTTGATTAAAATATCAAAACTTCAATGAAAACCCTAATATAAAAACTGGCAACACAAGATGGAAAAAAAAATGGAAAAACAAATTGGATAACAGCTGACGCTGGATGGATAGATTTTTTTTGATGGATAGTATATGTATCATCTTGTGTGGCTTCTATCCAGATATTCGCAAGCCAAAACTAATTAGGTCTTCATAAAACTGGGTCATTACAAACCAATTAAACTTTCAGCAAAACATAAAAGGAAGCTAATTAATTCTGCAAGAACAAAAAAGGCAGAAATAATTTTCTATTTGTGTTGCTTTACTGATCCTGGCTATGTTTTACAGACCATGCTAAAATCAAACAATCCAGTTCAGTTTTAAATTCATTAACATCAACTCAAAACAATAACAACTGTATTTCACCAACAAGACTAATGAATACAGTACAATGTCAACTTTCATATTTCTCCAAACTACTCAGCGAAGAGAGTGCACAACAACACATCTGGGTCATATTTTATCCATTTACGTTCATTTTGTCTGCACTTCTGGTACTTTTTATGTTCGTGAAGATTGATTTGACAATACTCACACTAATTTACTTGATGAGTGCTTGATGAGTGGTTTAACACCGGTCCATTTGCACCACAAGCACTTATCATGCCTTGTCATAAGCAGGTTGTTAATATGTACTCGATTAACACAATCAGCAGATCAAATGAGTCACAACTACTTTTTAATTGTTATGATAGTGGCTTTCAGTAATTTTCACAGCTTGAACAGATTCATCAAGGCTGGGTTTCAGTGACCCTTTGGAAAAATCACTAACCCTCGGTTAGCATATTGGGATTAATTTTAAGGACTAATACTTGCTATTGATTCATATCACATATTTGTAATTAAAGCACAACAACTTAAAATGATTATGATACTGATACAACATTTATTACATCAAGCATTCAAGTTCAATAACTTCAATGATTATGTTATGATATGTGATAATACCACATTTATTACATGAAGCATTCAAGTTCAATAACTTCAAATGATTATGTTATGATATGTGATAATACCACATTTATTACATCATGCAATCAAGTTCAATAAATTTAATGATAATGTTACTATATATGGTAATACCACATTTATTACGTCAAGCATTCAAGTTCATTAGCTTCAATGATTATGTTACGGTATGTGAGAATACCACATTCATTACATCATGCAATCAAGTTCAATAACTTCAATGATTATGTTATGATATTTGGTAATACCACATTTATTACATCACGCAATCAATAAACTGGTTCCCCAGGATTTCTCATACTTTTATTTTGCAAAAAAACCCATCCCACATCACATAATGATATTACAAATGAGGAAGCATTATTCTGAAGTTTTTAATATTTAAAAAAAACTGTAGCAAGAGTGCAAAATCAGTTTATATACTACATCATACATGCCAACCCCTGATGAGGAAAAAGCGTAATCCAAGTGGTCAAAAAGTGGAATCAAGGCAGAAAAAGCGTAATTCACAGATAACATGCTAAAATTTCAATAAACAATGATTTATTTGCCCCTCTCGTCTTTTAACATTCTTTACTGTTTCAAGTTTTCATATCTAGCACTTTTAACTTCACACACACATTGACTAGAATCCATCTTAAGACTCTTAGCACCAAATATTACAAATCTTTACGCACTGCTTGAAATAGATGTCACATGATACTCCATGCGTGTATTCATATTTAGAAGATTCTGTTATCTTTTGTTTTGGTTTTTTTGGTGCCTTTTTCTAATCCATCTGTGACATTTTTTGAAAGGAGATATTTCTAACGCTTCTGTAACTTAATACAATCTTGACTAGAACAGCATTTTAGGCTATTTTTGAACAAAAAGTTCTCAAAATGTCTTGAAATGGGAAAAATGATATGGAGAATTTCTTGATGGTTTCCTCTAATAAATATGTGTTTTATTGCCTGAACTGATATGGAGCAACAGTAAAATCACCCCTTTATCATCATAAAAATGCTCAAATGCAAAATAATTATCCCTTATGTAAAAAAGATGTTAATGGTCAGTACACACTTGGTATTGCTGTAAAATCTGTCTTGTGTTGGCAAATAAGGTCTCTGCCTTTTCTCCAAGAGAAACATTCAGATAGTCTATTGGCAGTACACCCTGAAAATTTAAACAATCGATAATCAGATCTAAAATAATGATAGAGACTGAAGAAAAGAAAATGATATAGTGGATATTTTTGAGAAAATTTGAATAAATCTCCATCACATACCATACATGACAAATTTCTGCACAATTTAATTGTCACCACTTTCACAATCTAGTCATATCATGAAAATTTATCTTCTTAAAAGAGAAAAATAATTCTGAAAACTACACGATTAAAAAATGTAAAAGCTTTGAAAATTCAATGTGTGACAAAGTATTACCCTTCTTAGATTCACTGATATTTAATGACTGCTATTATCCTACACAGCAATCTGAACTAATTCCATTATTATAATATGAAACAGTTTGTCTACAGACCTGCTTTGTGCACATACTGCTGAGTTGATGTACTGTGTGGGCGAAAAAAGTTCTATGCTGAAACAGTATAAACTTACTAAATACTCAGTGAAGTGTCTTTTGGTGCCTTTAAATGAAACAAATATTAATTAAAATGAAAGGGGTCAAATGGACTGGAAAAATTCAATAACTGGTCAAATTGAACAGGTGGTCACTATGTGCTGACAAACAATATAGGAGATTTTGTGGAGTTCAAGGGGACTGAATAATGGTGGTCACCTTGGGTATGTAAGTGAAATATGCTATTAGTCAATAGACCCCGTTCAACTGTATACTGCCAATACATTTCACAAGTACTGTATACATGTCTATGTATTCAAAATACTTACCACCGAGTTGAGGGGGAATGGAACACCTATAAGGGAGGCCATCAGTGGTGATATAGCTGCCTAAAATAAAAGTTTTGTAAGATAAATATCTAAATATCAAAAGTCAACATATGAAAGCAAACAAAAAATTGTTTGTCATCCTGGTAATATGAAAACCTTTAAAACCAATTGGGTAATGTCAGATCTGTATCTATACAGTCTGCAGTTGGAGTATCCTACAAAATATAATCCTCACAATGTTTATCATTCATTGTAGGAATCCCAATTCTGATATTTATTTTTATATTTAAGACCTTTATATTTAAAAAAACATACAAGCATTGCTGAGCCATTAGTCAAAGCTACATCAATATAATTAATAATTTATATTATGATAGTAATTGTAGCTAAGTGTGGGCTTGAAGCTCAAATTTATTAGAAGTGAGCAATGCTGAAACCCAGGATATATTCAGTTTTGGAAACAGCATGAGGGATTTTGGTTAAATCAGATCAAAATTGGCTAAAAGATCTGACAGGCATATTATATGTCTGCTATCATACCAGAATGTATTCAAAATCATGGAGTGGTAGTCTTTGATAGTGACTGGGTCCAATCATTTGTCCTCATGGGCCAGAGAGAAAAGTTAGCCAGTTCAGGGATTGAGGCACTCAGCAGAACAATGTTAATGGTCTGGTACCTGTCCCTGAAAACATACCACTTTCCCTTGCAAGCCGTCAGAGTGGAGGGTCTTTCTGCTCTCAAGAATCTAAAATCAAAGGCTTAAATTATTTGTATCAGCAGGCCATCTGGACATGGATCAAACAGCCTCAAGAACTGTGTTATGCAGTAACTAAAAATTCCAAATCTGGAATATGCCGAAAGGGAAAAAGAGGAAAGGAAGAAAATTTGATACAGATTGTTCTTGGTCTCATATTACATCACAATATCCAATCTGACAATAAGTGAAATCAACTGAACAATACCAATTACTGTCAAACTAATGTATGCAAAAGTTTGTTATGTGGTATTTCATTGTTTAGATGTCATGTGGAATTCTCATATCCATTAAAATAAAATAAAAACCTGACTTTAAAACCAATATACACAAATCAGATGAGAGAAGCAGTCTTATCTACAATCTTATATACTCTTAAATATTTCAGACTTTACCAATAAATTTAAACCTACCTGTTCAACATCAAATCTTTGTATATTTTCCAATTTCCAATCTGAAATACATAAAAACAGAAACTGAGAAAATCCAAGAAAGAAACTGCAAGTTTATAGCATCTAGTATTATGTGTGTATGTTAGGTAACTAAATAACTCAATAGAAAACAAATTCAAGTGCACTGATTATTCCAATAGTCCTTTTTTATTCAATCCTATTTTTAATTTGGTTTAATTGAAGAAAAACTCAAATAAAATTTTATTGATACAGGTGACAATATCTAAACAAAAAGACAGACATCAAAATAGTTTGAGAAATAACATGCTTACCTTTAGAAAATTTATCCATTACTTGATCATTATGGACTGGACCTCGTATCCCTGCTCCCCAGGCAACAAGTGGGGTCAAGGTCTCTGAAGGATGACCTGCACCATGTGACCCTTTCATTACAAAAATAAAGCTATTAGCCATGGATGCATTGCAAAGGGCCCCCACTCACTACAATTTGCTGGGCAAGGTCTTGAACTGAAGAACTTGTGAAATAAAAAGTTAAGAGATTGGGCAAACAGGGGACATAACTCCTCTAAATGATTATGTTTAAAACTGGAGATACGAATCATTAAAGGTCTCATCACTATAAACATGCAATATTAATTTACCAGAAATCCAACATTTCTTAGTAAAGTTGTGTGGAAATCAAAGCTGATAAAGCAATCATGGATCATGATTTTTCAACTGTAAAAGTCCTAACAGTGTGTTGATGTTCAAAACTGACTATTTCAGACATTAGCTGTCACTTTTTAGAATTTGATTATACACTAGAGCATTTTAACTAATAAAGTTTTCATTTACACTTTCATAAAAACAAAATGTTTTGCCTCTGTGCTGAAGTTTGCTCTATATGAACTCACTTTGGACTTACCAACTAAAGATTTCAAAATCAGCTTCATATCTCCTTGTTACCATCTACCATAAAAGAACAATAAATGAACTAAAATTGAAAATATACTGATTTATACCAACAACAAAAAAAAAACAACAGTGATTCCTTCATACAGCCTTCTCCACTATTCTTTAGACATAATAAAAACTTTAATAAAGTAAAAACATAATTATCTGAACCTACTTAACCCAGTTGATTGAACATTATAACCCAGCTGATTGACCATTATAACCCTGTTGATTGAACATTATAACCCAGCTGATTGACCATTATAACCCAGTTGACTGAACATTATAACCCAGTTGATTGAACATTATAATCCAGTTGATTGAACATTATAACCCAATTGATTTGAACATTATAACCCAGTTGATTTAACAGTATAATCCAGTTGATTGAACATTATAACCCAATTGATTTGAACATTATAACCCAGTTGATTGAACATTATAACCCAGTTGATTGAACAGTATAATCCAGTTGATTGAACAGTATAATTCAGTTGATTGAACATTATAATCTAGTTGATTGAACATTATAACCCAACTGATTTGAACATTATAACCCAATTAATTTGAACATTATAACCCAGTTGATTGAACAGTATAATCCAGTTGATTGAACATTATAATCCAGTTGATTGAACATTATAACCAAGTTGACTGAATAGTATAATCCAGTTGATTGAACATTATAACCCAGTTGATTGAACATTATAACCCAGTTGATTGAACATTATAACCATGTCTTAAGACAATATTATTCTGTAAGTCTCCTTGCCAATACGCTATAATCCCAACTATCTTCACTATTCTAGACCATGTTTATGTTTCCTACTGAGTTCACATAAGTATACCTTACCCCAGTTTGTCATTCCATGGTCAGCAGACATAATGTAAGCTGTCTGTCTGTCTGGGTAAAATTCTTCAAACAGATTGTACATCTTCTTAATACCTACATCCACCAGTTGTATATTTTTCAGGTATTCTCTAGAAACAAAAAGGTCAGCAGCATCATGTATAAAAATGATCCAATAAATCATACAGACACACATTAATGCATACAGACACATATCAGTGCATACAGACACACATCAATGCATACATACATACATACATACATACATACATACATACATACATACATACATACATACATACATACATACATACATACATACATAATGATATGTATATTTACTGATATGTATATTTAATAGTTTGTTTGTTAGGTTGTATTTTATAAATTTAATTTCATTACATGCTATTGTAATATAACATTGTATCCTGCACTTGACATTGTCCAAACTGCTTGACCTGATTGTTTTTTTTTATTTCATTTTATGTAAACAGCTAAACTACATAGCTAAATTATTCTTTATTTGTACGGGCTTAATATCATGATCTTTATTAATAAAAGAAGTAAATATGTTTGCTATGATGTATCCAATGTAGTAATTTCTAGCACTGGGACATCATAACGCAGGCATGTAGCATGTAGCATGATGTCCCAACCAGTCACATTATCCTGACACCACATTGACCAGTCTTAACACTAACCTCTTCATGCTGAGCTCCAAACGAGGCAGCTGTTAGTACCATTTTTATAAGTCTTTGGTATGACTCAGCCGTGGATCGAACCCACAACCTTTCGCATCTGAGGTGAACTCTCTAACCACTTATATGTCAAGTCTTTACGACAATATCCGGTGGTACATACGATCACCCACTGATTATATCATAGCATGTTGAATTTGTTGTAATATTTGATTCAATCCTGTCTAGAAGCTGACTTAATCAGTGAATGTTTTACAAACACTAAAAAGATGACTTACTGTGAATATGGCTTGTGGGAGTGACCATTTGTATCTATTCCAAGAAGATGGAGAAAGAAAACAATCTTGTCCTGGTTCAATTTCTTCTTCAGTGAGTCATTCCTATGTGAACTTTCCATAAAGGCCTGTTAAAGCAAATTGATAAATAAGTTAGAAGACTCTATCCAAAACATTTAACAGCCAAGTCTGTTAAATTGGTCAAAACCAAAAATATTTATTTAAATGATTCAAGGAATAATGGAATAATATTTACAAATTGCTTATCATGATAGGGTCTGACACATTTCAAAATCATATACAAATCAAGAGGAATACAAGGAATTAAAACTGGTAGGCCAGCCTAAATTACAAAACCTAAGTCAGCAATATGTATTCTTATTTTGCAAATGACTTCATAGTTATGCTTAAAAAAAAAACAAGATACAAGCCTACTGGTCAATACAAAATGTTGTTGTTGTTGTTGTTATTGTTGTGGTGAACTTGATTATGCAATAGCAGATCTCGGCTCAGGTAGTTTGCAGTTGGACTGAACTGTAAATCAGTACATAAAGTAATACAACGGAACCTGTCTTTAAAGACCACCCCTTCTGCCAAAATATAATGGTCTCTCATGACAGGTGGTCTCTTATAACAGGTCACAATGCTATATAATCAACAAATCTGTACACTGTAAACCTGGTCTCTCAAGACAGGTGGTCTCTCATAGCAGTGGTCTCTCAAGACAGGTTTTCTGTACCTGAAAACAGTTACTGGAGTGTGTTCTTACACCTTTTAACTGCTTCAGTCAACATTATGAAGCTATGTATAAGTCACATTATGTTGTTGTTGATCATGCTGTATATTAAACCTTGTTTCAGCACATGATTTGCTGTCCCAGTTGTCCAGTATATATGGTGGAGGAAGAAACCTGGAAGATGTACCAACCCATGAGAAGCTACCGGTCAGCTTTCTCACACACACACTATGGCCATGCCAGAGATTCAAACTCACATGGTCAGTGATCTGTAACAGATCTGGAAGGCAATTACCTGAACATGGTCAAAAACCCAGGTGTCCAGTTTGCTGGAGTCAGATCCAGCAAAATCTTCATGCATTGCAGTGTAACACTTTGTATACACATGATCCCTACTTGCACCTGAAATTCACATATGTCAAATTAATGTATATCACAATGTTAATTATATTTACATATTTAATGTAGAAATATGACAGAGAAGAAGACTACAGCAAATTCTAAATAATAAAAGTAGATAACAAATTTGTTAGTATTTGAATTTATGGCTAAGAAGAGTTTATACACTTTTAAATTTATTTTATGGGTGTAAAGTTTTCTTTGTCAAAACATTTGCCAAAACATGCTCATTAGACATGGTGTCCTATCGTTTCTAATCATGGATCATCATCTGCTGTGGACTTTTTTTTTATAATTGTGAAATTTTAGCAACTATGAAATTAACAAAACTTGATACTCCAGAAGAACGGTGAATTCCAACAAAACCTGATACTCCATAAAAGAGTGCATTCCGAGTAACAGAAATGCTAAATATCATAAATGTACAAATACAACTGATAAAATACATGATTACAGCTGACATGCAAAACTGTGTATTAATTTCAACTTCTCAAAAATAAAAAAGTACATCACATGTTAAATTATGAAATTCCTTATTAAAAAAGATCAAACGTCTACCTTATTTACTGAAAAACTGAAAATCAGGACATTACATACACAGAGATTTATAATTATGAACCCAATAAATGAGAAATCAATAGGTTTGGATTATAACTGGATCTATATTAAGTATGAGGTTTCCCTTAGGATACTTTAATTAAGATACTTTAAGTTGATAAAATATATAAGGAAAACAAAAACAGCCAAAATTTATTTATATAGTCAAGATATTTCTACTCAAAATCATAAACATACTGTAAGGTACTGACCTTTGGCAAACATTGGCAATATGTCTGGACTTCCCCATGACCAGGTAAATCTACTTTCATTAAATACAGAATCAAACTCTACAGGATTTTCTTTCCAGCCTGAAAGATAAAAACAGTAAAATATGCAAGTACTCTACACAGACACAAACACATACATGTGAGTAAACTTAAAAGATTGGATGGACCCATTGTATTTCAGAGTTAAAGAATCATTTAACATACATGTACTGTGAATTCACTATTTATTGGAGGCACATATTTCTGTGGACTTCGTTACAAATGAAAATAAAAAGGCTCTATGAACATTAAGGCTTCAATGGAACAACAGAATCCCATCCCTAATACAGTATTTTTAAGTACTGATGCAGTGATCACCCTGGTCTTCACCACTGTTGCAAATTGCATTTTTTTTCCTTATTGGTAACAAAACAAATCATCTCACAATTGTTTTGTGTGACGACCATTTTGGCTGCTTAATTTGAACATGCAATCAATGAATCATGGATTTGGAGTGGAGAAATTCAAAGGGACCACAAACTTGGATACAAAATGCAATGGAATCTGTTACATAAAGAAATCATTTGTTCATATTGACAAACCAATCTTTACAGTGCATTGTTACATCATAATCTGCTTATGTTGCCCACTGGCCTGATTACTGTCATGCTATCGGACTATACCTACCATTGACTGACCTCTGAAGACACAAACAGAAACAGCAACAATTAATTGAGCGACGGCTAATCCTTCTGTTATTTTTAAAGGTACCAATAAAAAAAAGTTTTTCTGAAACATGAGAGAAAACGGATTACCTTTGAAGTACTGATTGCGGTTTATAAATACAAAGCAATTGGAAAAAATCTCAATCAGTGTTATATACTGTCAACAGTGTAACTTTATTATGGTAAAAAGTTTACCCATGCATGTTCATCATCTCATCTTAAGAGGAAGTTAACAATATTAACAGCATTTGGATTTTGTGTAAATTCAGCATACAACACAGTCAATGAACCTGATGTTATACCTGAAAATCCAATCTCATCTACATGTAGTGATGAAGATAGTAATGCTTGAAGTGCAACATCACATCATGATGAACAAATTAAAACATTCCCAAAATTTTCTGCACAGCTGGAAATTTGGACGTATGTGGCAGAGATATGATACAAAGTTAAAGCAGATATCTTGTGTATCAAGGCACAAGTCGTTCTTGTTGTTGTTAGGTTTAACGCCATTTTTCAGCACATGACAGGCTATACATGGAGGCCAGTATTAGTGGTGGAGGAAGAAGCCAGGAAAACCTGGGGGAAAAACACTGACCAACGAGAAGCTACTGGCAAGATTTCTCACATGCCCTGCATGACCAAATCTGAGACTTGAACACAAGCAGACAGAGGTGAGATGGCAGTGATCCATAATTGAAAGAGCTTTAGACCACTTGGCCACTCAGGGCCCCAAGGCATGAGTCAATAAATTTACAACTGTTTCTGATATTTTGAAAAAGGAGTGTATCACCAAACATGAATCCAGGCAGGGTAAGTAATATATGTTAATTTTGCTGAATGATCTTTTATTTTTGCCATCAATCCCATGTCATGACTCCAGTGACTAAAACTACACAGCCATCAAGAAATAGCAAAACAAAGAGGTTTTGCATAATTGAAAATAATTTATTTCTCAAAATACAGGAGTGAAGGAATTAAATTAATTTACAGCATGGCGAATAAATTCCTTTTTCCAAAAAGTTCTTTCAATTCCAATATCTCCAAGAAATCTGAATTCTAGAATTGGAAACTATATCTGCTGCTGGGATGAACATATGCTCTGTGATGTTTACTCATTCTTTTTTTTATTTGGAAAATAATATACATAATATAGGTCTGCTTAATACCCAATGTTTCTATTAAAAAAATTAGACCAAGACTGTAGATGTCAGGAAAGTAGATATTTTACATTTAATCATGCAATTATTTCAGGTGACACTAACAGTGATGCAGGATGCAAAGTCCATGGAAGTAGTGCAAAATTGTCATGTAATGATTTATTTTTTAATATTATGGCTGTATTGCTTGCTGTCAGTAAAGTAATAATTATCACATCTTTTTCAGTTTTCATTGCCTATTAAATTATTAGACTTGGATAAACAGTTACTACTTGTTCTGACAACATTTTTGGATAATTGGTGACAAAATATAGAGGTTGGCGATTTTTTGGGTGACAACTTTTTTAATAGCCAGGACCATCCCTGTTGATGAAATGGCAAAACCATAGAATTTAATATCAATGAAAATAAATTAATTCCACAGTACTACAATCATTGAAGTGCTAATAGACCATACAGCTGAAATGAATATGGTACCTGTCACAGAATTGTATAAATCCTTTTATTTATTAAATACATGTACTAGGGTTCGTTTTTGTGCACAATGATACCTGAGAGTGATTTATATCTATATTGTACAATATTTTAATATATTGAGTTTGGTTCATCCTATGTCACACATGCAAAGTGTTTTTGATGGGAAGAACTAAATGCTTGCAGTGCATAGACAATATCTGTGCTAAAATGCCTCACCGTAGGTAAAAATCTGTACATATACTGAAGATCTATTTTTTCAAAACACCCCATTCACCATTTCAAATTTTTCTTCAGAATATGCAACCAAACAAGTGCTAGAGATAAAACGTAAAGCCTTTTTCCACATCAGCACCAACACAATCCTATACAGCTTCAATTAATTTTTTAAAAACAGTGTAGATGGAATAATGATGATGAATTCAACTTCCAAAATTCCAAAATACCCCATTTCTGAAAATATTAGCCACTCCCCATAATTTGTAGAGAGTGAGATTGAAGACATTTTATTTCATATTGGCGGTCTGGGTAACATAAATAAAACAGTAGCTACAGCTGAGTTATTTTATCATGTCAAGCTCAATTTGTAATGTTATATATTTTGTAAAATATTTTGATATGTAAGTTTGGAAATAAAAGGCACTTAGTCTCTAATGATTAATCAACAGGGGGATTTTGTTCAAAGAATGGCTGATGTTGTGAAAATGAAGCACACACAAGTGGTGTTTATGATATGTTGTCTACATGATAATTGCTGGAGTCCAATATACATACGTACTGATAGGGAAACAAATCAAAGAAAGTAAGTGTTTTCAAATCATTTTCAAAAGTGAGCTTGTCAAATGTTTTGATGGATGTCACAGATTAAAAGAGAAAACTAGATGCTAACTGTTAAATTAAATGTGGAAGCAAAAGCAGACATGAGTAGAGAAAACACAACTCTTAAGGAAAAAAAGCAGACATGAGTGGAGAAAACACAACTCTGAAGGAAAAAAGCAGACAAAAGTGGACAAAACACAACACTGAAGGAAATAAAACACAACCCTGAAGGAAAAAAAGCAGACATGAGTGGACAAAACACAACTCTGAAGGAAAAAAAGCAAACATGAGTGGACAAAACACAACCCTAAAGGAAAAAAAAGCAGACATAAATGGACAAAACACAACCCTGAAGGAAAAAAAGCAGACATGAGTGGACAAAACACAACTCTGAAGGAAAAAAAGCAGACATGAGTGGACAAAACACAACCATGAAGGAAAAAAGCAGACATGAGTGGACAAAACACAACTCTGAAGGAAAAAAAGCAGACATGAGTGGTCAAAACACAATCATGAAGGAAAAAAAGCAGAGAGAAATCAATATTAATGGATGCTTTAGTGATGGATTCATTTTACAAATTTGCTCAGGGAAACTGGACTTGACCAACACTGTAAGGATTTCTGACTTAATTGAAAAATGATATGAATTATATCATGTCTAAAATGAGATTTACACAGCACTGCTATTGGTTGTTTAGTTTTTCAGTTCAAGGTCTTTTGTATCCCTTCTTTCTCTCTTACTTACATATCTAGACCTTTTCCAAACCTTTTCCAACTATTTATCTGTTTTCATACATATAAATATAAATATATATATATATATATATATATATATATATATATATATATATATATATATATATATATATATATATCTGTGTGTGTGTGTGTGTGTGTGTGTGTGTGTTTTTGCATTCTAACTATGTCTACCTTCTAACTCTTTTGCATCAATATATTTTTCAACCTGTAATTATTTACATCTATACAATTTTTAATTTTAACTAATGGAAGATGACCATAAGGAACCAAGTAAGATAAAGAGAAAACAAATAAATTTAATATGATTTACTTAAAATATCCCACGTTATTTTTCTTTTACTCATGTTGGGATATTATGTTTGGAGTAAGTCAGTATTTCCCAAAGGCAAGTTCACACCGAGCTTTATAAAAAAAATGAATTCCAGTACATACATAAAGGCACAGACACACATATGAATAAAAACAAGTTTTGGAAACAGATTTTAAGCACGTTTGATGATTTTTAATTTTACAAGTTATATATATGTGAAATACATACATACAGCACAATCTATAATAAATGTGAACGTTATCAGCTGATATCACAAAAAAAATTATTGCAATCTATATCAATATGTATTGTTATCAACTGATCATTTTGAAAATACACTTGATGCAATTTTAAGTCTGATTTGCTGAGCCTGTAAGATACTTTTATAATTAATAGCATGTTCTTTAGTCCTTATTTGGGGGAATGATGGAAGGGATTATGTGTATGGCAAGGTAAGAGACAAGAGTCAACAGATAAAACTTTACAAGATATGTAATGAACACATTACAAAGATGGTTGTTGTCAACACCTGTGTATTGAGATCACTAGTAGGACTTACAGAACTGTTCATACATCTAATGCATACTGTTAATAGTTTATTCATTTCACCACCAAAATGACTTATCCACTAAAAACATCTTGCAATTTGAAAATTTTAGCTTGTCCAGGGTGCAGCTTGTCCAGGTTTTTTGATTTATCACCTACTGGTGCCATAATGCTTGCAAATCATGATGCAGTTGACAGTGAAATACAGACTATCAAAGGGCAGTTACTCTTGTAGGGTTATATAGCTCATTTAAGCCATGTTTCAATCCATTTATATACCAGTAGATATAGTTTCCAATGCCATTTGAAAACTGCGATATTGTTTACCTTTCGCCACTGCACTGACATCCTCATAGAAACCCGCAATGAGAGCAACATGTCCAGGTCGAGATTCTGTTGGAACTCTAGTGTGAGAAATTCCCCAAGCTCCTTGCTCTTCAATAATGAATCTAAAATATAAGCAAATTAATATAACATTTCAATAATCACAACGCATTTGTCAAACTTATTTTGCTTACACTTTATAATCATGACCAGCTAAAGTTAAAAGAAGGAATGGAGACACAAAACATGCAGCTAATGTACCCTCAAAAAATTTGACAGAATAAATACAATATTTAGTTAACAATGTTTACTGCTTTTCAAGTTGAGAATAAAAAATGGATTTAAAACGAAAAAACAATAAGTTGCCATATGTACAGTACATGCAGCTTAAGACTGCATATTTAGACACGTTTAGTTACAACAAAATAGGGCATTGTTTATTTACAATCAATTTCTGGTGCATACATAGCACACTGTAGAACACGGTTTCTTTGAATTATGTCAATAGGCCAATCCATTTCACATGAAAACTGCAAGGATAAGAATTAATTGTACATTAGTCACAGTGGCTTTCTTGCTTGTTTACTTAGGACTAACCTTTAGCTATTGTCCAGTCTAACCACAGCTGACCAGAATATGAAAAGAGGGCCTGTTTGGGGACAAAATAAGAAGTGTCACAGGAAGAAACAGCATGTCCTTTGAGAATTCCATGTATATTGGACACGGAAGAATAGTCTATAATTAGTGAAAATGAGGCTTTAAAAAATTATGCATAAAACCTGCCGATGCTCTAACAGTTTAGGTCACCAAAGCAGCCCCCTGAATATTTAATGAGAGCTGCTAAAGAACCTTGATGTAAGAAAGAATACAAAAATCATAACATTGATGAGTAATTTAGTAAATAAATGTACTTTAGCTCCTGGCCAGCAGACTAATGCTAATTTTGCACCATGTAAAATGCTACCCATTTCAAGTCTATACGTGAATAAGTGAATCATCACAAGATTAAACAAAATTTGAACCTGAGAAATGGTGTCCTTGGTCTTCCCTCTAGATCAAGTTCAAAACACCTGTCAGCTCTTAGTCCATCAGCAACAAATAAAACAAGTCGCTTTGCCGGTGGTTTTAAAGGAGACAACTGGGGTGTCATTCCATGTACAATTGGGGAAGAGAAGTATATGTCAAAGATGGAATAGAAAAATATAACATGGCAAATGATTCCCACTGACAATAACTTCCAGGTTTCCATTTCTTCATACTGAAACAAAACAATATTTTGACTTTAAAAATCATTTTGTAAAGTTATGCTATCTCTCTCTCTCTCTCTCTCTCTCTCTCAGCTGCATTTTTAATAGTGTAATTTCAAAAGCATAATTCCTTGACAACGTAAATTTTTAATTTGTCTGATACCTATCTTTAAAAGGTCTTTTTCTTTTGATAGGGTGGCAAAGTGACAGGAGTCCACTCAAAGCCAATTGTCACAAATAACCGATATGCGTTATATGCATTCTGTTTTACAAAATAGGTATAATCATAAACATCATTAAATCATTGAATCTGTATTCAAATTTTCACTTAATTTAAGTTCTTGACCAGCTGGAACCCACAATATATGTATAAGTTCACATAATGCATATCCAATTATGTTTTTTTTAGAATAATCATAATGATCTTGCTTATAATATACATGAACCCTAATATACAACTATCTCACTTGCTTGGTTTTTTTAAAATCATGTAAAACATTTTCTCAGATAAATTAACATTATAATGCTTTGTAAAGGTGTGTTGTAGTATATACATAGACTCTCGAAAACAGATTACACTCATGCCGGTTCCTAAAAGTTCACAGCACTTTTAGACAGTCTCTTTTATTATTTCTTTGATCCCTTACTCTGTATGCAACAAATAAAAAAAAAGAAAGAACTTTACTGATATGATTTGCTAACAGTTTAAATAGGCATCAACAACTCATCAATGGGATGTTTACATGGATGGTGTATACATACTACTATCCAAGTAGAAATCGACAACTTCGTTGGTCTAACTCTGAACCTATTAACCAATGATAGCAAAGAATCTACCCCTTGTTATATAAAGGCTTAATTTGGGATATTTACGGAACGGGAAAGCATCCTTTTGATTCTGGACGATTTGTTGTCGGATCGCCTGCTTAAAAAACAACTGGTACATCTTATTTCCGTGTTTGATATGTTCTGAAACAGTTGTTTACGATTTGTTAAGCTCTTCTAAACAATGAGGGAAGGTTTACAGAATGAGTCAGATTGAATGGGCAATGTGGGCAAATGAGCAAGCTGTTATTAGTTCAACAGGTATGAGTCTTTTTATTTTTTTTAAAAGCACCTGAGGAAAGTCCTTTAACATAAGACGCATCGATATTTTTGTTGGGGGTGGGGTATGTAGTCCTACATGTAAGACGTAGACGCTGATATTTATGTTGTGGGCGTCAAGCAGAAAAACAAAAATAACGTGTGCTGACGTTATGTCCTGTATTGTAAGACTAGGGGGTGTTATAATAATGTGATACACCTTACATTATAGGACCAATGGAGTCTGGTGTTTAATCGGTAACAGACTGATTCGGACCATCGCTGATGCTGACCAAGCTGATTCGGTCCAAATTACGGGCTAATTCGAACCAGATTTCTGGCTGATTCGGACCAGATTTTTGGCTGATTCGGACCATGTGAAATATCAATAGGTTTCGTCTGAGATTTAAATGTGTAACTTACATTTGTTTAAGACACGATATTTCACATTATTTCCCAGGTACGTTGAGCAGTTCAAATATGCATTTAAGGAATCATTAACTTCCATTTAAGGAATCGTTAAATTGTATGCATATTGTTGGGGACAAAAATCGCAGCAACATTTATTCATACATATTTATCTGAGTTTACAATATGGCAGGGTTATGCCTTTGCTAGATGTATGATGAATATATATATATATATTTTGGTTGAACAAATCGAAATGCTATAGTTAATATGGAGTATGTTCTGATTTCGGTTAGAAATTTGCTAGCAACTGTCTTCATGTAAATTTAAAAGCCGAATATTAACTTTTTATATGCTCTTAGTATGTCTGCAAAAACAGTAATAACTACCAAACTAAATAATGTGTGTGTTACATGGTGTTTCTTATAATAGTTCACATGGTCCGAATCAGCCCGTCATCTGGTCCGAATCAGTCCGTAATTTGGGCCGAATCAGCCCGTAATTTGGGCCGAATCAGCTATGATCCAAATCAGCCACGGTCTGAATCAGCCAGCATTCATTTATTCAATAAAGTACCGCAAAATCTCTGATAGGGTGATTTCATGGTTTTAGAGATTTTGCTGTACTTTATTGATAAAACATCAGACTCCTGTGGTAGTATTAAGCTGAGACCAGTGTTGAAGATGAAAATATTTGCTTATTTTTGTGAAATCTGTTAAGCCTGCTAGTTCTCAGATGGTAAAATACAATTTAAGGTGATGCTTATCCTGTCATCTAGACTTAACAGAGTTTATTGAATAGTTCACTATAGTCTGAGTCTGTATCCCCGTTTGTTTGTACCCTCCTGCCGATTTCATTAACGAAAAGCATAAACAAGATAAAAAGTCAATAAATCTTACTCAGTTCATTCATTGATTTATAATTTCTAACTCGATTACGACCAGTGTCCAGAACGCTTTTATCATCTGTGCGTCTGATGCTTAAAGTAATTTTCCATACTAACACGACACCATATTACATACAATTTGCGCAAGTCTATTTTCCGTGAATAGAGTGACGTCATTACTCCTATTTGGTTACTCATTGATACTTCCGGCAATTATGGTAAGGTTAAGAGTTATATCCCATTGCTACCTGTAAAATCTACCTTCTATGTACATGTGTAGTTATGCATCCACCCCTTTGCTGTAAATGGACTTGTCCGGGAACTGAAAATTGATCTCAAGGATGACCATGGTTGATAGTGAAAATTTCCGTGAAGCATCAGACATGCAGACGTTAAAAGTGTTATAGACACCCTGGTCGCAATCGGGTTAGAAATTATAAATCAATGAATGAACTGAATAAGATTTATTGACTTTTTATCTTGTTTATTACTGAAATCGGCAGGGGGTACAAAACAAACGGGGATATAGACTCAGACTATAAATGCTATCAGTTCATCCTTGTAGCATAGGCACATTCTGTAGTATTCACCTACCACCCTGGACAGTTTGTAACCCCAACTAATTTTAGAAATAAAAGGCATAAAGGATATTTTAAAAAATGCACAAACAGTCATTTTATTCAATAATTTATATAATCTAACCTGATTGTCCCAAGGGGTTCCTAAAACTGTCATCTTGTTTACATTTCAAACCAAAACATTAGTTTTCTCTCTGAAGAATCATCCTTCTCACTGCCTATTTATTGTTCCTGGAAATTTATATTTTCAGTGAGGGGGAATGTTCATTTAACTACATGAACTTAAAAGGTAAAATTGATGTCATGTGCTGTATTGTTACAGTTGGAACAATTTCCATACATAGTACTTTTAAGATTTATTTTCTTTTTTTATGAACTCTTCTGAATAAGTTGTTTCCTTTTCTAAATATGTAATACGTTCAGGCAGAAAATTGAACATGCTTTCACAGCTCATTGAATCTGAATCCCACTACTGTGTGAGTAACTTTGTAAATCATAGTTAATGACTCAAAGATTTAGTTTCTGCTGTGGATGTCAACTGAAGTTGAGAGTCGGTTCTGATATTGTGATCGTTAATGATATCCCATGCTGTGTGTCCAGTGCTAGATTCCTCATCTTTGTTTAGTCATGATGTTTATTTGGAGATGCGCTATCATTATTTACATGTATGAAGGCATGTGATGGACATTGATTCATTAGCATGTTTGAAAGTATGGAAGCACATGATTAACATTAATTCCTTTCTGATATTTATAAGTATGTAAGGGTCCCCGAGTGGCCAAATGGTCTAAAGTTCTCACTGTTCCGGATCACTGCCATCTCACCTGCCTGCATGGGTTTCAGTCTCAGTTTTGGCTAACATGGGTATGTGAGAAAGCTTGCCAGCATGTTCTCGTGGGTCAGTGGTCCTTCCTCATGTTTTCAAGGGTTCTTCATCGACCAGTATTATACTGGCTGCCATGTATAGCCTATCTTGTACTGAAAATGGCATTAAACCCTACAACAACAAAAATGTGTAAAAGACATAATGAACCTTTTACCTTTGATATATGCAGTTTGTTTTAGTATTAGTTATGTTTGTTTAATGTAAATGTTGTAATTTTTGTATTTTCATTTCTTACAGCTTTTTATTGTTTATTGATGTGAGTTCTCGCACTCAAGAATAAGAACCGTATTTGAACATAATTATTTTAATACAATGCCTTATCTTGAAAACTGGAGACCTCAAAGGCTATACTAAGTGTAATTTCTCCAGAGGGAAGGCTGTACATCTACATCCAGTAGTTTGAATATCTGGTTTTAATATTAATTTTTTTTTTTAAAACAGAAGTACATGGGTACAGACTATCTTACTCTTAAGGAAATTTACTGAATCATTCAGAGTTTATCGAAGAAGATTGAAACACACAAAAAAATAGTATTCGAGACCTTTTTGTTAAAATTCTAAAATTATGATGAAACACACACAAAAATAGTATTCGAGACCTTTTTGTTAAAATTCTAAAATTATGATGAAATGACAGTTTTGTGCTTTTTCTTAATTGGATGCTTTTTGTTTCTATAATCCATCAATATGGGTACAAACTGACAAGTGGGTGGGGGAGACAAATGCTGTGTTAATACTCAATAGATATTCAATTATTAGTCACATATTAACTAGTTGCATTTCTAACTGGCATACACACATGTTGCCATCTCAAATCATACTAGAACAGTTTTGAAATTGGTATTTTCGTACTTTACAAAGATTTCATGAATTTATTTTTCTATGTTTTTTCTTTCAGTTATTGCGCTTGGTGGTATCCTTGGAATTGCAGGGATGTTCGAAAACTGGCAATTTGGAATTTATGCTGTGTATCCTTTCTTTGTCCTTCTTGTTATAGTCTAAAACTTCCCATAGTGAGTCTAGTGACCACCCTTGAATAGGGATTGCTACCCGCTAGCAACCATGTTTGATATGTATCATTAATTATGTAACATATCAAATTCATCCTCCAAAATAAAACCATCTCCAAATTAAAGCCCACTTTCAGCTGTCTCAATATTCAATTTCGTTAGATGGTTTATCAAGTACACCTCTCCCTTGATAACTCGCGCACAGCATTAAGCAAGACGTTTAGTACAGAGGGACCTCCAAAAATTTAAAATAGTTGCTTTGACATCGAGAAAACCATTGGGTGGGGGTAGGACAGCATTAGGAAACTGGGCTGTTTAATAACCGAATCCTTATTTTACAATCACATTGATAATAGTTTTGAATAACACACTTTTTCTAATGAAGTTGATCAATATTCTGTTTAAATCATCTCGAAACTCAATTTTTTTTATTGTTCAATTATTTCAATATTCTTCTCATCAACCAGTATATGCCAAACATTTACAAGACTTTGCAGCATTTATTATTTAGTTTAGCTTATATCTATCATCGCATGTTCACTTAGGAGCTTACACAGAAGTCACTTGTTAATTTAATTACCTGGTCACTTGTTTAGAATATTAGGAAATATATCCATACTCATTTTTTTCATGATTTATGCACCAAACTCATGGACATAACCATTGCAAGAAAGAGGTTTAGTTTATTGGGTGTGACATATATTTTCTTGTACAGCTGTTGTCCATCAATTCTGCCCCATTTAGTTTCTGATCTGCATAAAGATTTGTTTGATCAATGATTATATGCAAGAAATCAACACAAAAAATATTATTTTGGCTTTGCATTCTCAAGTTCAATCTGCGTTTAGTTTTCAAAATATCACTGAATATGGTTGACATGGATAATGTTTTTGTCTAGCCTATCTGTACATTGGACTTAAATTCAACATCATTTTGGGCTCACAATTACTTAGTTGCATGTCCAGTAAAAATGTTCACAGCTCCAATAATCTCATCTACTTCAAAACTTTCAGAATAATTGTCATTGTGAGAGTTAGCCATTTTGTGTTTATATGTACAGTAAAACTTGGCATGAGAGACCACCTGTCTTGAATGACCAGAATCTCCATGCACATATTTATCATTGTTATGACCTGTTATGAGAGACCACCTTTCTTGAGAGACCATTATTTTTTGGCAGAATGGGTGGTCTTTCAAGACAGGTTCCTACTGTACTAGGAAGTTAAATAACCTAGGTAAAATTTCTTTGCCCAGTGCATAGTAATCCCATGACAATACTTGTTCCATGGCCCAATCAAATTTGGTGTAAGAATCATTCATGTCGATGTACAGGGGTGTATAAACAGTTGTTTACCTGAAAAATGGCATGTTTTGTAGTAGGTGCTATCGGACCTCCACTGATAGTGTCACTTATTCTATGACAAATACTTTCAGAGCTGAATTTCCTGATATATCAGCTTGATATTTGATATGGTGAATATAAATATATTTATTGTCACTATTGAACATTGCTGATACTCTGATTAATAAAATTTCATCCTTAGATATGATTGACTTAATATTTTGATGTAGATTTAATGGCTAATTTTTCATTGTTGCAGAGATAACCTACTCATAGTCATTTTGAGTATCCACTAATTTAAAAGTTACATGGATCTATTCTGCTGAAATGTAAAAAAATCTTTGTCATGCATGATTGGTGATAAGCTGTATTTTTGAAACAACTTGCAAAATACTTCCTGTTAAATTATTTTTTTAATGCTTTTAAATAAAGGAAATCACTATTTACTGACTCCAAAATAAAATTAATAAATTAATACAGTAAAATATGTATGAAGAGACCAGGTTCTCAATATATTTATTAATTATATGGTGCTCTTACCTGTAATGAGAGACCACCTGACTTGGAGACCATTATTTTTTGCAGAAGGAGTTGTCTGTCAAGACAGGTTCTGCTGTAATCACAGGTAGATTGGTCTCAATAATATCTATAGTAAATAGAATAGTTTCAGTAATACATATAGTAAATAGGATGGCCCCATTAGTACTAGGATAAATGTAATTTTTTCAATAATACATATAATAAATAGAATGGTCTCAATAATACATGTAGTAAATAGAATGGTCTAAATAATACATATTGTAAATAGAATGGTTCCAATAATACATTTATCATAATTAGAATTATTTCAGTAATATATGTAATAAATAGAATGGTCTCAATAATACATATATCATAAATATAATTGTTTCAGCAATACATATAATAAATAGAATGGTCTCAATAATATATGTAGTAAATAGAATGGTCTCAATAATACATATATCATAAAAAGAATTGTTTCAGTAATACATATAATAAATAGAATGGTCTCAATAATATATGTAGTAAATAGAATAGTCTCAATAATATATGTAGTAAATAGAATGGTCTCAATAATACATGTAGTAAATAGAATGGTCTCAATAATACATGTAGTAACTAGAATGGTCTCAGTAATAACATGTAGTAAATAGAATGGTCTCAGTAATACATGTAGTAAATAGAATGCTCTCAGTAATACATATATCATAATTAGAATGGTCCCAGTAATACATATATCATAAATAGAATGGTCTCAATAATACATATAGTAAATAGAATTGTCTCAATAATTTCCTTGACTGTGGATAATCAGTATAGCAAGTGTCCTGATTTTAATTCTTGAGTGGCCTAGAGGAAAGAGGAAGAAAGGTAGAACCAGGGAGAGATTGTGAGTAGGATCGAGTCAAAGTATTGGTACAAAATAAGATATCATAAATTGTTTTACTAATCCAATATCTATCTGTCCTTAATTGAGATTTTCATACACAAAAATCAGTTCAGTCCTAGCTGTATGTGAAATTATGGACAAGTAGTATGAAAAGTTTGACAAATGAATTTTTTACTTTCTGGGGGCTGCTCCACATTTTTAAAAAGTTTCCATGCCTGCTGTATTTGTGTAGGACACATGATTTCAGCAGTTTAATTCATATTTTTGGAATTTAATAAGAAGAGATCCTACAATTTAAATTAAGATGTCAAATTATTGTATGCCACAGACAGATTGCTAGTACATGTAAATCTTGTACTGCACAGAGCAACATACGCTCACCAACTACTGTAATTTTGTTATGATAAAATGTTGTGAATTATTACTCAAAGTTACAAATGCACAAATAGCAAAAGATATAGATGTTGCAAATTTCAAGTGATATCTATGTAAATTATACTTTAGTTCAATGCAGTGAAGAAGAATTGCTAATTTAAACGAAGGGATTTCTGAATGATAGTAGTTTGTGGATTAATTTTAATAGTACATTTCTGATTATAATACCTTGTGTATATATTTTAGTGATACATTTCTGAATGACAGTAGTTTGTGGATTAATTTTAATAGTACATTTCTCAATTATAATACCTTGTGGAAATATTTTAGGGATACATTTCTGAATGATAGTAGTTTATTGATTAATTTTACTGATGCATTTCTGAATCATAATACCTTGAAGAATTAGCTTTAGTGATATGTTTCTGAATTATAGTACTTTGTAGATTAATTTTAGCGATACATTTCTGAATTATAATACCTTGAACAATGACCTGAAATATAAGTAACTAATATGAATTAGAATGTTTGTTTTGTTTTGTATGGTTTAGCGCCGTTTTTAAGCACAATATAGGCTATACATGGCGGCCAGTATTAATGGTGGAGGAAGAACCAGGAAAACCCCCGGAAAGAACTGCCGACCCATGAGAAGCTACTGGCAAGCTTTCTCACATGACTACATTAGCCGAATCTTTTACTCGAACACACGCAGACAGAGGTGAGATGGCAGTGATCCGTAACGGACAGCGCTTTAGACCACTTGGCCACTCGGGGCCCCTGAATTAGAATGAACAGTGACTTGAAATATATTGAAATAATGTGAACTATTATCAATTAATGTGAAATAAAAGCAATTGATGTGAACTATAAATTAAAATTAACCTAAAATATAAGAAATTATTGTTAACTGGAAATAACTGAAATATAGGTGGTTAATATCAAACAATCAATATTATTGTGAAATATAAGCAATTCATGTTAACTGTAGGTAATTTATGTATGTTTTGTATTTACTGTGATATATGAGCAATATTAAACTTTATTCAAAAGCTTTTTCATCCTATTTATTAAAATTTATAAAATCAAAATTTGGCTTGTTTCAATTCAAATTTTGTGTCATAACTGTTTCATGATGTACATGCTAATGTCTAATAAAAGAGGACATGGAGGGGGGAGCCACATGACCAAGAACTTTTTCCTGTTCATGTTGATACACAAATTTAAAAGCCAATTAATTTTATCTTTTCAGATTACATCGACCCCTTGTAGTACTGGTTAATTATCTTGGAGTGTTTGGTAGAAACTATTTTATTCGATTTGTTCTTTACCTCATGTAAGTGTATAAAATAAATTATAAATTTTGTGACCCACCATAAGACTAGCAGGGCATACATGCATTACAATGTTATTCCTTGCTTTATGTCTATCTCTTACACATTTTCTAGTTTCACATTTAGGTCAGTTTTCAGACACTATTATTTGGGATCCATGTTCTGCAAATACAGTATATAGTTTTGTCTCAGTTAGCTCCTGTTAGCATTTGTAATAAAATATAGGCAGCTTTTATTTTGGCCATTGATAATGATGCACTCCACATATCACTATCTGCATAATATATTCATTTTTGGGCTTGTGCCAAGAATTTTTTTATATTTATTGCAAAATTTGGGTATCCTTCACTTAATTTATGGACAGTGATGCACTCTCCATATCAAGATTTGCAAACATTCAATTTTTCCACTTGACGTACCATGAAATGTTGCATGTTTCTGAAAGAATTTAAGTATTGTTCATTTCAGCTATTCATAATATTACACACCACATCAAATTATTAAGATTTGCAAATGAAGTTGTGCAGAAATACAAGTCTGCAACATACAATGGACTGAAATAATTAAAATAGACATCTTTATCATGATATATACATGTTATTCTTGTACCTCCTGATCTTTTACCCTGCCTCCTGATTTTGAATGGTGAGCCTCCTGATTTTGATTTGTTCAATGTTGGCAGGTCTGGTTCATTTCGTTGGCTTGTTCAGAGAACTGTAGCATGATTTTAACTGAAGCAGGATGTTTTGGTGCCGGCCGGCCGGTTTGGCGTGACCGGTTTGGCTATGGCCCTTTTAGCATTGGCCAGTTTGGCGCCGGCCACTTTGGCGCCGAGCAATTGTTATTCCTGTTGAGAGGTAACCTTACATTAGTGGGGCAGGTAAGGATGACATTGATTAGCTCAGCAATCAAAGAGATGTAGTGTGTAAGTGAAATATAAAGTGAAAGATAAAAGTAAAATTATTCCAATGATCAGCCTGTGTGTTATTAAAATAACTTTAACTATGTTATGTTCATTCATTAGTATAATGAAATTGGCGTCATTTGCAGCTGTGTGATAATGGGTTTTACATTTATTTTTCAACTCGCATCGCCAAAAATGTTTAAGCTTATCGGCACTGTATTTATCAAAAACGTATTGATATCCATCATGCACATACTTTTCTTAACCACGCTTCGATTTCATAATGTTCATTTCCAAAAAAAACTTTTACACTTAGTCTAATGCATTTGACAGCACACGTATATAAATAGACAACTATATAAAAGTTGGTTTGAGCCTGAATGGCTAAATCGTTAATCGTTTGCGAGGACTTCTTTTACCTTATCATTGCTGTCGTTTTCAAATATGAATAACACGTTAGACATCAAAAGGTTAAATTGTTAATCCTTAAGTGGTCATGACTCACAGGATAATAAACCAATAGAGTCATATTATCTTAAGTGTCCTTCTTATATTGTTATTTCTTAATCCTTTTGTAAATGCCGACATGGCCTCTAATTATCTTAAGGATAATGTGTAATATTTTGATGTTAATTCTTTGTCGGTGCGAAAACGGCCCACGCCAAAACATCCAAGCGCCAAAATGGTCACGCCAAACCGGGCGGCGCCAAAATGTCACGGACCGATTTTAACAGAATTTAGGCGGCTGCCATAACATTATTTGACAAAAGATTAGAGTCTGTGTTATTTACAATTAGACTTAATCTAAAAGTGCAAATGTTTGGTATAATTGGCTGGTTGCATTTTGAAACAAGCTGGTTACCTTCCGTTGTATTACTGAGATTCTGGCCTTCAGTTTTGCTTTATATTTTGTTAGAATGTAAAAATATTGAGTAGAATTTGTACTTAAGTAAATATGAAAATGGAAACCAGTGTTACACCTTGTCCCATTGTCCTTCAAATGAAGGGGACAATCAAAATGTATAGGCACAAATTATCCCTAGTACTTAATGGTAAATAACTTTGTCATTTGCATTGACTATTTTTTTTTTTCTGTGAACTCTATAATAATTAACATTATCAAGATTTTTTAAAACTACTTTACTTTTCAAGCTAATAATGCAATGACAAATTTCCATGGTTCCCAAGTGGCCAAGTGATCTCAAACGCTTTCCATTATGGATCACTGCCATCTCAACTTTATCTGTGTGGGTTCGAGTCTCAGATTCAGCCAATGTGGCTATATGAGAAAGCTTGCCAGTAGCTTCTTGTGGGTCAGGGTGTTGTAAATGTACCATGAAATTTAGAGGCAGACCGGGAATTATGCAAACAACTATTTTTAGCCCATTTTATATCATTTCTTCTTCTATGAAATGCATACAGATGGGCACACAAAAGTCAAGGTGCAAAACAGGGTTCCTAGTGTTGTAGTGAGCAGTACATTGTTTGGTAATGGTGTAACAGTACATTTGATTTTGTACAGTATAATTTGTGACATATAGATAGTGCATTTAGTTATGTACAGTTCAGTTTATGTGTGTGTGTGTGTGAGTGATTAGGATTGTTAAAGTAGCTCTAACAATTTTTCAGTCATGTCGCTACGATGTCTGCAGTGATGCAGTTTATAGTGATACCTAGCACTGTGGCATCATGCCGCAGACATGTAGCATAATGTCCCACCCAGTCACATTATCCTGACAACAGGCCGACCAGTCCTAACACTAACCTCTTAATATGACTTGGCTGGGGATCAAACCCATGACCTCCTGCTTCTGCAGTGGATGCTCTAACGACAAGGCCACCAGAGTGGTTCAGTTTGTAATTTAGCAGTGTATTTGGTTTTATGCAGTAAAATTTGAAAAAACAAATGTTATTAAAATCCAGTAATTAGTTTCTGACATATAACTAGAAACAGTACATTTAGTTTTGTTTAGTATGTTTTAGGACACTTCATTAATCTTTTTACAGCATAGTTTTTAATAAGTAAATAAAATATATTTAGTTTTATACAGTACAGCTTCTAACAATTGGATAAACACAATGCATTTGGTATTTTACAGTACAGTTTCTAATATTGTGTAGTTTGTATTGTATAGTTTGTACAAACTTTGTAAACTTAATGCACACTTTGCTTGTTGTTGGTGGAGCAAATAAATGATTCCCTTGAAACCAGCAAGATGATTACCTCCACTTGACTAGTAGAGGAGCAAAGATTGTACATTACCAAATTTCCATGTTCCTGATTATATCTTACAACACAAATTACCTCTCATTTATCTTTGGAAAGACAATATTGTCATTGTAGAGTGGAATATTTTCAAAGTTTTGGAAAGGTAAATGTTTCACTTTTTGGCTTGACTTTTACGTAGTTGTATTAGCAGGAAACTTTGGTTTAGGTGTTATCAGTTTGAATTCCTCCATAAAGCACTTGTTTACTTTAAGTAAGTCATAATATGGTTTTATTTCATTTTCTTTCAGACTGTGTGTGCCATGCTGTTTTATTCTTGCTACAGTCATGGGAGGACTTAGTCTGTTTGTTACCAGCATCATATATTTTATTGTAAGTTATGGGTTGGGTCGGCATGACGTCACGAGCTTAGCGACCTATTTTCCGCCATATTGCCGAGGTGAAAACAATCGCTTAGTAACAGTGCAGTAGCGTTAGTTATGTTCGATATTACAAACCGTTTTTGTTTACCTATATTTTGTTTCTTATTTCTGTTTTCTGTTCAGAAATGTTACATGGTCTTCTGTACATGCAGGATTTTAAACCATATATGTGTGTTTGTCGAACATTTTTTAGACGTATAATATTTTAGGTTGATAAGGTAGGAAGGAAATTAACTCGGGAAATGATACCACCATATAGTGCAGACTACATTCATCATCTGTCCGCTTATCAATACTCTTCACCCCAACAAGTGCGACAAAACTACACAATCTGATTTATATTTTATATGGTAGAGTACAATACATGGTCAACATTGTTGACCAGATTCTATTACTGTGATAAGATGTTAACCGTCAAGGTCCTGATTATAAATTCGTAGAATACTACGAGTTAGCAGGTCATATCTTTAAAGAAAAACTGTCAGTTCTTTCGGTCGATGTTATATTACAAAAACTCAATACATAGTTACGAAAATGATATTTTACGTCGGCTTTGTCTTACCAAGAGAAAAACTGTGTTCTTTTGTGGGATTTGTTTTGGTATTTCTCCTTTTGCTTGTTTGAGAATTTTAATGACAATCGACTTAGAAGAAAAAAAAAAGAGAAGCATATTATCCGTATCCAGATTTTACTAAAATTTACCATGAACCTCTCATTTTGCTAGTCCTACCCCCACTCCTCCACTAGAATAGGGGGTAAACTCACTCAAGTTCCCAAACGTTAACGCTTGCGTTCATGTTCAAATGCTTTACGAATGACCATGTAAATACTCCCATATTTCCTGTCTTTACACATAAAAAAACACTTCTATATTTTTGTTACCTTTACATAAACATGTAAAACGTACATAGGAAAATGCAAAGAAGGACAGCAATTTTTTTCTTCTCATTTCAATACAAAATGATAGATAGATAGATAGATAGAATATTTAATTCTAATCATTAATAAATGCTGATACTATTATATCTTGCCAGTGTTTCGACCTTCAGTGAGAATAAATTAATGTAGATTATTTTTGAATATACAGTAGGTTTGTGAATTAATTTATCATTCAAATACCCATCCAAGTCTAAAAGTAGTCAATATATGACTGTTTAAAAAAAGGACAGTTTTCGGTTTTTAAATTTCCGTTTTTATGTGTATGTGAATTTTAATTAAAACCTGCTAATTACTGCAGTATCCTGGTCGTTCTCATGATTAAAGAGATTAAAAGAAATGGCACACAATCAGAGTAGTCAATCATTTAAAAGAACAATTCAGAGTGGGCACGTATAGTTGGCTCGTATGACATATATTTAGTTTGGAGTTTGCATTATAATGGCAAATATGAACGATGGAGTGTCAAGGAAATAAGCATGGCTCGGTAAGATTTATAATCTGCGAAATATATAAACGACGGAAAAGCTGAGCGGTTAAAGGTAGAATTTGTAGCTTATTTGTTTATTTTAAACATATAATAGACACTTGTATATTTATGTAGTTATTGGCGAGAGAGAAAAGACGTATTTGGTAATTTAGGAAGAGTTTTTAATTATTTAAATTTTTCTTTTACATATGATGGTTTGTGCAAACACCAACACTGCAAATCTTAGGCATATCTTAAAATGTGTAAATGTTCCCCACACGGCACACGTTACTCAAGTAACTAGAACAATGGCGGTTGTTTTCACCTCGGCGGTCGTAACCATGCACTGAAAATGCCCGGATGTGAGAAAGTGCCCGGATTCCCGACCCAACCCATTCCCTCCACCATTAGTCATCTTTGGTAGTAGTTATTGCCCCTTGTGGTCTTAAAATAGCCCATTCCCATCCAAAGCAAATAAAAACATTTTCTTAATGTCTTAAACTTGATGAAATTATTACAGAAGAATCTTCAGTTCTCTAAATTATTCATGAAACCCTTTAGAATTAAAATCAATGACTGTTCAAAATAGATGCAGAATATTACCTGGTATAATGCTATTGATATCAATGCTGGCCCACAAACAAGCATGATTTGCTTTTACAGTTTATACAAAGGCACTGGTAATAGGTTTGACAAGTCCCTTTTTATCTTAAAGGTTCAGTAATTCCCATTAGAGGGTAGACAAACTTGGAGGACTTTTTTATACCATAAACTATATTTTACTCCACTGAGGGACAGATTTTAGAAAACCCTGGATTTGATACTAGTCATGGTAAACACTAATTTGTGAAAGCAATTAAATGTCTAACTCCATTATACAGATCTTTTGTAAGATCATAGGTTAATTATGGCTTTGTTGTTTATGGATTGCTTGCAAGTACTTGATCTGATGTATTTAAGATATTTGAGAGGATTGTGATCTCTGCGATATTATTTGAGAGGATTGTGATCTCTGCAAGCTTATTTGAGAGGATTGGGATCTCTGCAAGCTTATTTGAGAAGATTGTGATATATGCAAGTTTATTTGAGAGGATTGTGATCTCTGCAAGCTTATTTGAGAGGATTGTGATCTCTGCAAGCTTATTTGAGAGGATTGGGATCTGTGCAAGCTTATTTGGAGAAGATTGTGATATATGCAAGCTTATTTGAGAGGATTGGGATCTCTGCAGGTTTATTTGAGAGGATTTGTGATCTCTGCAAGCTTATTTGAGAGGATTGGGATCTCTGCAGGTTTATTTGAGAGAATTGTGATATCTGCAAGATTATTTGAGAGGATTGGGATTTTTGCGAGCTTATTTGAGAGGATTGTGATATATGCGAGCTTATTTGAGAGGATTGTGATCTCTGCAGGTTTATGTGAGAGGATTTGTGATCACTTCAAGCTTATTTGAGAGGATTGTGATCTCTGCAGGTTTATTTGAGAGGATTTGTGATCTCTGCAGGTTTATTTGAGAGGATTGTGATCTCTGTAGGTTTATTTGAGAGGATTGTGATCTCTGCAAGCTTATTTGAGAGGATTGTGATCTCTGCAGGTTTATGTGAGAGGATTTGTGATATCTGCAAGCTTATTTGAGAGGATTGTGATCTCTGCAGGTTTATTTGAGAGGATTGTGATCTCTGCAGGTTTATTTGAGAGGATTGTGATCTCTGCAAGCTTATTTGAGAGGATTGGGATCTCTGTAGGTTTATTTGAGAGGATTGTGATCTCTGCAGGTTTAAATAAGTCTTGTGATCAGTGCAAGCTTATTTGAGAGTCTTGTGATTACTGCAGTTTTAAATAAGTCTTGTGATAATGAAGTTCATGTGTGTCTTGTGATCATTCAAATCTTACAGGAACAAAGGCTCACAAATCCTGCTTAATTATTTTGATATTTTCAAAACATTTTTTTTTTGTCTGACTTAAAAAAGTTATTTCATTTCAATCCTCAGTATTTAATAACTTAGATTTTGTAATGCTTTGGGACTTATTTTTGAATAAAATTATTTTTGATCATGAGGCAGGGCAGGGTGTTGGATGCCCATCAGGGCATTATAATCTTGATAAACTCTCTTTTGAATGCACTATGTCTATTAGTGAGGATATATTATTCATGTTACTAATGCTTTTAAAATAATTGTTGCATTTCAGGTAAAGAAAATAAAGGTTAATAATGTCAGGTTCAATCCAAAGACTCACAAGTCCGATAGTACCATGTATTATCTTCTGTAAATATAGCATAGCAGGCAACCATGTGAGGGCTATATGCATCGCCCTATTACAAAACGCTTGAGAATAACACATCTATTTACCCATTAATAACACTGAGTCAAATACTGATAATGCACCTTAGTATTGTCTGTATATAGCCAATGTAAACATATTTACCAATTTTTATGTAGTTTATGATGGATTGTACTCTGATTTAAATCTTTAATAGGATGCTGTTTTGTCAGTATTTCTTTTTTGCTCTTTTTCACCTAGGGACCAGTTTCCTGCATCATATAGTTTGCTTTCATGCTTGGCTAATTCCTTATATGAAGATTTAATAGAAAATTTGTCTTAAACTGTTATTCCAACAAAGAATCAAACAAAGATTTTTTAACAGCATCATATGGTACGTGTTTGTAAATGATTGTACATTTTATGACAAAAAAACTTGAACAATATTATTTAGCAGTGAATGCTATCTTCTAAAACAATTTGTGTTATAATCCTAATCATCGTGTCTTAGCAACATTGGTGAGACATAGGAATCAATTTTTTGTTAAAGAGAAGTGTTTTTGTTCCTGTTGCTGCTATTGACGTCACCAGTTATTTTTACATTAACCTCTTTTGCTTTGACTATTTATAGTCATTAAAACTTATATGTGTGTTTAAGTACAAAATTGAGTAAACATCGGTCACATTACCAACTTTTTATGCTTCAATGATCATGCCAAGGTTTCACATTCAGTTCCATATTTATGACACTGTTACCTGCAAGGTCATTAGGCTTGGTCAGTGAATTCATTTTGATGATATATAGATCACATTAACTTACAGTACCATCATTACATCGTGTTAGTTCAATTATTTAGCACAGAGAAGAAATGAGAGTTTCATTCCATGGATCCTTCTATTCTTTAAGGCTGCAATGAAGGGTGAGGAGTGGTTAGCAGTTGGCCTTGATGCAGAAACATTGGACATGAAAAGGTCACAAAGTTTACACCCACCAAAGAAACCACCTCCCAGAACCCATAGAAACAATGAGAATCTCGACAGAACTGTAGATGTTCATGATGTCACCATACAAGAAGAAATTCATTGAGACAAATTTTTATTTTTGTTCCATTTACCTTTTTATTTATGTAAATTCACATCCTTTGTGATGGGTGGTATATTGGCATATCAATTCACAGTTTATTTATGGCATTTAAAATTATCGTAACATTTACACGTATCCTATGTTGGGGTAGATGTACATCTCATTGGAATGGTATTCAGGGAGGGGCAGTCACTTTTGGGCCCACGCTCTATGTAACACGGGTCTGTGTTAATTCATTGTAACTGTTGTGTATGTCTATGCATGTGTGTGTGTGTGTCTTTACTTTTAGTTTAACTGGCCAGTGGCAGCTTTCTTCTGAAGAACACGTGCGATATCAAGGCAGACACTGAGTTCATCTGAGGTCAGGAAATCTGCCAAGTGAATTGCTACTTTTGGATCTACAGTTTTTAAAATGACTTTATGGGTTATTTTCCTATCTGTCTCACTGAACTAACTTTGATATTGCAGATGTCTTCTGTTTATTTCTGGGGTATATGACATTTTTCATCTGAACTTTTAAACTTGACATTTTAGTTAACTGCATCACCAAGATTCTTAGGGTATCCTATGTTAAGGATAGTAAAATATTTACATGGTTAAATAAGCAGTTAAGTACATGTCTGAATTTTCCAGTTTGTTTTCTAAAATACTTTTATCTCTTTATTGTTCGTTAATGATAATACACTTTTAGTAAATATATTCACGTCATGCTTAGATATTGAACAAGTCCTTGGTTTATGCTGACCTGTGTAGTGTAGTTCCTTCTGACCCTGGACCAGTCAGGCAAAAGTGAATTTTCTTTCCCTTAAGGTGAAATTTTGTTTTCTTCCCCCTTCTCAACTACAGTTACAAACAATTAATTGACTTCTTTTACAACGTATTCAATGTTTTACATTCACCTATGTAAAAATATAGTTGTACAAGTGTCCCAATTGAAATATTTTGCTCACGCCCCACCCCAATCATCACATGAAAAACCTTATTTATTCCTATTAAAAAATTGGCTTCTTTTCAATATTGAATCTTTTTTTCATCATTATCAAGGTTCTTCACATTTTTAAAAACTAAAAATAATTTTTTCTCCAAGAAGCTAAATTTGCAGTGGCTTTACTCATTTTTGCACTTCTGCCAGAGGATGAAGTTCATATTGATGTCTGTCCATTCATCTGTCTGTTACCAATTTTATCCCAGCATATTATCTTTAGCTGTTTACCATCTGTAGTTACCAAACGTTGTGGAATGTTTTCACAGGAAAAAAGAAATAACCATATAAATTTTTGGCACAAAGGTCTAGCTCCCTTTGGAAGAAAAAAATGAAAATGATTGCAGCACAATGACTAACAGTTCTCCAACATCTACAGTTACCAAACTTTGTTGGTAGCTTGTACTTTGGGTATTGAATAAGCCATCAATGTTGGGGTCAGAAATGTTTGAGAGGATTGTGATTTATGCAGTTTTATTTGAGTGGATTGGGATATCTGTAAGCTTATTTGAAAGGATTGGGATCTTTGCAAGCTTATTTGAGAGAATTGTGATCTCTGCAAGTTTATTTGAGAGGATTGTGATCACTGCAAGCTTATTTGAGAGGATTGTGATCTCTGCAAGCTTATTTGAGAGCATTGTGATCTCTGCAAGCTTATTTGAGAGGATTGTGATCTTTGCAAGCTTATTTGAGAAGATTGTGATCTCTGCAAGTGTAATTGAGAGGATTGTAATCTCTGCAGGTTTATTTGAGAGGATTGTGATCTCAGCAAGCTTATTTGAGAGGATTGGGATCTTTACAAGCTTATTTGAGAGAATTGTGATCTCTGCAGGTTTATTTGAGAGGATTGTTTTTGAGAAGATTGTGATCTCTGCAGGTTTATTTGAGAGGATTGTGATCTCTGCAATCTTATTTGAGAGGATTGTTATCTCTGCAGGTTTATTTGAAAGGATTATGATCTCTGCAAGCTTATTTGAGAGGATTGTGATCTCTGCAGGTTTATTTGAGAGGATTGTGATCTCTGCAGGTTCAAACAAGTCTTGTGATCAGTGCAAGCTTATTTGAGAGTCTTGTGATCACTGCAGTTTTAAATAAGTCTTGTGATAATGAAGTTCATGTGAGTCTTGTGATCATTGAAAGCTTACAGGAACAAAGGCTCACAAATCCTGCCTAATTATTTTGATTTTTTCAAAACATTTTGTTTTGTCTGACTTAAAAAAGTTATTTCATTTCAATCCTCAGTATTTAATAACTTAGATTTTGTAATGCTTTGGGACTTATTTTTGAATAAAGTTAATTTTTACAAGATCATGAGGCAGGGCAGGGTGTTGGATGCCCATCAGGGCATTATAATCTTGATTAACTCTCTTTTGAATGCACTATGTCTATTGGTGAGGATATATTATCCATGTTACTAATGCTTTTAAAATAATTGTTGCATTTCAGTTAAAGAAAATAAAGGTTAATAATGCCAGGTTCAATCCAAAGACTCACAGGTCCAATAGTACCATGTATTACCTTCTGTAAATATAGCATAGCAGGCCACCATGTGAGGGCTATGTGCATCGCCCTATTAAGACACTCTTGAGAATAACACAGCTATTTACCCATTAATAACATTGAGTCAAATACTGATAATGCACCTTAGGATTGTCTGTATATAGCCAATGTAAACATATTTACCAATTTTTATGTAGTTTATGATGGATTGTACTCTGATTTAAATCTTTAATAGGATGCTGTTTTGTCAGTAGTTCTATTTATTTTCTTTTGCTAACACTTCTAACAGTTCTCCAACATCTACAGTTACCAAACTTTGTTGATAGCTTGTTTATTGGGTAGTGAATAAGCCATCAATTTTGGGGTCAGAAATCAAAGGTCAAGGTCACTTTGGAAGAAAATTTTTTAAAAGATGGCAGCACAATGACTAACAGTTCTCCAACATCTACAGTTACCAAACTTTGTTGATAGCTTGTACTTTGGGTAGTGAATAAGCCATCAATGTTGTGGTCAGAAATCAAAGGTCAAGGTCACTTTGGAAGAAAAAAATTAAAATGATTGCTGCACAATGACTGACAGTTCTCCAACATCTACAGGTACCATACTTTGTTGATGGCTTGTACTTTGGATAGTGGATAAGCCATCAATTTTGGAGTCAGAAATCAAAGGTCGGGCTTGTTGTGACAAGAAACAAGAAAAATGGGCTTCACACAATAACTCAAGTTTTCTACCAACTTTGGTTACCAAATGTTATAGACAGTTTGGGATAAGGAAGACTTATATATGGTTCACAGTACTCTCATTTTATCCTGAGTAACATTCCTGTTGAATGTCCATCAAGTTAGCAGATCATATCTTTATAGGAAATCAAAACACAAAATGTATTTTCGACTTTTTATTTTCCCCATGAATTGGGTTATTTATATCTAAATGTATGTAATGTATATATGAACAAAATATATATGTATATATCACTCTTCTGTGATGAATGTAAATGTATATATTGCTAAAATACGTATAGGTTACTATGTTTTAATGGGAATATATATTAAACAAGATTTTTTCTGAATAATACTGCATGACCTTTGGGAGTGAATTATTAATCTGAAAAAAAGGAGTTCATATTTTCCTTTACAAATACAGCAACATTTTTAATATATTCTCATTATTATATACTCACTATGTTTTCCGGAGTCTTACTAAAGGAATACGCTACAAGAAACAAAAGTAATTAAATTTTCAAAATAAATACACAACCAGATCTTCACCAATACATAGTAACAATATTAATGCATTCATAGCACCACTTAGCAGCCTTTGCACTTGACATTAGTTTCAAAGAGGTCTCATTTCGGTCTCCTTAAATTTATAAATTTAGTCATACTTGGAATGAATGTGCATTGAAAAAAAACGTGTGCAGTTTCTCAGGAATGGATGGATTTTGGTTTTGTTTTGATTCAACTCAATTCTGTTTTTCTGCTTATGGCAGGATTTGTTGGTTCAATTCAGTGCAGTAAGTTTATAAGCTTTTCCATGACATGGGTCACATCATTCAGATTTGCAGAAATAAGAAAGTATTTGAGGAAATTCAAGATAGATCAATGTGAATATATTTATTACCATTTTTATTAAAAGCTAATGAAGACAGCTGTTGGAGAGACCCCATCAATGACCTTTTATATACAGTCACAGTGTATATCTTCTATGGGTAGTTTTCTATTGTATCATAATGTTAAAATGGGGAAAATCCTAAAATACTGTTGTGTGACAGTCCATTGGCCAGTGGAAATAATGCTTTTTAATCATCTTGGATTATTGGCTCTGAGGCTCTTAGTTTCCTACCAAAACCTTCAGTTGCATTTTTTCCCTCAAATTTAGTATTTAAACTGACTTATAAAATGGTACATCTGTAATAGATATGCTAAAGCCCTTGACCTCAGTATGTTTTTCTGTGCTATTTTTATAGACCCTAGAAATTGTGAATATCACATTCAGTCATGTGCATATTTAAAAGTTTCATTTATGACTGGCAGAACTTGTCCACATCATTAACTTTAACATCTCTACTTTCACATAGACAAAACAGCTTTAGTTCATCCTCAAACAAATTTAATAATCCAACAGTTAAAGTATATACTAAATGTGCTTATATTCTTTGTTTTCAAAGTAGTTCCTAATACATTATACTAATTTTAGACATGTTTTATGCAGTACGAAAAATATGGAAAATACTGAACAATTCTGACAATGTAAAGTTAGCAGAGAACAAAAGGAGAATACAATAGCATTCTGTATATCACTTTTCTGCTATTTTCATGATCAGCATTTAAGTCTTTCATTCAAGTTTTGTTTAGGTTCCACAGAAAACCTTTTTGTCAAATATGTTATTTGTTACTTGTGGAACTGATTGCTCTTTAAGTAGGATATTTTTATCTTGTTCATGTAACTGATTGGTTACTATTTGCTACCTTTATATTTTATATTTAGTGCATGTACACTTGTTTAAATGTACATTCCTTACTCTATTTGCATATTATTCAAATTGATTATTACCTGTATGCATATCATATAAACTGGAAAAAGGATTAAACAATATTTCAAAATTCATTTTCTTTCTTGGGGGCCCCAAGTGGTCTAAAGCGCTTTCCATTACGGATCACTGCCATCTCACCTCTATCTGCGTGGGTTCGAGTCTAAGATTTGGCTAATGTAGTTATGTGAGAAAGCTTGCCAGTAGCTTCTCGTGGGTTGGTGGTTCATTCCGGGGGTTTTCCGGTTTCTTCTTCCACCATAAATACTGGCCGCCATGTATAGCCTATATTGTGCTAAAAAATGGTGTTAAACCATTAAAAAAAATTTTTTTTTATTTTACCCTAGTTTTAACTGCCTGTCAAAAATATGTCAATTTTAATGTTTAAGGGATACAAGTTTGCTCTGTAAGTATGATACCCAATCATAATACCGCAAGATAACTACTACCGCCTTGCAAATCCAGACCTCCCTGATACTACTTTTAGACAAAAGGAACTAAAATTGACTGCCATTCTAAGGTTGTATGCCATCCTATGTGGCAGAGTTATCAGTCCTTATGTATTCGACTTGGTGCCCAAATCTTATAATGCAATAGTTACTACTTCCGCTCATGCAGAGAAGCATGTTCTCATCACAACAGATCTCAAATGGAAGTTATACCATGACAAGTTGGAAGATATTTTCACTTCTAAAGACAGCTTTCTCTTTTTATCCTGATAAAGTTCTGATTTTACAATTTGCTAACACTTTTTCATCATCACACATGCATTCCATCACATTTGAAGAGCACTTAGTCATTTGCACAGGTAGCCTACACAACTTCACAAGATAGGTATGTGTTGTTTGGACATGATGCTCTTACGAAATTCCTTATTTATGTATAATTTCATCATTTCTAGTACATAATGGTGTGTTTCACGGCATCCTTAACCTTGGAACACCATCCTTCAATGATTCTACATGTACATGCTGTCCTAAGTATTGTAACTGAGATGGTCTGCTCTCAAAGTTTTTCTTCAGGATACCATCATTTGGTATAGTTCTGTGCCCATACTATTAAAACATCACATGTACAGGCCCACAGGTTTATAATTCTACTTACAAGTGGTATTATCATTATATTTTACCTTTATATGAGTCATTGCTTTATTAGACTGTTTTCAGTTTCAGGGACAACTCTTTCAGATTTAGCACTGCCAGGACATTGTGTTCCAAACTTCAGTTTTATAAACTGTTTGCTGTGTTTGTCTTACAAATTATAACACTGGGCAAAGTGCAAAAATACACAGCTCTGGATAAATACTTAACAGTCTGCATGCTGACCTTTCCACAATATAAACAAATTCTGATGCACAAGGGAGATAAATCAACCAGACATTACCATGCTCTGAAACATTTTCAGCACCCAAGTCACCACCACAGGACTCTTGTGATCGCGAAGGGCCAAGACTTCAAATATTACAGGCTCAATCATTATCAACCAGGTTTCCAGTTCGATGAACCTGATTTTTTCTGATAGATGCATGGAGCAGTTTAACCTTCATACCATCTTGAGACACTCATTTGGCATGATGCCATGAACAAGTTCTTCATGCCTTAAGTGATATCACTTCGCAAATTATCTAACCTCTGCCACAAGAAGAGACTCTTTACTAAGCGACTGTCTTGAACACATGGTTTCTAATTAAAGGCATTCTTCAAGTTTAGTGAGCAACACACCTCGTCACTCTTAGCCAGCTAAATCTCAAACATTACAAAGGAACTTAGCGTCACCTTATGCAACGAATAATGTTGCTTGTTTTCCAGTTCTGTCATCCATTCTACACTATTTTAAGACACAGAAAGATTCAGCCTTCTGAGCTTCCATTGAGGACATTTTCCACCTTCTAAACCTGGAGTTTTGTCCTCTTCCTCCTCCACCTCTATCATCAACCTGGACCAGAGCCCCAGCATATGTTGATCTGAAGATGGAACGGAAGAGTCAGACTTCATTTACTTCCGCAGTCAGAGAGTTACATACTGACTGCGACTTCATCATCAGTTCATTTGCGGATCTACCTCGACAACACAACAGTCTCTCATTTTTAAATCCCAACAGTTGACAGTAATATAGCAACTTTGGGGATGACAAAGCCACACTCCATGCGTATGGAGCAGAAGGCTTTTGATGACACTCGTTAGTTCATACCCAATATAGTTTCCGTGGCTGCGATGTTGGACTTGCGTCTCAGTAGCTATCTTCCAACAGGCGGAAAAAAACGTATCTTCTCCCCACTACGAGTACCTAAGGACATGATTGGGAGTCGGTTTCAAGAAAAGTCCGAGTACTGAAAAGAGTCGTCACACTTTGGTCGATCCCGTAATCGCAACTATAATTTATAATTGGTGGAATGCAACTCTACTCTCTGCCAACACATTCCTGAATTGCCACACTACAGCCAAGTTAAAGCACAGCTTTTATCCCCTAGCCTTCTGTTTAACGTCCAGATTGAAAAAGTCCTCAAACAATCCATCAAGAAGATGTTTCCCCTCTCCCACAGCGTCGATACAGGGATCGTACCGGAAATGAAAAGGACTCATTGGACACGAACCACTGATAATCTTCCTATCGAAACTCCACCCAGCGAAGGCTGCAGTTGTCGCATACCAAATTGGATATAACACTGAGAGTTCCCTATCGTTCGTTCCATACTTGTCTTGGTCCGAAAGGCAAAGGCCACTCTGTGTCTGGTCATCACCAAAACGGACTCAATCGATCCATGGCCCTTGGTTCTCAAATGAAACGCCACATCGCATTTTGGAAGTGTTTATGAATCATTGAAGGTGCGTGTAAAATCTCGACATTGTATTAGTACTTATTCAAAAGTGTCACACGTCTGTCATGGAAAGATTCAATTTCTATTTGTCAAGTCTCGATTTGTGCCATCAGTATTACATTTAGAGATATGTATAAAAAAAACGAGCTAATTATTCGATCATCAGAACAGCAAGAAGAAAATGAAAACCATTGCATGGACTTATTCTTCCTGTGACAGTGGCAATAATATTCCGCATGTTAGTGTCGCTAGTCAAATCTTCAGGAACCATTTTTAAATGTTGTTGGAACTGTAGCGGGATCCTTGGTAAGCGGGCCTCCAATATTCCTCTTGATTTCGCTTAGTGGGTCTTGGATCGCATATATAACGACTGGGACAGAGAAGAGGACGATCGTTATGGTAACAACCATCAATATAATACAGTGATCTTTCAAAATGTGATGGTGAGTTTCTTGTCAAATATTTTTTTTTATCAGAAAATGAAACTGAATTACGACTAGTAACGGATAAAACATTATTTATTTGCAAGTGGAAGCAGTACAATTAAAATGTTTCATGCTTATGCTTTTGAGCATAATGGCCAAAAAAAACGTTATGAATCTTTGATATTTTCCTCACTTAATACTGAGGTACAGGAACACCTCCTCCTACACGTTTCCTGAAGCACACTACTACAATACAGACTTAACTTTTTACAGTTGTTTCTCGAGCACGGGGGTATTGATCATGTGAAGGAAGATTCTATAATTGCCAAAATTTTGGAGTGGTGTCCCGCAAACATATCACGCTAGGAAACACTCAAGCTGTTGTAAAGGCATATAAATCAAGATCAGATCATACTACGCGTATGGAGCGGATTGGGAGAAAACACTAATTTATAGATGTGCATTGCACAGATGTCATTCGTGTTTACATGTTCGAGAACGGAAAATTACAATACTGGATTCACTGACGACGATTTCAACGAAAGAACGCACCAACAACGCCAAAATTTGGATAACCAAGGGTACTTCTTGGTGGAAATGTGGGAATACTACTATGATTTACGTTTAAAAACAGATGAAGATATAGTTGTAACACACTAGTTGTATAACGTTGACGAATATTGAGAAGAACATCAGAAGCATATTGTTGTGTTTTCGTTTTACCCCTGGGTCTGTAAATGTCCTATCGACCACCCGAAACATCTAAAGAACACATCAACTTCGAACAAATTTGACAGTAAGAAGTTATATTCAAATGTAAAGTTCTTTCATGGAATGACTTTTACCATACTTTCTCGCCTCATCATTGTTACGGAAACTGATGTTTTCCTTATGTCGCACATGTAATGAGGCGTTTAATAAGTACCACCGTGTCGTCAAGATAACCAAATGCACTTCTTGACAGTAACTTGTGTGGGAGTAGGATTAGTTCATGTTCTTGATCGTGTATAATAATGATTAAAACATTCGAAATGTATCATCTTATTCCACAGAACAATACAAATAGTACTATGTGTTTAGTCATTGAAATTGCTTTCGAATGTGTCAACGATGTTCTCCAACTGAAACTAGAAGTGAGTGGATAACCATCTTTGTGTCACATCCAAGAAGAAAAAGGTCATTTGTAACAATGATACCGAATCATAAGGCATTGACAAGAAAGTAAACGAACGATGGCATCCTTTCGCTAATGGCACACTCACATGTTTGGGGAGAAATTGCACTCAGAACCACATCATGATAAGACATCGTACTTGGTGGATCCAAACAAAATACAAAAAATTGTATACAATACATCAGAATGCTATTTGCTATTGGGGTGTAATGGGTATCCTGGGAGGGGTAGCATAGCATCTCTGGCTGGCGGAGCAGTCGTACTCTTTTGTAGGCAGCTAGCCCACCTTTGATCACTACTTGGTATTCAGCTCTCAAATGTGGCTCCAAGAACCAGGCGGAGGGTAGCCGACGGATCTTAAATCCTCAGCGAGTTAAGCTTTGTATACCTAACATGCGAAGACTGGATTCGACAGCCTGCAAAGGAGGAATCGCCAGTTAGTCAGCGGGCAGAAATGCGATTCCCAACACAGCTCCGTAGAGTGCTAAGAACTCGACGAGACACGTAGGAGGTCCTGGTCATCCACTGAACTCAACTCCGTCTCCGGCCGTATAGACATTGTTATGCTGCTGAACTCAGATTGTGTTGGACGAGAGAGTGAGGTCAACAAACTGCGTAACTCTTCCTCACGTAAAAAAAAGTCACCGCACAAGTCATTCTTGTCATCCACCCATCCGATTAGATAACCCACTAAAACCCTGTGGCGACAGGCAAGCCACGAAGCGGTAGGTGTGGGTACACTTGCAACCATAGCCTCAAACCTGCACGCAGACGACTCGGGTCATTAGGGTCGTTCACCACTGATAGGAGAAGCAGTGGGGTCTGGCAGCCTCCTGAGTGATTGAGCAGCCGTCTTCAGGAATGCACTGCTCACCTTCCTGACATGAAGAAGGGGGCTAGAAAATGTGCCCTAAACATTGGCTGCTATATTCTGAGACCTATTAGGAATATGCAGAAATGCATTTGCTAACGGTAATACCAACGTCGCTGCCGTTGACGATATCAACTTCGTGGAGCTGAGTTAACATAAGCAGATGAACTATAAGGAGCCAATGTAAGCAAAGATTATATTCTGCATTCTCAAAAGTAATTTTTTGGGCAAACGAAAAGCATTAAATATTCTAACCCCTTTAAGTATAAAAAAGCAAAAAGCAAAACGGGAGAATTTTTTTCCAAAAAATGCAGATCTACACCCGATAATTTTCTACAATAACATTGCCTGTCTCCTCCACATTTCGTTGTACCTAATGCATTTGCTATTATAATATAAAATGTACGAGTATCTTTATCGAGACATTTAACATTTAAAGTATATATTTATTAACTTTAAATTATTGTACATTAAAAACATATTTTCATCCTGAACAGCCAAATCATCTTAAAAATATTTGAAGTGTAAATGGAATGAATTAGACAATTTTACTACCATATATTTTGCTTTTGAATTCTCAAAACGTTCTTGCATTGTGTTCCTTGAAATTTAATTTTTCTATTAATTATTATTTGTTTAACTTATAATGACTACATTTTTGTGAAACATTACTATCGAACGTGAGCACTACCCATCTCTGCTTAATGCATGTTAATCTTAAATGGACAATGCCATCAAATTACAACATTTCGAAGACTATTTTGGAGGTAGGGTGGTTGTATCTTTGCTTTGTACAAACCATATTATTTCTGGTTTTGCATCATACAAAAATATCAGTTTGATCCAACACTTTCACACAAAAGAGACAGATAGCTTGCATGAAGGCAGAAACATATATATTATACGAAGGAACGTACTGATGATACAGTCGGATTGGTCATGTTTAGCAGTTTAGCAAATTTATGCATAGATTGATTATTCAAATCATAATCTTAATCATCATCATCATCATCATCATCATCATCATTATCAAGTTCCTGGCAATACACCACCTTAATAATATACCGGATCTATCAAACATTAACCAATAATTGTTCCGCTGTGTAACATAAATTGTATCTTGGGATTAGCACAGTCATTGAACAGTGTGTGATCAAGACAAGTATTGAGGAGACCCAAATTCACGTCAGTTTTATTATTAATATTCTGGTTAAGTTTTTGAAGGAAAAGATTTAAATCAGAGTACAATCCATCATAAACTACATAAAAATTGGTAAATATGTTTACATTGGCTATATACAGACAATCCTAAGGTGCATTATCAGTATTTGACTCGGTGTTATTAATGGGTAAATAGCTGTGTTATTCTCAAGCGTGTTGTAATAGGGCGATGCATATAGCCCTCACATGGTGGCCTGCTACGCTATATTTACAGAAGATAATACATGGTACTATTGGACTTGTTAGTCTTTTGATTGAACCTGGCATTATTAACCTTTATTTTCTTTACCTGAAAATGCAACAATAATTTTAAAAGCATTAGTAACATGGATAATATATCCTCACCAATAGACATAGTGCATTCAAAAGAGAGTTTATCAAGATTATAATGCCCTGATGGGTATCCAACACCCTGCCCTGCCTCATCATCTTGTAGAAAATAATTTTATTCAAAAATATGTCCCAAAGCATTACAAAATCTAAGTTATTAAATACTGAGGATTGAAATGAAATAACTTTTTGAAGTCAGACAAAACAAAATGTTTTGAACAAAATTAAAATAATTAAACTGCAGTGATCACAAGACTCTCAAATCAGCTTGCACTGATCACAAGACTTATTTAAACCTGCAGAGATCACAATCCTCTCAAATAAACCAGCAGAGATCACAATCCTTTAAAATAAAACTGCAGAGATCACAAGATTCTCAAAAAAGCATGCACTGATCACAAGACTATTTTAAATCTGCAGAGATCACAATCCTCTCAAATAAACCTGCAGAGATCACAATCCTCTCAAATAAGCTTGCATATATCACAATCCTCTCAAATAAACCTGCAGAGATAACAATCCTCTCAAATAAACCTGCAGAGATAACAATCCTCTCAAATAAGCTTGCAGAGATCACAATCTTCTCAGATAACCTTGCAGATATCACAATCCTCTCAAATAAACTTGCAAAGATCACAATCCTCTCAAATAAACCTGCAGAGATCACAATCCTCTCGAATAAGCTGGCAAAGATCACAATCCTCTCAAATAAGCTTGCAGAGATCACAATCCTCTCATATTAACTTGCAGATATAGTACTCCTCTCAAATATCCTAAATACATCAAATCAAGCACTTGCAAGCCAATCAATACACAACAGAGCCATAATTAACCTATGATCTTACAAAAGATCTGTATAATGAAGATAGACATTTCCTTGCTATCACGAATTAGTATTTACCATGACTAGTATCAAATCCAGGGTTTTCTTAAAACTGTCCCTCAGTGGAGTAAAATATAGTTTATGGTATAAAAAAGTCCTCCAAGTTTGTCTACCCTCTAATGGGAATTACTGAACCTTTAAGATAAAAAGGGACTTCTCAAACCTATTACCAGTGCCTTTGTATAAACTGTACAAGCAAATCATGCTTGTTTGTAGGCCAGCATTGATATCAATAGCATTATACCAGGTAATATTCTGCATCTATTTTGAACAGTCATTGATTTTAATTCTAAAGGGTTTCATGAATAATTTAAAGAACTGAAGATTCTTCTGTAATAATTTCATCAAGTTTAAGACATTAAGAAAATGTTTTTATTTGCTTTCGATGGGAATGGGCTATTTTAAGATCACAAGGAGTAATAGCTACTACCAAAGATGCTTAATGGTGGAGGGAATAACTTAACAATAAAATATATGATGCTGGTAACAAACAGACTAAGTCCTCCCATGACTGTAGCAAGAATAAAACAGCATGGCACACACAGTCTGAAAGAAAATGAGATAAAACCATATTATGACTTACTTAAAGTAAACAAGTGCTTTATGGAGGAATTCAAACTGATATCACCTAAACCAAAGTTTCCTGCTAATACAACTACGTAAAAGTCAAGCCGAAAAGTGAAACATTTACCTTTCCAAAACTTTGAAAATATTCCACTCTACAATGAAAATATTGTCTTTCCAAAGATAAATGAGAGGTAATTTGTGTTGTAAGATATAATCAGGAACATGGAAATTTGGTAATGTACAATCTTTGCTCCTCTACTAGTCAAGTGGAGGTAATCATCTCGTTGGTTTCAAGGGAATCATTTATTTGCACCACCAACAACAAACAAAGTGTGCATTTAGTTTACAAAGTTTGTACAAACTGTACTATACAAACTACACAATATTAGAAACTGTACTGTAAATACTAAATGCATTATGTTTATCCAATTGTTAGAAGCTGTACTGTATAAAACTAAATATATTTTATTTAATTGTTTAAAACTATGCTGCAAAAAGATTAATGATGTGTCCTAAAACATACTAAACAAAACTAAATGTACTGTTTCTAGTTATATGTCAGAAACTAATTACTGGGTTTTAATAAGATTTGTTTTTTTCAAATTCTACTGCATAAAACCAAATACACGGCTAAATTACAAACTGAACCACTCTGGCGGCCTTGTGGTTAGAGCATCCACTGCAGAAGCGGGAGGTCATTTGTTTGATCCCCATCCAAGTCATATTAATAGGTTAGTGTTAGGACTGGTCGGCCTGGTGTCAGGATAATGTGACTGGGTGGGACATCATGCTACATGCCTGCGGCATGATGCCCCAGTGCTAGGTATCACTATAAACTGCATCACTGCAGACATCATAGCGATATGACTGAAAAATTGTTAGAGCTACGTTAACAATCCTAATCACTCTCTCTCTCTCTCTCTCTCTCTCTCTCTCTCTCTCTCTCTCTCTCTCTCTCTCTCTCTCTCACACACACACACACACACACACACACACACACTGAACTGTATTTAACTAAATGCACTAACTATATGTCACAAATTATACTGTACAAAATCAAATGTACTGTTACACCATTACCAAACACTGTACTGCTCACTACAACATTAGGAACCCTGTTTTGCACCTTGACTTTTGTGTGCCCAAATGTATGCATTTCATAGAAGAAATGATATAAATGGGCTAAAAATAATTTTTGCATAATTCCCTGTCTGCCTCTAAATTTCATGGTACATGTACAACACCCTGACCCACAAGAAGTTACTGGGAAGCTTTCTCATATAGCCACATTGGCTGAATCTAAGACTCGAACCCACGCAGATAAAGTTGAGATGGCAGTGATCCACAATGGAAAGCGTTTGAGATCACTCGGCCACTCGGGGACCTGGAAATTTGTCATTGCATTATTAGCTTGAAAAGTAAAGTAGTTTTTAAAAAAGGCAATTATTATTAAATTATGATATATAGATAATGAGTGAACACTAAAATGATATGTAAGCAAAAACCAGAATGAAAAACTGCGTTGTTAAAATATTTGTATGGATTATTTTTGATCTTGATAATGTTAATTATTATAGAGTTCACAGAAAAAAAAATAGTCAATGCAAATGACAAAGTTATTTACCATTCAGTACTAGAGATTATTTGTGCCTATACATTTTGATTGTCCCCTTCATTTGAAGGACAATGGGACAAGGTGCAACACTGGTTACCATTTTCATATTTACTTAAGTACAAATTCTACTCAATATTTTTACACTCTAACAAAATATAAAGCAAAACTGAAGGCCAGAATCTCAGTATTACAACTGAAGGTAACCAGCTTGTTTCAAAATGCAACCAGCCAATTATACCAAACATTTGCACTTTTAGATTAAGTCTAATTGCAAATAACACAGACCCTAATCTTTTGTCAAATAACGTTATGGCAGCTACCTAAATTCTGTTAAAATCGGTCCTTGATGTTTTGGCGTCGCCGGTTTGGCGCCGGCCGTTTTGGCGCATGGATGTTTTGGCGTGGGCCGTTTTGTTCGCCGGCCGCTTTTGTGCCGACAAAGAATTAACATCAAAAGATTACACATTATCCTTAAAATAATTAGAGGCCATGTCGGCATTTACAAAAGGATTAAGAAATAACAATATAAGAAGGACGCTTAAGATAATAGACTCTTTTGGTATATTGTCCTGTGAGTCATGGCCATTTAAGGATTAACAATTTAACTTTTTGATATCTAACGTGTTATTCATATTTTAAAATGACATCAATGATAAGGTAAAAAAATAGTCCTCCCAAAGGATTAACGATTTAGCCATCAGGCTCAAACCCACTTTTATATAGTTGTCTATTTATATACGTGTGCTGTCAAATGTAGGAGCGTAATTTTTTTTTTCGGAAATGAACGTTATGAAATTGAAGCGTGGTCAAGAAAAGTAAGTGCACGAGGTATATCAATACGTTTTTGATAAATACAGTGCCGATAAGCTTAAACATTTTTGGCGATGGGAGCTGAAAAACGAATGTAAAGCCCGTCTTCACACAGCTGCAAATGATGCCCAATTCATTATACTAATGAATGAACATAACATAATTTTACTTTTATCTTTCACTTCATATTTCACTTACATACTACATCTCTTTGATCGCTCAGCTAATCAGTGTTGTCCTTACCTGCTCCACTAATGTAAGGTTAAATCACAACAAGAATAACAACTGCTCGGCGCCAAAGTGGCCCGTGCCAAAACGGCCGGTGCCAAATCGCCGGAGCCAAAACGTCCTGCTTCGGTTAAAATCATGCTACAGTTCTCTGAACAAGCCAACGAAATGAACCAGACCTGCCAACATTGAACAAATCAAAATCAGGAGGCTCACCATTCAAAATCAGGAGGCAGGGTAAAAAATCAGGAGGTACAAGAATAACATGTATATATCATGATAAAGATGTCCATTTTAATTATTTCAGTCCATTGTATGTTGCAGACTTGTATTTCTGCACAAGTTCATTTGCAAATCTTAATAATTTGATGTGGTGTGCAATATTATGAATAACTGAAATGAACAATACTTAAATTCTTTCAGAAACATGCAACATTTCATGGTACGTCAAGTGGAAATATTGAATGTTTTTAAATCCTGATACGGAGAGTGCATCACTGTCCATAAATTAAGTGAAGGATACCCAAATTTTGCAATAAATATTTAAAAAATTCTTGACACAAGCCCAAAAATGAATATATGCAAATGGTGATATGTGGAGTGCATCATTATCCATGGCCAAAATAAAGGCTGCGTATATTCTATTACAAATACTAGCGGGAGCTAACTGAGACAAAATATATAATGTATTTGCAGAACATGGATCCCAAATAATAGTGTCTGAAAACTGACCTAAATGTGGAAGTAGAAAACGTATAAGAGATAGACAAAGAGAAAGGAATAACATTGTAATGCATGTATGCCATGCCAATCTTATGGTGGGGCACACAAAACCTATTTTATACACTTACATGAAGTAAAGAACAAATCGAATAAAATAGTTTCTACCAAACACTCCAAGATGATTAATCAGCTATGCAAAGGGGTCGATGTAATCTGAAAAGATAAAATTAATTGGCTTTTAAATTTGTGTATCAACATGAACATTAAAAAGTTCTTGCTCATGTGGCTCACCCCCCCATGACCTCTTTTATTAGACATTATCATGTACGTCATGAAACATTTAAGACACAAAATTTAAATTGAAACAAGCCAGAATTTAGATTTTATAAATTTTAATAAATAGGATGAAAAAACGTTTGAAAAAAGTTTAATATTGCACAAATATCACAGTAAATACAAAACATACATAAATTACCTACAGTTAACATGAATTGCTTATATTTCACATTAATATTGCTTGTTTGGTATTAACCACCTATATTTCAGGTAGTTCCAGGTAACAATACTTGCTTATATTTTAGGTTAATGTTAATTTATAGTTCATATCAATTACTTTTATTTCACATTAATTGATAATAGTTCACATTATTTCACTATATTTCAAGTCACTGTTCATTCTAATTCATATTAGTTACTTATATTTCAGGTCACTGTTCAAGGTATTATAATTCAGAAATGTATTGCTTAAATTAATCCACAAAGTATTATAATTCAGAAATGTATCCCTAAAATATATCACAAGGTATTACAATTCAGAAATGTATTGCTAAAATTAATCTACAAAGTACTAAAATTCAGAAATATATCACTAAAGCTAATTCTTCAAGGTATTATGATTCAGAAATGCATCAGTAAAATTAATCAATAAAGTACTATCATTCAGAAATGTATCCCTAAAATATTTCCACAAGGCATAATAATTCAGAAATGTACAATTAAAATTAATCCACAAACTACTATCATTCAGAAATCCCTTCGTTTAAATTAGCAATTCTTCTTTACTGCATGAACTAAAGTGTAATTTATCTATATCACTTGAAATTTGCCACATCTATGATATCTTTTGCTATTTGTGCATTTGTAACTTTGAGTAATAATTAACAACATTTTATCATAACAGAATTACAGTATTTGGTGAGCGTATGTTGTTATGTGCAGTACAAGATTTACATGTACTAGCAATCTGTATGTGGCATACATGAATTTGACATTTTAATATAAATTGTAGGATCTCTTCTTATTAAATTCCCAAAATATGAATTAAATTGCTGAAATCATGTGTCTTACACAAATACAGCGGGCATGGAAACTTTTTAAAAATGTGGAGCAGCCCCCAGAAAGTAAAAATTCATTTGTCAAAATTTTCATACTACTTGTCCATAATTTCACATACAGTTAAGACTAAACTCTGATTTTTGTGTATGAAAATCTCAATTAAGGACAAAAAGATATTGGATTAGTAAAACAATTTATGATATCTTATTTTGTACCAATATTTTGACTTGATCCTACTTACAATCTCTCCATGGTTCTACCTTTCTTCCTCTTTCCTCTAGGCCACTCGAGAATTAAAATCAGGATACTTGCTAAACTGGTTATCCACAGTCAAGGAAATTATTGGGACCATTCTGTTTACTATATGTATTATTGGAGACCATTCTATTTATGATATATGTATTATTGGGACCATTCTAATATGATATATGTATTACTGGTACCATTCTATTTACTACATGTATTATTGAGACCATTCTATTTACTACATATATTATTGAGACCATTCTATTTACTACATATATTATTGAGACCATTCTATTTACTACATATATTATTGATACCGTTCTATTTACTACATATATTATTGAGACCATATATTTATAATATGTATTATTAAAATAATTCTAATTATGATGTATGTATTATTGGAACCATTCTATTTACTATATATATTATTTAGACCATTCTATTTACTACATGTATTATTGAGGCCATTCTATTTATTATATGTATTATTGAAGAAATTATATTTACCCTAGTACTAATGGGGCCATTCTATTTACTATATGTATTACTGAAACCATTCTATTTACTATAGGTATTTTGAGTACATTCTATTTACTATAGATATTATTGAGACCATTCTACCTGTGATTACAGCAAAACCTGTCTTGACAGTCAACACCTTCTGCAAAAGATAATGGTCTCCAAGTCAGGTTGAATCTCATTACAGGTCAGAGCACCATATAATCAATTAATATATAGAGAACCTGGTCTCTTAATACATATTTTACTGTATTAATTTATTAATTTAATTTTGGAGTCAGTAGATAGCGATTTCATTTATTTAAAAGGGTTGAAAAAATAATTTAACAGGAAGTATTTTGTAGGTTGTTTCAAAAATACAGCTTATCGCCATTCATGCATGACAAAGATTTTTTTACATTTCAGCAGAATAGATCCATGTAACTTTTAAATTATTGGATACTCAAAATGACTATGAGTGGGTTATCTCTGCAACAATGAAAAATTAGCCATTAAATCTACATCAAAATTTTGTTTAAGTCAATCATATCTAAGGATGAAATTTTATTAATCAGAGTATCATCGATTTTCAATATTGACAATAAATATATTTATATTCACCATAACAAATATCAACTGTTTGAACTTACATGGATACGTTATATGTGTATGAAAAGCAATCCATTATGCTGTATTAAGCATTATTCACTGAAGAGTATCACTTAGGAATTCCTGTATTTATCTCTTCTCATCTTTTACTTCTTTATATAAGGTATAATGAAAAAAATATGATAATTTACAAATGCATCAATCCTACATTTTATGCATTTAAAAAGTACAATTTACATCAGATCATACAGAAAAACTTAACTCCAGAATTATGGCTATGCATGGTCCTTATTAGTATTGCTAATCATTGTCCGTATTGCTATTATTGCCATTCATGGTCCTTATTACAACATCTATTCATTGTTCGTATTACTATTATTGCTATTCATGGTCCTTATTACCACATCTATTCATTGTTCGTATTGCTATTATTGCTATTCATGGACCTTATTAATACTGTTATTTATGGTCCTTAAAATTATTGCCAATCATTGTCTTTATTACTACTGCTATTCATGGTTCCTATTCTTATTGTTATTCATTATCCTTATTACTATTATATTCATGGACCTTATTATTATTATTGTACTAATAATGCTTTGAATAATCAATATAGTATTATCTTAATTTGTTTTTGCTGATTTATCAGGAAAATCAGCTCTGAAAGTGTCATAGCTATCAGTGGAGGTCCGATAGCACCTACTACAAAAGATGTAATTTTTCAGGTAAACAATTGTTTATACACCCCTGTACATCGACATGAATGATTCTTACACCAAATTTGATTGGGCCATGGAACAAGAATTGTCATGGGACTACTATGCACTGGGCAAAGAAATTTTACCCAGGTTATTTAATTTTCTAGTACAATAGGAGCCTGTCTTGAAAGACCACCCCTTCTGCCAGAAAATAATGGTCTCTCAAGAAACGTGGTCTCTCATAACAGGTCATAACACTATATAACAATGATAAATATGTGCATGGAGATTCTGGTCATTCAAGACAGGTGGTCTCTCATGCCAGGTGTTACTGTACATATATACACAAAATGGCTAACTCTCACAATGACAATTATTCTGAAAGTTTTGAAGTAGATGAGATTATTGGAGCTGTGAACATTTTTACTGGACATGCAACTAAGTAATTGTGAGCCCAAAATGATGTTGAATTTAAGTCCAATGTACAGATAGGCTAGACAAAAACATCATCCATGTCAACCATATTCAGTGATATTTTGAAAACTAAATGCAGATTGAACTACAGAATGCAAAGTCAAAATACTCTTTTTTGTGTTGATTTCTTGCATATAATCATTGATCAAACAAATCTTTATGCAGATCAGAAACTAAATGGGGCAGAATTGATGGACAACAGCTGCACAAGAAAATATATGTCACACCCAATAAACTAAACCTCTTTCTTGCAATGGTTATGTAAATGGGTGTGGTGCATAAATCATGAAAAAAATGAGTATGGATATATTTCCTAATATTCTAAACAAGTGACCAGGTAATTAAATTAACAAGTGACTTCTGTGTAATCTACTAAGTGAACATGCGATGATAGATATAAGCTAAACTAAATAATAAATGCTGCAAAGTCTTGTAAATGTTTGGCATATACTGGTTGATGAGAAGAATATTGAAATAATTGAACAATACAAAAATTGAGTTTCGAGATGATTTAAACAGAATATTGAACAACTTCATTAGAAAAAGTGTTATTCAAAACTATTATCAATGTGATTGTAAAATAAGGATTCGGTCATTAAACAGCACAGTTTCCTAATGCTGTCCTACAACCACCCCATGGTTTTTTCGATGTCAAAGCAACAATTTTAATTTTTTGGAGGTCCCTCTGTACTAAACGTCTTGCTTAATGTGCGGTATATTTTTTGTGGACCACGATGTGTGAAGTTATCAAGGGAGAGGTGTACTAGATAAACCATCTAACTAAACTGAATATTCAGACAGCTGAACGGGGGCTTTAATTTGGAGATGGTTTTATTTTGGAGGATGAATTTGATATGTTACATAATTAATGATACATATCAAACATGGTTGCTAGTGGGTAGTACTCCCTATAGTGAATCACTATGGGAAGTTTTAGACTATAAGAAGAAGGACAAAGAAAGGATACACAGCATAAATTCCAAATTGCCAGTTTTCGAACATCCCTGCAATTCCAAGGATACCACCAAGCGCAATAACTGAAAGAAAGCAAATAGAAAAATAAATTCATGAAATCTTTGTAAAGTATGAAAATACCAATTTCAAAACTGTTCTAGTATGATTTGAGATGGCAACATGTGTGTATGCCAGTTAGAAATGCAACTAGTTAATATGTGACTAATAATTGAATATCTCTTGTGTATTAACACAGCATTTGTCTCACCCACCCACTTGTCAGTTTGTACCCATATTGATGGATTATAGAAACAAAAGCATCCGATTAAGAAAAAGCACAAAACTGTCATTTCATCATAATTTTAGAATTTTAACAAAAAGGTCTCGAATACTATTTTTTTGTGTGTGTTTCAAATCTATCTTCTTCGATAATCTCTGAATAATTCAGTAAATTTCCTTAAGAGTAACATAAGTCTGTACCCATGTACTTCTGTTGTTTTTTAAAAAAAAAATATTAAAACCAGATTTTCAAACTAATGGATGCAGATGTAACAGGTTCCGATTTCACTTGAGCTTTTCCATTTACTCAAATCAGGCCTCTGCTGTGGGCTAAAATCTCTTAACCCAAAGTAGAAAAGGCTTATAATAATATTATTGGAAGTGCTTTTGATCAATATATGGTCTATCACTATTCAATAGCTTGACTATATTGGAGGGGCTAGGCAGGTTTTAAATTAGCCAAACTTTGGTTAATTCCTACAAAGTTGTTCTTCACACCCTTAGGTAGGAACCAAATTTTGGAAAAATTAGCCATATTTTGGCTAGTGTCTTTTAGTATAACCCCCATGTATGGCTGCAAAAGATCAAACTCTAGGTAACTATGATTAGCCAAATTTGGCTAACTGCAATATTGTCCCTTTCCATAATGTATGGTATGACCTTTAGGCAGAAACCAAATCTTAGATAATTGTATCCCTAGCCCAAATTTGTCTAAAGATTCCTGTTGCCATGCTCAGTGAAGCTGGTGCACAACTAATGACCTTTTAGCAAAATTTGGCTAGTGTCAGCAACAGCTTTTCAAAACTGCTGCATGTATGGCTGTTAGAATTTAAAAGCTCTATAATTAGCCATATTTGGCCATCCTCCTCAGTGTTTCATTCCTTACTATTGTGTAAATGTAAGCTTATAACATTGTTGGCCATTGCCTGCAATGTTTTTTTTTTGTATAACCTACAGTAGTATCTCTTAGAAATCCAAATTTGGCTATATGTATGGCTAAATCACTCATAGGGAGTAAATGCGGTATTGGATAAATAATAGCTTGAACAAAGTTTGGGAAATGCATGTAGGTTCACTAGTCATGATCACCATGGATGGCTTCCAAAGAGAAATTTTGTATACTATATTTTTAAGATCACAAGAGTTTTGAAATATGAGTAAATACAAAATTTCATTTTTGTCATAGCAGTCATAGCTAAAACAGAGCAAAGTAAATGAAAGTGACACATTTCAAAACAATGTTTTATATTACTTACTACCGGTACTAAATTGTTATCTTGTAATGAAGACTGGTTTTTTGGACTCTTTACTATAATCATACTAGAAGTTTTGCAAAAACTGTTAAACCTAAATTTTATACCAAGTATTTAACAAGAGAGATAGACCAATAGGAAGATGGATGCATATAAAATCAAGAGAACAGCAAATATTAAAACAAAATGATTAAATACACAAAATATATATTATATTTATAATATGACTGAAATGGTGTACATTGTACATAAAAATTTTAATAATATTACAGTAGAACCTGTGTTGAAAGACCACCCTTTCTGCCATAAAATTATGGTCTCTCAAGACAAGTAGTCTCTCATAACAGGTCATGATGCTATATAATCATTAAATTTGTGCATTGAGAATATGGTCTCTCAAGACAGGTGGTCTCACATCGCAGTGGTCATTCAAGACAGGTTTCACTGTATATCCATATGAAAAAAACCAGAATAATTTGTAGTGCCAGATGGGTGTTTTATTTCAATGTAAAATGAAAATATCTTTTCTGCTTTGTTTGAAAGAACAATGCCTGTGGAATGTTTCTTTGTTTATAAAACAATATATACTTTAGCATAAAAGATCTTTTTTAATATAAGTCTTGTTATGGCTAATGGCAATCTTCTTGAAGAAGGAAGTTCAAAGTCCCAGGTATAATATTATTGACTGATATCTTCAGGTGTTTAAACGATGTAACTGACACCTTAAATTACTTTGCATAGTATATTCCAAGTGTAACCTCAGTGGTCGCAAGTTCCTAGACCTGACTGATTTGAATGATTGCTTAGAGTATATTTCACAACTTTATAGTTTCTTCTGTCTGTATGGTCAGCTTGATGTCCATATGATGCTTGTTGGGTTGTGTATACCTGAAAAATTTTGGTCAGTAGTTTTATATATTTATTTGTTCTAAACTAAATTAAGCAAGTCTTTTGAATGATTGTTTTACTGTTACAATAGAAAAAATTAATATTTAAAAAAAATAATGTTCAAATTACATTACAATTTAGTTGGAAAATTTACAATCAAGATTCTTTTCTTAACTTGATCTACTATGTTGCATCACTTTTACAAGTCTTTGGTAGACTGCTTTGGTGGCCTAGTGGTTAGAGCATCCACCTTGGATGTGGAAGGTCGTGGGTTTGATCCTCAGCCAAGTTATGTCAAAAGACTTATAAAAATGTTACTGCCTGGCACTCAGCATTAAGATGTTAGTGTTAGGACTTGTCGGTCTCTTGTCAGAATAATGTTACTGGGTGGGACATCATGCTATATATTTGTGACATGATGGCCCAGTGTTAGGCATCACTATAAACTGCCACACTGCAGACATAAGAGTTACAATTTTAATATGATCGGATATTTCTCATAATCTACCTTGTCTTATATCTTCACTAGATAAACTTATTTATCAAGTTTGATAAAGTCATACAAACAAGCATAGTCTATGAGATACAAAATCACCTAATTTATAGCCAAAAGTCATAAATCATCTTGATCATTTAAACCTATTTACTAAGATCCAAATTTGATTAGAAATACTCTATTGAAAGTCATAAGATGCTAAGCCAAGCTGATGCCAGATCACTTCATTACTATATAATTTGACCTTGCTCTTAATAAAATTTACTTGACATCTTCATGATGATAGCCCATTTCTCAATATTCATCAAATCAGATCATAAATAAAGTGGTTACAAACTTGTGTAACTAGTTGCCACTTCAGTTGAAATCTCGTAATATAAGCTTATATTCCAAGTTTAATAAAACTTACAAACATGTACAACTACGACAGTTAGAGTGATAACTGGTTCAGTCAGATGCAAGATTCAAATAATTACTATGAATGGGTATCAATCTTACTAAATTGTTGAAATCTTCATCATATAAGCCTGTACTTCAAGTTTTATAAAAACTAAAATATATTTCTTTATTATTGGTAAGAAGCTCAGCTAATTGCATGCAAGATCACCTTATTAATTTGCTTTTATTATAGTTTGTGTTGAATTAGTCTGAAATCTTGAAATAAGCTCATATTCCGTGCTTTACTTAAAATTAAATCAAATATATGGATGATAGAGTGATAAAAATGTAATTGTTAAAGGATGGAAGGATGAAGGCTTATACAGGTCATAAATGTCAAGTCACTTAACCTTATGGCCTGAGGAGTGAAAATTAAGTCAAATAGGTATTTTTACAGTAGCTTTAGCCCTTGAACACAGATGTTATGGACTTTTTCATCCATGTATGTAAGACCCTTAATTAGTGCTGAATTCTCCAAGTGAATGTTTCAGGTAACACTCTCAGAATTAGGTTAATGAATGCATACCTGCAGAGAAAATGAACTTACACTATACAGAAATGGCATAATAGTTATCATGATTCCATATGAGATTCAAAAGAGGGCTTTACATTAGATCTTCATTAATTCTTGTTAAGTCAACTTTTTAAACTAGCTGACTAAACGCTGTTTTTAAACAAACGTGAACGTATAATAATTAAAATTGAAAGTTATTTCAACAGCAATACAAACTATGATATTTTCAATATTTCTTTCTTGAATAAATATAAGTTACATTTTGAAACTTTGTCTAGATTCAATTTTAATACTTTTTACTTCCTGTGTGCAATTTTTGCACACATTATATAAACTTTCATTAACTCATCATATATACCAATACAAGTTACTGGCACATTTTAGTTTAAACATTAACTCTTTGTTTCTGCATTGTTACAATACAACATACTTGTAATTGTTTTAGTGTAAGATTCGTTAGAGCAAATATTTTTGAAATATGCACTGGTACTATTATAACTGGTAGTTTCAAGTTGAACATGACCTTATTTAAAAAAAGAGAAGTTGAACAAAATTATGTATTTGATTCTTGTAAAATATCAAAAAGAAAATATGTCTTTCTGAAACCAGGTTTTGTGTGGAACAAATGCCATTTAAATTTGGCTGTAGTGTTTCATGAGAATTACCTTAGTAAACAGATTTTTGTTTGGATAAAATGAATGTTTTTTGTGGTCACCAGACAGTGATCTTGTGAAGAAAACTAAAAAAGGTATTGAATTTTTTTTAATTTTTAAATTTTTGCAGTCAACTGTAAGATAAATAACCCTCTTTTTATAGCATTTTCCATTTGAATCTGAATCTGAATCTAATTTATGTTCAAACATTGCTGTTTTATTATATTAAGCAGGGAGAACATATAGAAAACAAAACTGTTCAGTCCCTTGTAACAACATTTTTGAAGATAAAGAAAGTCTAATGGTTTAGGAGTGAATTTACTAATCAAAATATGTAAATCTGCTGGTCTGAAATCCATTATCACATGTAATGCATAAAACATATCTTTATAAAATTTTACATTTAAATTTGATAACATGTAATAGATGCTCATTGGGTCAATTTTAGAAGATAAATGTACAAAACTATGCCAAATTTAATACTAATTCATACTGCGTATGCTCTTTGAGTAGATGTGGGCTATTTTTTACTGAAGAAAATATCTGATTACTTAAGGAATAGTTCAATAAAGTGAATAATACTATTAGATAATTTAACATAATATAACTAAATACTCTTATTAATATTTTATATTTTTAAACTCTAAAATCAGCAGAAAACAATTTTAAATCAATACACACCTTTCTCGAACTCATTTCCAGAAGTTTTCTGCATAAATCGTTGTCTTTTGCTTCTCTTCAGACTTTGGAAATATCAGTTGAATTTCTCTGGTAGCAATAAATTTGACCTTATGCAGACTGAATTAACTGTTAAATGTCTTTTTACTGCCTCTGTCAAAGCTATTAGGTGCCCAGCAGGTGGCTTTCATGGAAGAGCAAACCCTATTTCATGATCAGAGAAAATTTACACCAAGATAATGGCCTTGAGAGAGCTGTTAACTCTTATCAATTCAAGATAGCTCAAAATAAGGCATTTGCTTTCATGACTTGCGGTACTTGTCTAGTTACCATTGTAGGACTTTGCCAACTCCATGATAATAAAACTTCAATAATGTTGGATGTTTAAATGTTTAAAATATGTTTCTAATTTGGCACCAATGAATCAATTGCAAACTTCATTAACCAGTTTTTTAAACTCTGGTCTGTTAAAGACTTATGTTACATCGATAAAACACTGTCTATACTTTTTTCAGTTGCAAATAGGATCAACTTTATTATCAACCGATCCTGGCTGTGAGTTCTTCATGATGAATTTAGATAAATACTACTAAGTTCAGGAATATATCTGGGGAATTATAACTGAGAATAATAACAAAACTAATCATCAATTAAATTATTATCATGGATGAAATGTCCTCACATATTGTATAGTAATCACAATAAATAATTAGATCAAATATTATCTTAATAGTATAGTTTTACTAATCTAGATTTTTTTCCATTACAGCCCTTTCTGCTCAATGAAATTTTCAAAACTTGGAAATGATATCTTTTTATTGATAGGTAAAACTAAAAAAAAATGTTAAAATAATCTTGTAATTTACACAAATGCTGCTAGACAACAAAAATATATGTGCTGCACTTTAGCTTTGGAGGCAGCACAAATGATAATAGCATGATTATGTTAATGCTATTTTCTATGCAGTGCAGAGGCAACTGTATGTCTCTCTTGACTATTTAAAGGGACTTTTTAATATTATATTAAATTATGAACTTTGACCTGGAGAGAAATTAACCTATACTCCCAGATGTGAAGAAGCTTTGGGCCTTGTATTGTTTATGTATGTGTAAGGTGCCTTGTAATAAAGGTATGGTGCTTATATGATATGAACAATTCAACCTAATTGTTTTCATAAACCTGTATCAATGTAAATTTTGGTGTTCACATTGTTATAACAGGTGCAGTTGAGAAGGAAAAAAGGCACACATGTATTCATGTAAGGAATTCATTTTATAATTTATCTGCAATCAAAATTTATGAACCGATTGCACTGAAGACAGTAACGAAGTGGGTATTCAACCATTTGTGTAAACACATAATAATATATATTTCTCTAACAGGTAACGACAACATATAAATTGTGCACTCTTTTCAAGTACTTTTAAACCAATTGAAGTAATTACTACACACGCTTCTACTGGTAATTTCATAATGCCTAATTACCATACAGGATGCTTTCAGTTTTTATCATGTAAATATTAAATCTATTCTGTGATGCATTTGATAAGTAGATTATAACATATAGTTCATAACATTATCAGACCCATTTCAAATTTACATTTGTTCACAATTTTAAGTGTCAAAATTATTAAAATATACATCAACAGTCATTTCAAATATTGTTCAATCAAGATTCAGTTAGTTTGTTTAATTACTCTTTCAGCTGACAAAAAATGTAGAAAGTGAAATTTATAGTGAATAGTGAATTTCATGTGCATACATAACTGTGTCTGCTTTGCCTTATCATAAAGATTTATGAAAGTCCTATTAATATTATTTGAGTTTGTTGTGACATGCAGATAAAGTTACATTAAAAAATAATTTAGAAAATGTTCAGCTAAACCAAATCCAAGTAATGAAAAATCATCCAGGAATCACAAGGCTTGTAAGAGACTGTTAGTAACAAGCAAATGTCCCTTAAGGCAATATCAAAGGTATGTCTTCCCATCATGAGTAGATTATTCAAATGTGTAATTAACCATGCTCTCCCAAGGGATGTTGGCTGTAAAACTTGAATTAGAGATGGTGCTAACAATGATGACCCTTGTTAGATGTCAAATTGTTAGCAATGAAAGGAAAACAGGATTATCAAAATGAAAGTTGAACTAACAGTAAAATGTTACACATCACCATGATCCAGTTTCAGAGTGTGTTACATCTACTACTTCTGTCTATTTGTTGTGTTCCAAGTACAATGTACCTTTAGAGTCTCTTTAATAACAGTTATTTAAGAACCACTGTGGGTTAGATACTAAAGTAATAAATGGTGGTGTATTGTACTGTCATAATATACATCATGACATTCATTCTTTTTTAAACAATAGGTAGATAGGTAGGTGGGTAGAATACATCAAGATGATACATTTAATGTCTCAGATACAAACACATGCTGAATGCAACTGATTTACCAAGTAAACTTTTGGGCATTTAAGTACAATTGATGATGTTGTGAGAGTCCGAATTCTGTGTTTAAGTAAATTGTGAGAGGTAAAATACTAAAGTGACTCAACATGTGATTCCTTGTTATTGGTTCATTATGCCCTCAATATCTTTGACCCAGTAACATCTAGTCTTGTGACAGTTGGTGTAATGATGCATTTCAGTTAGAATCCAAGCAAGCCAGCAATTCAAACATTAAAATTAGGTCAGCATGATTTCATTTTCATGCTCTATTTTTTTGCATTATTTGCTTCAGCTGTGGGATTATTACACCATTACTATTCTGAACTCTATTTCACACTCACTCATGAAATTCGGCTTGTGAGTTGTTTATAAGATAGTTATGGCATATGGATATACTACAATGAAAATAGTTAAGTCTTGTCCAAAGTAAATCAGTGTGACCCAAGTTTAATACTTCAGAGATATGAATATTCAACTATATGTTCATTACACCCTCAATGCCATTGACCCTATTGCACCTGCACACACAATTTAGTATGAGATTCAGTAATACAGCGGGTAACTCCACCATGCCAAAAATATGTCACTGTTGACTAGTTTGCAGGCTTTGGAAATGTTTGTCTTATTAGCTATCTGGTAAATACTTTATGCCCTATTTTATCTATACTCGTGAACATTAGCATATGATATAATACAATCGATAGGTCGTTGTAACTTTCACACATTAGAGTATTTTGAACCATATTTGCTACATGCTTGATATAACTATTGACTGTAAATAGCATTATGAAATTTGAAGTATGTAAATATTACAGAGTGAGTAATTCAGTCATTTCAAAACAGGTCACTACAACATTTTATCTTATCCCGTCTGAATGATGTTTCTATGTTCAGACATTTGCTGACATGTTTGTCTTTTCAAGCATTTGTTGCTAAATGATTTGTGTCTACATCCATATTACAAATGAGTTTAGCCTAAACAGTGTGCACCATGATGAGACCATGCTATCTTAATGCATCTAAGTCTATAGCATAGAGCAGTATTAACCTTTCCTTTATGGCTTTAATGGGTGTAGCAAAGTATGTATCACATGACATCTTGCCATTAAGATACTAATGTCACCCAGCACTCTGTCCTATGTAATCTATATTGGTACATTTACTGTAAATATTTCCACCAGCATTTAGGTTCACAATGCATCCATGTAAAGACAATATTTAGCAAACTGACTACCATAAGGTTTCTTCGTTGTCGTTTACTTTTTAACTTTTCCTGTGTAATTTTGCACAATTATTTCATTTTTACCCCAAGATTATACTTTTTTATCCAACTGTGTTAAATTGTTTTGTTACTTAACATTTTGGTCCGTACCAAAACACACCAACTAAACTAAGGAATAGTTTTTATATGTTCACTTTTGTTCATATGATTTTTCATTCACATATTCTCATACAATGTTTTGAGAATATCACATCTGTAGGTACATAATTGAATTATATCTACTGATAAGCAAACATATTAATGAATAATTATTAACTTTATAAATCACTTTCATTAATTGATCAATAAACTAAGTTTAATTCACTATGTCAATATGTAGAACAATTTGTAAATATCATGGAAGACATAAAAGCAACAGAGGAATTTGACTTTCAAATATTTCATATAAATCCTTTCTCTCATTTTCAACCAAACTATTATTTAATTACTAATTATAACGGTGATTATTTACTACCTCATTTAGCATAAACAATATATGATAAGATTGTTACTTCTTTTCACAATATGTTTAGTTTGCAAAATCTTTCAGGTAACCTGACATTTTGCTATAAAAACTATTGTAATAAATTTGGAGTATGTGTTTATGACAGCATCCTGTTTTTAAGCAATTCTTAGATTTATTTGTGTGAGTGTTTAGTCTTAGGTGCCATGGAAATATTACTAGCCTGAAATTGTTAGCCAATTAGTAGGAGCAAACGTCACCTTGCTCTTTCCAGTTTCTCTCTCTCTCTCTCTCTCTCTCTCTCTCTCTCTCTCTCTCTCTCTCTCTCTTACTGACAAGATGAACTTTCTTTTTATATGTAAGCGATGACTTACAAATGGTGGATAATAATGTTGGATATGAATATTTTGGCAAATCCTAGAAGTAATGTACTGATCAAAGTCAAATATCAAAATTTTTAAAATAAAGACAGCAGATGACTCATTGAGAATTGCCTCTATGAGTTGCAAGGGGTTGGGGGACCCAGATAAAAGTAACAATATCGAATTACCTAAAGAAAGGATGGGATACTCAATATATCTATTGCAAGATACACATTTTATTATATAACAGGCGACATATGAGATCATTTTGGAATTACAAATGCATCATTTATTTTGCATTCCGATTCAAGGGAAGTATCTATTGTATTGAATAAAAACTTTGAAATTTCTATTTTTTATTTTTAGAAATAACACTTAAATTTAATTTAATCATCTGCAATTGGTTCTCATTCAAATATGATAAGATTTGTTAACCCAGTTATCAATTCTGGTTAAGATTAATGGGTTACTTATTATTCTAATTGGTAACAGGTTGCACAGTTGATGTGTGGAAGGATGAAATGATTTTTAATACCATATAGTTCTGCATAAAGGGGATATAATCAGTGTCACATATGTTCCCATGGTAAGTGACACTGTCAGACAACACCCACCAAATGTTTCTGCACACAACATTTTAGAACAATAATATAAAACAACAGTACATAATGCACTAATAATGCTATCAAACAGGATAATCATATTTGATTTGACAATTTAACCACCTTAAGAAAAGTTATGCATTAGTGATTTATATATAAGCCATGTAGGCTATAGATTCATTTTTGTTTGTCTCTGTATCGTGCTTCACTGATTATTAAAATGTTGTCATTTTCAAGCTCTGGCCATGCAAGAATCATCAATCAAAATGAATATATGCATCTCTGGTAGTACCAGACCCTTTCAGTAAATACTGTCATAGTAACCTACATTTCATATGACCACTTAGGTTTTTACACCATGTACAGTTATAATGATGGGTTACTGAATGTATTTCTACGTGATAATTAATTTTTACTATGGCTGCTGGAGATAAAAGAGCTGTTGCAAATCATTGCTGTTCACATTTAATTTTGATTAGGGGTTGTATAAATAATATATATGCATCCACCAGTAACATTTTAAAGAGTTATTGCAAGAGATCTAAAATATCCCTGATTTTATTTTGTTGGGTCACAATTTGGTGTTCACTATACACAAGTCTTACATGTGTCATGATGACCCAATGTTGTAGTCAAGAATTGGCTAGGTGATTCTTTCTCCCCCTCCAAAAATAACTGACTATTAAATTATTCCCCCCTCCAACTACACATGTTAAGCATGATAAAATAAAAAATTAAAATCTATAAAACAGGATACTTGTTAAAGAATTTAATAAGAACTGATTTCCACCAGCAAATGAATATTTGTTTCTAAAAATAACCATATTAAATTAAATTTTAATGTCAGAACCTAGCTACCATAATGACAGGCGATCAGGTGGGTTTATATGTTTTTATTACTTTGTTTGGATTTTATATATAATCAGAATATAAAATGAGGAAATTCAACTACCACCTATTTTAGGTCTTTCTTGGAAGAAATACGCTTGTCAGCAAATTTTTTGTTGTAAATTTAATTATTTTCTCAGTTTTTCACTCTCTTCTTCAGTCTTATTTTGTTTGTCTTTCTCTTCCATTGTTTTTCTAAATTTACCTCTTTCCTTTTCTTTCATTTTCTTTCCCTCTCTTTCCTGTATTTCTCTATTTGTCTCTGCTCATTGCCTTCCCCTCTCTCTGTTATTCTCTCTCCCCTCTATTTTCCTCCCTGTTACCATCTTTTCCTGTATTTGACTCTGTCTTCTCCTGTATTTGCCTCTGTCCTCTCCTCTCCTCTCTCTCTCTCTCTCTCTCTCTCTCTCTCTCTCTCTCTCTCTCTCTCTCTCTCTCTCTCTCTCTCTCTGTTTTTACCTCTCGCTTCCTCTCATTTTATTCCCTGCATAAAACTGCCTCTTTTCTCTCGCCTTCATAGTCTTTATGCATCACTTATGACATTTTCTCTTTAACTTTTCATCTTCTTCTCTCTTTATCATCTATGCCTTATCTTTCATTTCTTCAAGTGTTCCTCTTTTTCTTTCACTTTTTCTCTTTTTTATCTCTCTCCTTTGTCTTCTGCTCTTCTCCTATATTGGTCTTTCTCTATTGCTTCCTCTCTACCTCTTCTCACCTGTCATGATCTCCAAATTGTATGAGGTGATGGTACATGTAATTGTATGTTTTGAGTTATAAACTTTGCAATTTCATAAAGCGAAAACAGCTACAAACTTTCCTGAAATAGTATTATCAAGCATATGTCTCCACATTGGTTACTAAAAACTGAGCAATTACATCAACCACAACAACAATATAAATAAGTATTTACATGACAGTAATACGGATTCAAATCTGGTGTGGGCAAACCATGCCAAGATTATGAGTGCAACACCATTGTTGTCTACTGACATTTATGTGAATAAGTACTATTGGATCCAATTTCAAAGGAGTTAACCAGTATGATTGGCTAAGATACCCAGCATATTTTTTCTTCGACACTTTCACTCCTTCTAGAATTTATTTGCAAAATCTTGCAAATGACTATTTGTGTGTATGTGTATGCGTATGTGCATTTTGAATTGTTCATTACTGCAGTGTCTGCAGTGTAGCAGTTTATAGTGATGTCCATCCCTGATGCATCACCCTGCATACATGTAGCATCATGTCCCACCCAGTCACATTATTAAGACACCAGGCCAACCAGTCTTAACACTAACCTCTTATATTGAGCAACATGTACATGTAAGTATCATTTTTATAAGTCTTTGGTATGACACAGTTACAGCTGGTGTTTGAACAACAACCTCACACATCACTGGTGGATGCTCTAACCACTTAGGTCATCAGATTGGTCTGTATTTCAATGTAGTGTTAGTTTGCTAAGAAGAATCATGAAGAATCTTTATAAGTTGTGTCTTATACCATTCAAGTGACTTGAAATGATATTAGTCTAAGATTGTATCCTCTATTAATGTAAAAGTTCTTCTTTTTAAAAAAAAAAACACTTGTGTGATTTTGTAAAGTGAACCATAACCTGCATTATATTTTAAATGTGGGCCTTAAGCAGATTAGAAAAGAGTCTATTAAGGTAAAGAAACAAATTGCTGTTGGGAGAAACAATCTGCTAGTTGATCATGTCACCCCACCCCAACCCCAATTTATTTTATGACCTGTTACATATGTGGTATTTCCTTAAGTTTAATACCAAAGAGACGATTCATAGTAAGGAACTAATTGCTAGTACAGTGTGGTGAAAGAATCAGTTAACTGATTCTGTCCCCCCCCCCCAATTGTTTTTTAAGGGATCCATTATGTTTTGGTATTTCACTTGTATGTCTTAAGTTTATTACCAAAGGGTGCATTAATGAAAATAAATAAATTTGTTGAAGGGGGAAAAGAATGAGATGGCTGACTCCATCCCTTTTCCAATTGTTAGCAGACTCATTACATATATACATTTGGCAATTCAGTTTATTTCCAAAGAGCCCATTATTGAAAAGAAACTAATTATTTGAGGGGAGGGGGCGAATAAATAGAGGGGAACCTAATGTGTTGCAAGGGAGGGGCAAGAAATAATTAGGGGGTTGGGATGGAAGAACTGGATGTTACACATCTATGAAAACTGCCAGTTAAGAAAAGTAAAGTGGAATACGCTAACAAGTTTTATAGATGGATGTTGTATTATAATAAGGGTAAGGAGTTTAAGAAATGATTTGTACATGGTTATCATTCCTGCACATTGCAAGATCAGCACTTTGACTTAGTTCACTTCAGTATTATATAATTTGTTTTACAATACTCAGTATCTTGAATCAATACATCATCCAACAAATCATCACTGCTCCAATCAGCATGGTTTCAACAGCTCCAGTTCATCACAATTAGTTTCAAAGACCAGAGTAATAAGCCATGTGATACAACTCCAAGATCAAAAGTCAGAACTTCTATATAGTCCTGTGCAGACTTTCATTGGACTAAGGCATGGCTTTGAGAGGTTAAATTTGTATGCCCACCTAGAAAATGCCAGCTTAGTAGTTCACACTTGAGCCAGGAAGAAATACAGTTTAAGAATGTAATCAGTTTGTGATTTGCATGAAGAAGATGAAACAGAGAATGATGATGAGACAATAGAGGCTGGTGTGTCAGGAGAGAGTTTGTACATTTAATGCTTTTAAATGAATGATAAATAGAGCAAAATTTCGTAATTGAAACACTTCATGATTAGAATTCTTTACATAGAAAATGGAAATTACTAAACTAACATCTATATTTCTACCTGAAACAATTTTGAAATAAGGACTTTTTTGCATATATGTCATAAACCAGCAAACTAAAGAATGCATACCTCTTTCATTCTGAAATTTCAATTACAAGTTTAATATTCTGTAAATGAGAATTATTATTCTATGATAGATACACAATGAAACAATGCAATAATCAAAACAAAACATGATATGTTTTGACGCTGTAGTGGGCAATTTTAGCTCCATAAATACATTTCAAATTGATACAACATACACAATATGTTAGTAAAATTTGCAGGTTTTTTTCCCATGGAACTGCCAGGATAGTGTATTAAGTATGCTTTTTCTTCATGTTGTTTATTTTCAATAATAATAATAATAATAATAATAATAATAATAATAATAATAATAAATTGTGCTGTAAAGAGAAAGGAACATTCCTAATGCTTTATGAAAAGACATACAAAATCTCATTTTGTAGGGTCTGATAGCTGTTTTAACTATGCTCTCCTGCATCACATGGTCTTTGACTCAGTGGAAAAGGAAAGATTTGCATAAATCATGATGACATAGATACTGATACATATGTAAAGTGAAAAGTAAGTATATTTATAATATTATTATATTTTACCAGACAATCTTAGCAACATGTGTTTTTTCCAGATTCTAGTTATGAAGATGGCAAAATATTGTGTAAAGTTAATGAATGTTGTGGAACAAAATAGGTGTTTTTATGGATATGTATTGTCATAAAGAATGTAGTTTAACTGGAATTGGGATTGAATTTTTCCATGGCAGAAAATATTCAAAATGACAATATGTATCCTTACATGCAATAATGAGAGAATTATATTGTGATTTATTGACTAGTTACATATGAATCAGTTGTAATCTCTGCTGAAAACATTTTCAAACCATTATGTAATAACGATAACTGCTGGATGAGCATTTATTGCCCTATGCAAATGAACTATTAAAAATTGAGATACAATATATGAAACAGATACACAATATGAAAATGAAATTAGCAGAACACTAATTTTCAACCAGTGTTGACACATAGGTGTACATGTCATTCTGTAATAAAGTCATTATTGCAAGTAAATTAGGAAAACACTTGATTAAAATTGTATAGGTGGGCATATATGAAAACATAGTTAATTTGATTTGGTTTTCACTTCAGATATCAAGAATTCATGAGTACATGTATTTGTCAGTGGAGGAGATTAAAACTTTGCCTTTTTCTGTGGAGGGTATGACAGTGGAGGGAGGTAAGATTTTATTTGTTGTGCTTTAAAATACATTTGTTATGTATAGATAAATTGAATGACATACTTGATTTTGTATTTCTTGAAACTTATTGTTACGATTTTAGTAATTATCATTTCCTAATATTCTACATAAAAATATTGATCACTTGATTCAGTAAATAGCTTTTTTGCTTGAAATAGTCAACATTATATGGGCAGCAGACATCTACTATTGGTGGACATGGCAGTAAAGGTAAGCCAAGATAAGGGAGCATGACACCAAAATATATTCAAAAGGAATCAATAAATTTCATTGACCTCTTATGTTATTGTTATGTATTAAATTTGATTTAAATAAGCAAATGATTGATTAATTTAAATATAAGAAATGTAACTTCATTATCTTGTAGTTCTTTTAAGATGAGTTGAAGGTTTTCTTTTATGTAAGAGTAATTATAATATGAGAGTATTATCTGATATGCTAAAGAATGTAATTCACTATTTTTAATTTATATATTTTATTCTTATTTCCATAAATGTATAAATTATTGTATAGAAACATAAAGTGAAAAGGAAGACTGAGGCAGAACAAAATACAAGCCAAATAACTAAAGTTTAGAAACGGAACCAAAACATCACATGAGTAATTTAGACAGTCAATAGTTCAAATATAAATAGCAGCATATGTATATACATCTTTTTCACAATAATGTGAATCAATAGACTTTTCAAGTTTACTAACATCATTCCTTAGAAACAACACCATCAACAACAGTTACCATAATAACCATTATTTTATATCAATAACACTAAATTTCAAATGGTTATTTGAAGTCTTATAAAATAATCAATGTTACAAAGTTCATAATTATGCAGTGTATAATTGTATTTCAAAATGAAAACATTTCTGATTAGGTATTTGATATGTTTATTGTACATACCTAGTTAACGTATTAGAGTTTCATAAAAAAATACTCTATTCAGTTGTTGATTAGACAAACCAAGTTATTGACCTGCAAATTAAGACAGATACTTTCTAAAATTCAAGATAGGAGATCTGGTTGCTTTGAATTTTCAATTGGAGCTACCATTATGATTGGGAAGTGACTGACTTCAATTCTAAATTGTAATGTCTTTCTGTAACACCATTGTTTTCATGAGCTTGTTTTTTGTTTTAAGATTATTTAGTGCTAAGGAATACAAAACTTGAATAATACTGATCATATACTCTTTATCGACTCCTTTTTCACTGTCATCAGGACAAGACTATTTATTTCAGACACCAACAACATGTTAAAGAAATGTGGACATACACGTCAGTAGACTTTTTTATGAAAATAGTTGTGTCTTTAAAGTGACATTACTCCACAAGGCATAATAATGTACTAAAGGTTAATTTTTTTAGGAAATTCATTTTTTTCAGTCCCAGTAGGAAAGAAGAAAATGTTTTGTCATTTATGATTTTCTTTGTAGGTAATCTCTCCAACAATTATTGGGCTGGTGGAGTACAATGCTGGTGCAGTCTACATGGGACTACTGGAGGGAAACGATAAGATTTACTGCAAAAAGCCATTATGGAAACTTGAGACTGGAAATTTGAAATTTAAGTTTGCTGATTTTTTAGAAACAACATTAAATATGAAAGATATCCAGAAAATCTTTGAAATTTATTAGATCACCAAGTTTGAACTAGAGATAGTGAACAACTAAATATATTATATGGAAGAAGACCATGAACAAATAGAGGAAGCAATTGCAATATAAATTCAAAGTTAAGCACAGGTATGAATTACTGAACCACTCTCAAAAGATTCATTGGTTGATCTCCAGTAAAACCTGCCTACTTACTGCATGCTACTTCCTTATAGCTAATGAATTTTACTCTGGGAGCACTAGATTTGACTGGTAGTAATAGTTGTCCGGAAATCATATTATTGGGTGATTATTATCAAAGAAACATTATGGTATACTACAACTTACTGGTTTTTAATGGGCAAAACAGCATCTCTGTAGCCACTAGGTCTCATCAATTATATTTTAATTATAATATAAGACATGTCTTTTAGAGTAAGTAGAAATTTATACATTTAACCACTTGCCATTAAATCACTAAAGATGAACCTCAGGCAATCTTTGAAATGGAATTTTTTATGCTGTTAATATCTTAAATTTATCCTGTTAAAACTATGTTAAGATTTAAATATGTTACAAAATATCATCATATAGAAGTAAAGTGTTACATAATTATTAACATGTACATTTGAACTTGAAACAAAAAAGCCCATTATGTTTGTGTTTACTGTTATATTTAAAGATTTAGCCACTTCTCTTATGAGATTTCAAAACAGAATTAAAAATAACATGGATTACCAGGGTAATACTTGATAATATGCCTTTTATTACTCTATCAGACCAAAGTACCATCCAACATGTGCCTCCTATCTCTTTTATGAAATATTTCAAATAAAGACATAATATAAATTGCAAGCTTTTCCTTCATTCATTTACTTTTTCTTTTGCATAGATTTGTTGGTTGAACAGGTTATACATTTTAGCTGTACTTTATTTATATGCTGCAAAGGTTTATGGTTTTCTGAAGGTCAAAGCCTATTATCACATTAACCCCTGGAGAATTTTTGCTGTTTTCGCAATAAATGTTTTTTTTTTGTTTAGAGGTTGCTCTCCCCGCTGATTTTCACAGACCATTCTTAGTAAGGACCTACTGCCCTATTATGTTTGTGTTTGCTATAGATTGAATAAAATTGTAATTTTTGATATTTTATTATTGATTTTGTATTTTAAAAAAATTGTAATTGTATTAACAAATTTTGGGGACTATTTCTGAATACATTCTAATACATCGACTTGCAAGCAAAATTCCATTAGACAAATGGCTAGTTGTTCTAAAGAAAATGTTTTTCATTGGTTAGTTTGCTGGTGCTTGAGCAGAAAATGAAAAGTTGGACTCCTTTTTTTTTGGTGCTTAACACCCATAATTTTCGTATGGAGAAGACTATTCAAAATATTCACCTTATCCTACTTTTTGCAAAGATCCACCTGTCTGTGTGCGCTTCAGACTGGTCTGCCGTAGATCTGAGGCCATAGCCTAAAATCTGGACACAAATTCGGATTCCGACCATGGGAGAAGTTTAGGTGGAAACAAAAGATAAAAAACTTATGTTTTTCCCTCTGTTTTTTGTAGTGCAACTAAAATGTTCAGATTATTTGGTACAATTGTAGAGCGCAATCTGTCTACCATTCTATAATACCACCCACTTTAGCGTATCATGCATGACCTTGATGCTACAGACCTTGGAAGAAGGTTACTACCTCATGACATGTAACCTCATCGCTAGGGAATAATGTGTTAACTTGTTTCTTACAAAGATTTATATATACAGGAAACACACTGGTAAAGTGTATTGAATTTTAAAGTTGCAGAAGTTATGTCATGGTATCATTTTTTGGCAAAACTTGAGAAAGCACTACCTGAAATAATACAATTTCAGAAAGTTCTAAAGTTACATTGATAATAAGGGTGTCTAAAGGCCATGTGGTTGATAAATTGACTGAATGTTAATGGTGCACAAGAACTTTTAGACTATTTAGTGCTATAAAATTTGTTATATGAATAAACGTTAAAAAGAGTAAAAGTTTTAATATCAACCAGTGATATAAAAAACCAAATAGTTGAAAGTAAAACGGTAAGATGGTAATAGTAAAATACATGTACAGTGCCTCCTGATCAACGGAGGATGTAAATGGTGTATGTTAATGAAGATAGATGAGAATATGTTGAAAACAAGGTATTTACATTACATAAACATGCTCTAGGTATTATCATTCAAAATATGGATATTTAATAGCAATGTATATTATCATTTTGATTCTCTATTTATTTCGTCTGGATTATAGCTCAGAAAATGTCTATTCACTAGAGAGTATTCTGATTACACATTTATTAACAGTAGGGATGGCACACATTAGAATGGAATGTTGATGGATAGAGGTAAAATAGATAATCAACATAATGAATTTATATGAAAATTCTAACAATATATGAATCACTGGGATGGTTTGGTATTCTCCCATTCATTAAATTTGAATGTTACACTGTAAGTTCTATGCTAAAGTATATACATATTAAAATTGAATACAACATTAGAAGTCAAGCACTTTGTTCAAGCACATATTTAGCCAATACTGCATATACTCCTTATGAGTAATTTAGCCATGCATGTAGCCAAATTTTGATTTCTAATAGTTATTACTGTAGGTTACACAAACGAAAACACTGCATGCAATGGCCAGCAATATTATAAGCTTACATTTACACAACAGAATGGAATGAAACACTAAGGAGGATGGCCAAATAAAGCTAATTATAGAGCTTTTAAATTCTAACAGCCATACATGCAGCTGTTTTGGAAAGCTGTTGCTGACACTAGCCAACTTTTGCTAAAAAAAACATTAGCTGTGCACCAGCCTCAATGAGCATTGCAACAGGAATCCTTAGCCAAATTTTGGCTAAGGATACATTTATCCAAAATTTGGTTTCTGCCTAAAGGTCACACCATACATTATGGAAAGGGACAATATTGCAGTTAGCCAAATTTGGCTAATCATAGTTACCTAGAGTTTGATCTTTTGCAGCCGTACATGGGGGTTATACTAAAAGACACTAGCCAAAATTTGGCTAATTTTTTCAAAATTTGGTTCCTACCTAAGGATGTGAAGAACAACTTTGTAGGAATTAGACAAATTTTGGCTAATTTAAAACCTGCCTAGCGCCTTCAACATACAGTCAAGCTATTGAATAGTGATAGACCATATATTGATCAAAACACTTCCAAGAGTATCACTATATGCCTTTTCTACTTTGGGTTAAGAGATTTTAGCCCACAGCAGAGGCCTGATTTGAGTAAATGGAAAAGCTCAAGTGAAATCGGAACCTGTTATGTACTGCCTTCCCTCTGGAGAAATTACACTTTGTATAGCCTTTGAGGTCTCCAGTTTTCAAGACAAGGCATTGTATTAAAATAATTATGTTCAAATACGGTTTTTATTCTTGATCGCGAGAATTCTCATCAATAAACATTAAAAAGCTGTAAGAAATGAAAATACAAAAATTACAAGGTATGAAATTACAACATTTACATTAAACAAACAAAACTGTAATACTAAAACAAACAGCATATATAACAGGCAAAAGGTTCATTATGTCTTATACACATTTTTGTTGTTTTGATGGGTTTAATGCCATTTTCAGCACAAGATAGGCTATACATGGCAGCCTGCATAATACTGGTGGATGAAGAACCCTTGAAAACATGACCAAGGACCACTGACCCACGAGAACATACTGGCAAGCTTTCTCACATACCCATGTTAGCCGAAACTGAGACTGAAACCTTGCAGGCAGGTGAGATGGCAGTGATCCGGAACAGCGAGAACTTTAGACCATTTGGCCACACGGGGACCCTTACACACTTATACATTTCAGAAAGGAATTAATGTTAATCATGTGCTTCCATACTTTCAAACATGCTAATGAATCAATGTTCATCACATGCCTTCATACATGTAAATAATGATAGGGAATCTCCCAATAAACATCATGACTAAACAAAGATGAGGAATCTAACACAAAAAGGGAGTGTCACATGCACTTGCAGGACACACAGCATGGCATATCATTAACGATCACAATATCAGAATCGACTCTTAACTTCAGTTGACATCCATAGCAGAAACTAAATCTTTGAGTCATTAACTATGATTTACAAAGTTACTCACACAGTGGTGGGATTCAGATTCAATGAGCTGTGAAAGCATGTTCACGTTTCTGCCTGAACGTATTACATATAAAGAAAAGGAAACAGAACTTATTCAGAAGAGTTCATAAAAAAAAGAAAAAATAAATCTTCGAAGTACTAATGTATGGAAATTGTTCCAACTGTAACAGTACAGCAGATGACATAGATTTTTACCTTTTAAGTACATGTAGTTAAATAAACATTCCCCCTCACTGAAAATATAAATTTCCAGGAACAATACACGAGCAGTGAGAAGGATGATTGTACAGAAAAAAACTAATGTTTTGGTTTGAAATGTAAACAAGATGACATTTTGGAACCCCTTGGGACAATCAGGTTAGAATATATAAATTATTGAATAAAATGACTGTTTGTGCATTTTTAAAAAGATCCTTTATGCCTTTTATTTCTAAAATTAGTTGGGGTTACAAACTGTCCAGGGTGGTAGGTGAATACTACAGAATGTGCCTATGCTGCAAGGATGAACTGATAGCATTTATAGTCTGAGTCAATATCCTCGTTTGTTTGTACCCCCAGCCGATTTCAGTAATAAACAAGATAAAAAGTCAATAAATCTTACTCAGTTCATTCATTGATTTATAATTTCTAACCTGATTGCGACCAGGGTGTCCATAATACCTTTAACGTCTGAGCGTCTGATGATTAAAGGAAGTTTTCACTATCAACCATGGTCATCCTTGAGATCAATTTTCAGTTCCCGGACAAGTCTATTTACAGGAAGGTGGCGGATGCATAACTACACATGTACATAGAAGGTAGATTTTACAGGTGGCAAAGGGATATAACTCTTAACCTTACCGTAATTGCCGGAAGAATCCATGAGTAACCAAATAAGAGTAATGCCATCACTCTATTCACGGAAAATAGACTTGCCCAAATTTTATGTAATATGGTGTCGTGTTAGTATGGAAACTTCCGTTAAGCATCAGACGCACAGACGATAAACGTGTTCTGGACACCCTGGTCGTAATCGGGTTAGAAATGATAAATCAATGAATGAACTGAGTAAGATTTATTGACTTTTTATCTTGTTTATGCTTTTCGTTACTGAAATCGGCAGGAGGGTACAAACAAACGGGGATACAGACTCAGACTATAGTGAACTATTCAATAAACTCTGTTAAGTCTAGATGGCTGGATAAGCATCACTTTAAATTGTATTTTACCATCTGAGAACTGGCAGGCTTAACAGATTTCACAAAAAAAGCAAATATTTTCATCTTTAACACTGGCCTCAGCTTAGTACTACCACAGGAGTCTGATGTTTTATCAATAAGGTACAGCAAAATCTCTAAAACCATGAAATCACCCTATCGTTTTCAGAGATTTTGCGGTACCTTATTGATTAAACACCAGACTCCATTGGTCCTATAATGTAAGGTGTATCACATATTATAATACCCCCTAGTCTTACAATACAAGACATAACATTAGCACACGTTATTTTTGTTTTGTGCTTGACGTCCACAACATTAATATCAGCGTCTAAGTCTTACATGTAAGACTACGTCCCACTCCCCATAAATATCGATGCGTCTTATGTTCAAGGGCTTTCCTCAAGTGCTTTAAAAACAATAAAAAGACTCATACCTGTTGAACTAATAACAGCTTGCTCATTTGACCATATTGCCCATTCAATCTGATACATTCTGTAAACCTTCCTTCATTGTTTAGAAGAGCTTAACATATCGAACACGGATATAAGATGTACCGGCAGTTCTTTAAGTAGGCGATCTGGACTCGCCTCACAATTAATACTTTCAGTACTAGTCTATTTTTAGAACATTTTGTCCTCTCTCATTTTGGTGGTGATAGAAGAGTTATATTTTGATGCATTTTTGGTAGGGATTTAAAGGTAATTGTTTATTCTTGAGAATACGAGCTGAGAGAGTGGTTGGCAGTGTGCAATTTGGCGATAGTGCACATGGAGTAATAAGGCCTTGGTGATGATCCGGAAATGAAATCTGTGTTCTGTGTACATGCTGTTCTGTTTACAGTGCAGCCGCTCAAAAAATGCCGGTGAACCCCTGACAAGAACTTCACCGTGAAGTCATCTTTGGATGTATTTTAGATTAACATATGATTTGTATTGATTGTCACACAGTTGAAAGGTCAGTACTGAGAAATATATGTAGAGAATATATAGTAAAATTATTTGTGGTCTATATCCATCCAACAACAAATCGTCCAGAATCAAAAGGATGCTTTACCGTTCCGTAAATATCCCAAATTAAGCCTTTGTATAACAAGGGGTAGATTCTTTGCTATCATTGGTTAATAGGTTCAGAGTTAGATCAACGAAGTCGTCGCTTTCTACTTGGGTAGTAGTATGTATACACCATCCATGTAAATATCCCACGGATGAGTTGTTGATGCCTATTTGAACTGTTAGCAAATCATATCAGTAAAGTTCAGGTTTTTTTTATTTGTTGCATACAGAGAGAGTGATCTAAGAAATAATAAAAGAGACTGTCTAAAAGTGCTGTGAATTTTTAGGAACCGCCATGAGTGTAATCTGTTTTCGAGAGTCTATGTATATTCTACAACCCACCTTTACAATGGATTATAATGTTAATTTATCTGAGAAAATGTTTTACATGATTTAAAAAAAAACAACTTATAATACAATACGTGAAGCATTTTTAAATTAGACTTGATTTAACAGTCTGATTTGCAGCTGTAAAGTTGTTACGATATTTGCATTCTTTTTTCATAAGCGTTAAATCATTCAATATATTCATGATACAATTATTACCGGCAAACTTATAGATCTGTTCAAATATCGTTTTATAACAAATTTCACATAATTTATAAGCCTCTAAATGACGCAGTGTTGCATTTCAGCCACTCAGATGCTCTTAATATTCATATAAACCAATAGATAATTGAAATAAGTTACTTGACTAGAGATAATATTTTTAACAAGACATATATGCCATAACTATAGTAAAAGTCATTCGGGTCATGTAAGCAGATTTACTGATGGAAATTTAAAAATTAATTTTATATTTAAAATTTAATCTTAATATAGTTATTGCAAAGTCTATTTAGTTGTGATATTTGAGTGAAAAACAAAGGCATAGTGATCCTAAGGTGTTTTACTGAAATTTGTATTGAAAATTAACTAAGGTTTGTACATCATAATAGTTGTCATGAATTCAGTCAGTCTAATCGATAGTGGAAGGGTGTAGTTTCTTTTAATTTTTTTTGATAATTGGTTACATTATTGTTTCTGCGTATATTTTTAGACATTTTGGCAAACATCACATCCTGAGTTGCTGCACAGACACTACCTGTTTCAGACAAGGAAATCTCACAATGTCTGATGTTATAGTGGGTACTGTTGATAAATATTTTCTTACAATGATCAATGCAGCATATTACTTTTATAATTTGGAAAGTGTTCTTATATATATATATATATATATATATATATATATATATATATATATATATATAGATATAGATATAGATATAGATATAGATATATATATATATATATATATATATATATATATATATATATATATATAGGTATATATATATATATATATATATATATATATATATATATATATATATATATATATATATATATATGAAAATATTTTTATGGGAATGAATTATTTATTTGTACCAATGTAGTTAACATTCATGCATTACAAGGTGTAACATATACAAGAGTTAGTAAGTGACTGCTTCCAGATAGAAATGTTTCATTTGATTACATAATTAAAATTGGGAAAGTTTCTAAATAGATGAATTAATGTTCATTTTAATAATTTAGTTGATCTATGATAATGACAATTTATGTGAAAATATAATTTATAGCAAAATGATGGTTGGTGTGGAAATTTATGTGCAAATCATCCTTTAGCAAGGAATTGTGGGTAAAGCTACCTTGAAGAAATCAGCTTCAATAACTATGAGAAATGGCTGTGTTGAAATATACTTTTAAAAAATTCCATGATCAAAGCATTGCCTTTTCAGAACACCTTAATGTTTTTTTTATGGAGCCAAGCAAGTGAGATAGTTGTATATTTTAGTACATGTATATTGTAAGCAAGATCATTATGATTATTCTAAAAAAAACACTATAATTGGATATGCATGATGTGAAATTATAAATATATCGTGGGTTCCAGCTGGTCAAAAACTTAAATGAAGTGAAAATTTGAATACCGATTCAATGATTTAATGATGTTTATGATTATACCTATTTTGTAAAGCAGAATGCATATAACGCATATAAGTTATTTGTGACAATTGGCTTTGAGTGGACTCCTGTCATTTTGCCACCCTATCAAAAGAAAAAGACCTTTTAAAAAGAGGTATCAGACAAATTAAAAATTTATGTTGTCAAGGAATTATTTTTTTTAAATCAAACTACTAAACATACAAATGAGAGAGAGAGAGAGAGAGAGAGAGAGAGAGAGAGAGAGAGAGAGAGAGAGAGAGAGAGAGAGAGAGAGAGAGGTGAACTTTAAAAAATTATGATTTCAGTCAAAATATTGTTTTGTTTCAGTATGAAGAAATGGAAACCTGGAAGTTATTGTAGGTGGGAATCATTAGCCATGTCATATTTTTCCATTCCATCTTTGACATTTACTTTTCTTCCCCTATTGTACATGGAATGACACCCCAGTTGTCTCATTTGAAAACACCGGCAAAGCGACTTGTTTTATTTGTTGCTGATGGACTAAGAGCTGACAGGTGTTTTGAACTTGATCCAGAGGGAAGACCAAGGACACCATTTCTCAGGTTCAAATTTTGTTTAATCTTGTGATGATTCACTTATTCACGTATAGTCTTGAAATGGGTAGCATTTTACATGGTGCAAAATTAGCATTTGTCTGCCGGCCAGGAGCTAAAGTACATTTATTTACTAAATGTTATGATTTTTATATTCTTTCTTACATCAAGGTTCTTCAGCAGTTCTCATTAAATATTCAGGGGGCTGCTTTGGTGACCTAAATTGTTAGAGCATCGGCAGGTTTTATGCATAATTTTTTAAAGCCTCATTTTCACTAATTATAGACTATTCTTCCATGTCCATTATACATGGAATTCTCAAAGGACATGCTGTTTCTTCCTGTGACACTTCTTATTTTGTCCCCAAACAGGCCCTCTTTTCATATTCTGGTCAGCTGTGGTTAGACTGGACAATAGCTAAAGGTTAGTCCTAAGTAAACAAGCAAGAAAGCCACTGTGACTAATGTACAGTTAATTCTTATCCTTGGAGTTTTCGTGTGAAATGGATTGGCCTATTGACATAATTCAAAGAAACCGTGTTCTACAGTGTGCTATGTATGCACCAGAAATTGATTGTAAATAAACAATACCCTATTTTGTTGTAACTAAAGGTGTCTAAATATGCAGTCTTAAGCTGCATGTACTGTACATATGGCAACTTATTGCTTCACGTTTTAAATCCTTTTTTATTCTCAACTTGAAAAGCAGTAAACATTGTTAACCAAATATCGTATTTATTCTGTCAAATGTTTTGAGGGTACATTAGCTTCATGTTTTGTTTCTCCATTGCTTCTTTTAACTTAACGATGTCTGCAACAGTTTATAATGGGCACGTACTATTTATCATATAATTTAGAGGGTATTTATGTGTAGATGCAGAATTTTTCTAAGCTGATTCGAGCTGGCCATGATTATAAAATGTAAACAAAATAAGTTTGACAAATGCACCGTGATTATTGAAATGTTATATTAATTTGCTTATATTTCAGATTCATTATTGAAGAGCAAGGAGCTTGGGGAATTTCTAGCACTAGAGTTCCAACAGAATCTCGACCTGGACATGTTGCTCTCATTACGGGTTTCTATGAGGATGTCAGTGCAGTGGCGAAAGGTAAACAATATCGCAGTTTTCAAATGGCATTGGAAACTATATCTACTGGTATATAAATGGATTGAAACATGGCTTAAATGGGCTATATATCCCTACAAGAGTAACTGCCCATTGATAGTCTGTATTTCACTGTCAACTGCATCATAATTTGCAAGCATTATGGCACCAGTAGGTGAAAAATCAAAATACCTGGACAAGCTGCACCCTGGACAAGCTAAAATTTTCAAATTGCAAGATGTTTTTAGTGGATAAGTCATTTTGGTGGTGAAATGAATAAACTATTAACATTATGCGTTAGATGTAAGAAAAGTTCTGTAAGTCCTACTAGTGATCTCAATACACATATGTTGGCAACATTCATCTTTGTAATGTGGTCATTACATATCTTGTAAAGTTTTATCTGCTGAATCTTGTCTCTTACCTTGCCATACACATAATCCCTTCCATTAATCCCTCAAATAAGGACTAAAGAACATGTTATTAATTATTAAAGTAACTTACAGGCTCAGCAAATCAGACTTAAAATTGCATCAAGTGTATTTTCAAAATGATCAGTTTGATAACAATACATATTGATATATATTGCGATAATTTTCTTGCGATATCAGCTGATAACGTTCACATCTATTATAGAATGCGCTGTACGTATGTATTTCACATATATATAACTTGTAAAATTAAAAATCATCAAACGTGCTTAAAATCTGTTTCCAAAACTTGTTTTTATTCATACGTGCGTCTGTGCCTTTATGTATGTACTGGAATTCATTGTTTGTTATAAAGGTCAGTGTGAACATGCCTTTGGGAAATACTTACTTACTCCAAACATAATATCCCAACATGAGTAAAAGAGAAATAACGTGGGATATTTTAAGTAAATCATATTAAATTTATTTGTTTTCTCTTATCTTTATTGGTTCCTTATTACCATCTTCCATTAGTTAAAGTTAAACTTGTATAGATGTAAATAATTACAGGTTGAAAAATATCTTGATGCAATCGAGTTAGAAGGTAGACATAGTTAGAATGCAAAAAAACACACACACACACACACACACACACACACATATATATATATATATATATATATATATATATATATATATATATATATATATATATATATATATATATATATATATATATATACAAGTTTTGAAAACAGATTTTAAGCACGTTTGATGATTTTTAATTTTACAAGTTATATATATGTGACTGATCATTTTGAAAATACACTTGATGCAATTTTAAGTCTGATTTGCTGAGCCTGTAAGTTACTTTTATAATTAATAGCATGTTCTTTAGTCCTTTTTTGGGGGAATGATGGAAGGGATTATGTGTATGGCAAGGTAAGAGACAATAGTCAGCAGAAAAAACTTTACAAGATACATAATGACCACATTTCAAAGGGGGGTGTTGTCAACACATGTGTATTGAGATCAGTAGTAGGACTTAAAGAACTGTTCATACATCTAATGCATACTGTTAATAGTTTATTCATTTCACCACCAAAATGACTTACCCACTAAAAACATCTTGCAATTTGAGAATTTTAGCTTGTCCAGGGTGCAGCTTGTCCAGATTTTTTGATTTATCACCTACTGGTGCCATAATGCTTGCAAATCATGATGCAGTTGACATTGAAATACAGACTATCAAGGGCAGTTACTCTTGTAGGGTTATGTAGCCCATTTACGCCACGTTTCAATCCATTTATATACCAGTAGATATAGTTTCCAATGCCATTTGAAAACTGCGATATTGTTTACCTTTCGCCACTGTACTGACATCCTCATAGAAACCCGCAATGAGAGCAACATGTCCAGGTCGAGATTCTGTTGGAACTCTAGTGTGAGAAATTCCCCAAGCTCCTTGCTCTTCAATAATGAATCTGAAATATAAGCAAATTAATATAACATTTCAATAATCACGGTGCATTTGTCAAACTTATTTTGCTTACACTTTATAATCATGGCCACCTAGAATCAGCTTAGGAAAATTCTGAATCTACACACAAATACCTTCTAACTTATATGCTAAATAGTAAGTGTATAAACAGTATGAACTGTTGCAGATATTGTTAAGTTAAAAAAAGGAATGGAGAAACAAAACATGCAGCTAATGTACCCTCAAAAAATTTGACAGAATAAATACGATATTTAGTTAACATTGTTTACTGCTTTACAAGCTGAGAATAAAAAAGGGATTTAAAACGTGAAACAATAAGTTGCCATATGTACAGTACATGCATCTTAAGACTGCATATTTAGACACCTTTAGTTACAACAAAATAGGGCATTGTTCATTTACAATCAATTTCTGGTGCATACATAGCACACTGTAGAACATGGTTTCTTTGAATTATGTCAATAGGCCAATCCATTTCACACGAAAACTCCAAGGATAAGAATTAACTGTATATTAGTCACAGTGGCTTTCTTGCTTGTTTACTTTGGACTAACCTTTAGCTATTGTCCAGTCTAACCACAGCTGACCAGAATATGAAAAGAGGGCCTGTTTGGGGACAAAATAAGAAGTGTCACAGGAAGAAACAGCATGTCCTTTGAGAATTCCATGTATATTGGACATGGAAGAATAGTCTATAATTAGTGAAAATGAGGCTTTAAAAAATGCTGCATAAAACCTGCCGATGCTCTAACAATTTAGGTCACCAAAGCACCCCCCTGAATATTTAATGAGAGCTGCTAAAGAACCTTGATGTAAGAAGAATATAAAAATCATAACATTGATGAGTAATTTAGTAAATAAATGTACTTTAGCTCCTGGCCAGCAGACTAATGCTAATTTTGCACCATGTAAAATGCTACCCATTTCAAGTCTATACGTGAATAAGTGAATCATCACAAGATTAAACAAAATATTTGAACCTGAGAAATGGTGTCCTTGGTCTTCCCTCTGGATCAAGTTCAAAACACCTGTCAGCTCTTAGTCCATCAGCAACAAATAAAAACGTCGCTTTGACGGTGGTTTCAAAGGATACAACTGGGGTGTCATTCCATGTACAATAGGGGCAGAGAAGTATATGTCAAAGATGGAATAAAAAAAATATAACATGGCAAATGATTCCCACTGACAATAACTTCCAGGTTTCCATTTCTTCATACTGAAACAAAACAAGATTTTGATTTAAATCATAATTTTTTAAAGTTATGCTGTATCATATCTCTCTCTGTCTGTCTGTCTCTCTCTCTCTCTCTCTCTCTCTCTCTCTCTCTCTCTCTCTCTGTGTCTCTCTGTCTCTCTCTCTCAGCTGCATTTTTAATAGTTTGATTTCAAAAACAATAATTCCTTGACAACATAAATTTTTAATTTGTCTGATACATATCTTTAAAAGGTCTTTTTTTGATAAGATGGCAAACTTACAGGAGTCCACTCAACGCCAATTGTCACAAATAACTGATAGGCGTTATATGCATTCAGTTTTACAAAATAGGTATAATCATAAACATCATTAAATCATTGAATCGGTAGTCAAATTTTCACTTCATTTAAGTTCTTGACCAGCTGGAACCCGCGATATATTTATAAGTTCACATAATGCGCATCCAATTATAGTGTTTGTTTAGAATAATCATAATGATCTTTCTTACAATATACATGTTCCCTAATATACAACTACCCCATTTGCTTGGCACCATAAAAATAAATTAATATCAATGTGTTCTGAAAGGGCAATGTTTTGATCATGAATTTTTTTTTTAAAGTCTATTTCAACACAACCATTTCTCATAGTTATTGAAGCTGATTTCTGCAAGGTTATGGATAACAATGCTAAAGGAAGCAACTTGTAAAAGTATAATATTATACCAGTTTTACCCACAATTTCTTCAGAAAAGGCTGATTTGCACATAAATTTCCACATCAACGATCATTTTGCTATAAATTATATTTTTTACTTAAATTGTCATTATCATAGATCAACTAAATTTTGCACTGTCATGGTCTGTAATTATCATTTTTAATTTGGTGAAATAATTATCAGGAAAGCAAGATGGCCTTACAGACCATATTAAAATGGACTTTAGTTCATCTATTTAGAAACTTTCCTAATTTTAATTATGTAATCAAAAGAAACATTTCTATCTGGAAGCAGTCACTTATTATCTCTTAGATATGTTAGACCTTGTAATGCATGAATGTTAACTACATTGGTACAAATAAATAATTCATTCCCATAAACAATACTTTCATGTTAGGAAAGGACAGCATGTATAATATATATATATATATATATATATATATATATATATAAAAGAATGCTTATAAAAGTGATATGCTGCATTGAACAGTGTAAGAAAATTGTTATCAACAGTACCCACTATAACATCAGACCTTGTGAGATTTCCTTTTCTGAAACAGGTAGTGTCTGTGCATCAACTCAGGATGTGATGTTTGCCAAAATTTCTAAACATATACGCATATACAATAATGTAACCATTTATTAAAAAAAAATTAAAGAAACTACACCCTTCCACTATCGATTAGGCTCACTGAATTCATGACAACTATTATGATGTACAAACCTTAGGTAATTTTAAATAAATCAGTAAAACACCTTTAGGATCACTATGCCTTTGTTTTTCACTCAAAAATCACAACTAAATAGACCTTGCAATAACTATATTAAGATTAAATTTTAAATATAAAATTAATTTTTAAATTTCCATCAGTAAATCAGCTTACATGACCTGGGTGACTTTTACTATAGTTCTGGCAAATATGTCTTGTTAAAAAATATTATCTCTAGTAAAGTAACTTATTTCAATTATCTATTGGTTTATATGAATTTTAAGAGCATCTGAGTGGCTGAAGTGCAACACTGCGTCATTTAGAGGCTTATAAATTATGTGAAATTTGTTTTAAAACGATATTTGAACAGATCTATAAGTTTGCCGGTAATAATTGTGTCATGAATATATTGAATGTTTTAATGCTTATGAAAGAAGAATGTAAATATCGTAACAACTTTACAGTTGCAAATCAGACTGTTAAATCAAGTCTCATTTAAAAGTGCTTTACGTATTATGTTATAAGTTTTTTTTCAAACATTCATGTAAAATATTTTCTCAGATAAATTACTATTATAATGCATTGTAAAGGTGGGTTGTAGTATATACATAGACTCTCGAAAACAGATTACACTCGTGCCGGTTCCTAAAAGTTTACAGCACTTTTAGACAGTCTCTTTTATTATTTCTTAGATCCCTGTCTCTGTATGCAACAAATAAAAACAACTTAACTTTACTGATATGATTTGCTAACAGTTCAAATAGGCATCAACAACTCATCCGTGGGATATTTACATGGATGGTGTATACTTACTACTACCCAAGTAGAAAGCGACAACTTCGTTGGTCTAACTCTGAACCTATTAATCAATGATAGCAAAGAATCTACCCCTTGTTATATAAAGGCTTAATTTGGGATATTTACTGAACGGGAAAGTATCCTTTTGAATCTGGACGATTTGTTGTCGGATGGACATAGACCACAAAAAATTTTACTTTATGTTCTCTACATATATTTCTCAGTACTGACCTTTCAACTGTGTGACAATCAATACAAATCATATGTTAATCTAAAATACATCCAAAGATGACTTCACGGTGAAGTTCTTGTCAGGGGTTTACCGGCATGTTTTTGAGCGGCTGCACTGTAAACAGAACAGCATGTACACAGAACACAGATTTCATTTCCGGTTCATCACCAAGGCCTTATTACTCCATGTGCACTGTCGCCAAATTGCACACTGACAACCACTCAAGAATAAACAATTATCTTTAAATCCCTACCAAAAATGCATAAATATAACTCTTCTATCACCACCAAACTGAGAAAGGAAAAAATGTTCTTAAAATAGACTAGAACTACATTCGTGGGTAATGAAAGTATTAATTGTGAGGAGAGTCCGGATAGCCTACTTAAAGAACTGCCGGTACATCTTATATCCGTGTTCGATATGTTAAGCTCTTCTAAACAATGAAGGAAGGTTTACAGAATGTATCAGATTGAATGGGCAATGTGGGCAAATGAGCAAGCTGTTATTAGCTCAACAGGTACGAGTCTTTTCTTTTGTTTTTTAAAGCACCTGATGAAAGTCCTTTAACATAAGACGCATCGATATTTATGGAGGGCAGGTGTACGTAGTCCTACATGTAAGACTTAGACGCTGATATTTATGTTGTGGGCATCAAGCACAAAAACAAAAATAACGTGTGCTAACGTTATGTCTTGTATTGTAAGACTAGGAGGTATTATAATATGTGATACACCTTACATTAAAGGACCAACGGAGTCTGGTGTTTAATCAATAAGGTACCGCAAAATCTCTGAAAACGATAGGGTGATTTCATGGTGTTAGAGATTTCGCTGTACTTTATTGATAAAACATCAGACTCCTGTGGTAGTACTAAGCTGAGGCCAGTTTTGAAGATGAAAATATTTGCTTATTTTTGTGAAATCTGGTAAGCCTGCTAGATCTCAGATAGTAAAATACAATTTAAGATGATTTTTATCCTGTCACCTAGACTTAACAGAGTTTATTGAATAGTTTACTATAGTCTGAGTCTATATCCCCGTTTCTTTGTACCCCTCTGCCGATTTCAGTATAACGAAAAGCATAAAGAAGATAAAAAGTCAATAAATCTTACTCAGTTCATTCATTGATTTATCATTTCTAACTCGATTACGACCAGGGTGTCCAGAACACTTTTATCGTCTGTGCGTATAATGCCTAACGGACGTTTCAATACTAACACGACACCATATTACATAAAATTTGGGCAAGTCTATTTTCCGTGAATAGAGTGACGTCATTACTCCTATTTGGTTACTCATGGATACTTCTGGCAATTACGGTAAGGTTAAGAGTTATATCCCTTTGCCACATGTAAAATGTACCTTCCATGTATATGTGTAGTTATGCATCCGCCCCTTTGCTGAAAATGGACTTGTCCGGGAACTGAAAATTGATCTCAAGGATGACCATGGTTGATAGTGAAAACTTCCGTGAAGCATCAGACGAGCAGACGTTAAAAGTGTTATGGACACCCTGGTCGCAATCAGGTTAGAAATTATAAATCAATGAATGAACTGAGTAAGATTTATTGACTTTTTATCCTGTTTATTACTGAAATTGGCAGGGTTTACAAACAAACGGGGATATATACTCAGACTATAAATGCTATCAGTTCATCCTTGCAGCATAGGCACATTCTGTAGTATTCACCTACCACCCTGGACAGTTTGTAACCCCAACTAATTAAAGAAATAAAAGGCATAAAGGATATTTTAAAAAATGCACAAACAGTCATTTTATTCAAACATTTATATATTCTAACCTGATTGTCCCAAGGGGATCCTAAAACTGTCATCTTGTTTACATTTCAAACCAAAACATTAGTTTTTTTCTGAACAATCATCCTTCTCACTGCCGGTGTATTTCTGGAAATTTATATTTTCAGTAAGGGGGAATGTTCATTTAACTACATGTACTTAAAAGGTAAAATCGATGTCATCTGCTGTACTGTTACAGTTGGAACAATTTCCATACATTAGTACTTTTAAGAATTATTTGCCTTTTTTCATGAATTATTATTAATAAGTTCTGTTTCCTTTTCTTTATATGTAATACGTTCAGGCAGAAACGTGAACATGCTTTCACAGCTCATTGAATCTGAATCCCACCACTGTGTGAGTAACTTTGTAAATCATAGTAAATGACTCATAGATTTAGTGTTTGCTATGGATGTCAACTGAAGTTGAGAGTCTGTTCTGATATTTTGATCGTTATATTGTGTCCTACAATTGCATGTGACACCCCCTTTTTGTGTTAGATTCCTCATCTTTGTTTAGTCATGATGTTTATTGGGAGATGCCCTATCATTATTGACATGTATGTAAGCATGTGATGGACATTGATTCATTAGCATTTTTGAAAGTATGGAAGCGCATGATGAACATTAATTCCTTTCTGAAATGTATAAGTGTGTAAGGGTCCCCGAGTGGCCAAATGGTGTAAAGTTCTCACTGTTCCGGATCATTGAGATCTCACCTGCCTGCATGGGTTTCAGTCTCAGTATCGGCTAACATGGGTATGTGAGAAAGTTTGCCAGTATGTTCTCGTGGGTCAGTGGTCCTTCCTCATGTTTTCAAGGGTTATTCATCGACCAGTATTATACTGGCTGCCATGTATAGCCTATCTTGTGCTGAAAATGGCATTAAACCCTACAACAACAAAAATGTGTAAAAGACATAATGAAACTTATACCTTTGATATATGCAGTTTGTTTTAGTATTACAGTTATGTTTGTTTAATGTAAATGTTGTAATTTCATACCTTGTAATATTTGTATTTTCATTTCTTACAGCTTTTTAATGTTTATTGATGTGAGTTCTCTGGCTCAAGAATAAAAACCGTATTTGAACATAATTATTTGAATACCTTGTCTTGAAAACTGGACACCTCAAAGGCTATACAACGTGTAACTTCTCCAGAGGGAAGGCAGTACATCTGCATACAGTAGTTTGAACATCTGGTTTTAATATAAATTTTTTTTTAAAAATCAGAAGTACATGGGTGCAGACTTATGTTACTCTTAAGGAAATTGACTGATTTATTCAGAGTTTATAGAAGAAGATAGAGTTGAAACATACAAAAAGATAGTATTCGAAACCAATCCGTCAATATGGGTACAAACTGACAAGTGGGTGGGGGAGACAAATGCTGTGTTAATACTCAATAGAAATTCAATTATTAGTCACATATTAACTAGTTGCATTTCTGACTGGAATACACGCATGTTGCCATCTCAAATCATACTAGAACAGTTTTCAAATTGGTATTTTCGTACTTTACAAAGATTTCATGAATTTATTTTTCTATTTGTTTTCTTTCAGTTATTGCGCTTGGTGGTATCCTTGGAATTGCAGGGATGTTCAAGAACTGGCAATTTGGAATTTATGCAGTGTATCCTTTCTTTGTCCTTCTTGTTATAGTCTAAAACTTCCCATAGTGAGTCTAGTGACCACCCTTGAATAGGGATTGCTACCCACTAGCAACCATGTTTGATATGTATCATTAATTATGTAACATATCAAATTCATCCTCCAAAATAAAACCATCTCCAAACTAAAGCCCCCTTTCATCTGTCTGAATATTCAGTTTAGTTAGATGGTTTATCTAGTACACCTCTCCCTTGATAACTAACACACATCGTGGTCCACAAAAAATATACCGCACATTAAGCAAGACGTTTAGTACAGAGGGACCTCCAAAAAATTTAAACTGTTGCTTTGACATCGAGAAAACCATGGGGTGGGGGTAGGACAGCATTAGAAAACTGGGCTGTTTAATGACCGAATCCTTTTTTACAATCACATTTACAATAGGTTTGAATAACACACTTTTCTAATGACGTTTTTCAATATTCTGCTTAAATTATCCCGAAACTCAATTTTTGTATTGTTCAATTATTTCAATATTCTTCTCATCAACTAGTATCTGCCAAATATTTACAAGAATTTGCAGCATTTATTATTTAGTTTAGCTTATATTTGTCATCACATGTTCACTTAGTAGCTTACACAGAAGTCACATGTTAATTTAATTACCTGATCACTTATTTAGCATATTTAATTACCTGATCACTTGTTTAGCATATTAGGAAATATATCCCTACTCATTCTTTTCATGATTTATACACCAAACCCATGGACATAACCATTGCAAGAAAGAGGTTTAGTTTATTGGGTGTGACATAGATTTTCTTGTGCAGCTGTTGTCCATCAATTCTGCCCCATTTAGTTTCTGATCTGCATAAATATTTGTTTGATCAATGATTATATGCAAGATATCAACACAAAAATATTATTTTGGCTTTGCATTCTCTAGTTCAGTCTGCGTTTAGGTTTCAAAATATCACTGAATATGGTCGGCATGGATGATGTTTTTGTCTAGCTTATCTGTACATTGAACTTAAATTCAATATCATTTTGGGCTCACAATTACTTAGTTGCATGTCCATTAAAAATGTTCACAGCTCCAATAATCTCATCTACTTCAAAACTTTCAGAATAATTGTCATTGTGAGAGTTAGCCATTATGTGTTTATATGTACAGTAAAACCTGGCATGAGAGACCACCTGTCTTGAATGACCAGAATCTCCATGCACATATTTATGATTGGTATATAGTGCTATGACCTGTTATGAGAGGCCACCTTTCTAGAGAGACCATTATTTTTTGGCAGAAGACAGGTTCCTACTGTACTAGGAAGTTAAATAACCGGGGTAAAATTTCTTTACCCAGTGCATAGAAGTCCCATGACAATACTTGTTCCATTGCCCAATCAAATTTGGTGTAAGAATCATTCATGTCGATGTACAGGGGTGTATAAACAATTGTTTACCTGAAAAATTGCATGTTTTTTAGTAGGTGCTATCGGACCTCGACTGATAGTGTCACTTATGCTATGACAAACACTTTCAGAGCTGATTTTCCTGATATATCAGCAAAAACAAATTAAGAAAATACTATATTGATTATTCAAAGCATTATTAGTACAATAATAATGATACGGTCCTTGAATACAATAGTAATAAGGATAATGAATAACAATAAGAATGGGAACCATGAATAGCATTAGTAATAAAGACCATGATTGGCAATACTTTTAAGGGCCATAAATAACAGTATTAATAAGGTCCATGAATAGCAATAATAGTAATACGAACAATGAATAGAAATTGTAATAAGGACCATGAATAGCAATAATAGCAATATGGACAATGATTAGCAATACTAATGAGGACCATGCATAGCCATAAGTCTGGAGTTACGTTTTTCTGTAAGATCTGATGTAAATTGTACTTTTTAAATGCATAAAATGTAGGATTCATGTATTTGTAAATTATCATATGTTTTTTTCATTATACCTTATATAAAGAAGTAAAAGATGAGAAGAGATAAATACAGGAATTCCTAAGTGATACTGTTCAGTGAATAATGCTTAATACAGCATAATGGATTGCTTTTCATACACATATAACGTATTCATGTAAGTTCATACAGTTGATATTTGATATGGTGAAGATAAATATATGTATTGTCAATATTGAAAATCGCTGATTCTCTGATTAATAAAATTTCATCCTTAGATATGAGTGACTTAAACAAAATTTTGATTTAGATTTAATGGCTAATTTTTCATTGTTGCGGAGATAACCTACTCATAGTCATTTTGAGTATCCAATAATTTAAAAAATAAATGGATCTATTCTGCTGAAATGTAAAAAATCTTTGTCCTGCAGAATTGGCGATAAGCTGTATTTTTGAAACAACCTACAAAATACTTCCTGTTAAATTATTTTTTTAACCCTTTTAATTAAAGAAAATCGCTATATATTGACTCCAAAATAAAATTAATAAATTAATACAGTAAAATATGTATTAAGAGACCAGGTTCTCAATATATTTATTGATTATATGGTGCTCTAACCTGTAATGACAGACCACCTGACTTGGAGACCATTATTTTTTTGCAGAACGAGTTGTCTGTCAAGACAGGTTCTGCTGTTATCACAGGTAGAATGGTATCAATAATATCTATAGTAAATAGAATGTACTCAAAATACCTATAGTAAATAGAATGGTTTCAGTAATACATATAGTAAAAGAATGGTCTCAATAGTACATATATTAAATATAATGGTCTAAATAATACATATAGTAAATAGAATGGTTCCAATAATACATATATCATAATTAGAATTATTTCAGCAATACATATAATAAATAGAATGGTCTCAATAATACATATAATAAATAGAATGGTCTAAATAATACATGTAGCAAATAGAATGGTCTAAATAATGCATATAGTAAAAAGAATGGTTCCAATAATACATATATCATACTTAGAATTATTTCAGTATTACATATAATAAATAGAACGGTCCCGATAATACATATATCATAAATAAAAATGTTCCAGCAGTACATATAATAAATAGACTGGTCTCAATAATGTATGTAGTAAATAGAATGGTCTCAATAATATATGTAGTAAATAGAATGATCTCAATAATACATGTACTAAATAGATTGGTACCAGTAATACGTATATCATAATTAGAATGATCCCAATAATACATATATCATAAATAGATAATAATTTCCTTGACTGTGGATAATCAGTATAGCAAGTGTCCTGATTTTCATTCTTGAGTGGCCTAGAGGAAAGAGGAAGAAAGGTAGAACCATGGAGAGATTGTAAGTAGGATCAAGTCAAAATATTGGTACAAATTAAGATATCATAAATTGTTTTACTAATCCAATATATATCTGTCCTTAATTGAGATTTCCATACACAAAAATCAGAGTTCAGTCCTAACTGTATGTAAAATTATGGACAAGTAGTATGAAAATGTTGACAAATGAAATTTTTAACTTTCTTGGGGCTGCTCCACATTTTTAAAAAGTTTCCATGCCTGCTGTATTTGTGTAAGACACATGATTTCAGCAGTTTAATTCATATTTTTGGAATTTAATAAGAAGAGATCCTACAATTTAAATTAAGATGTCTGCCACAGACAGATTTCTAGTACATGTAAATATTGTACTGCACAGAACAACATACACTCACCAAATACTGTAATTCTGTTATGATAAAATGTTGTGAATTATTATTCAAAGTTACAAATGCACAAATAGCAAAAGATATCATAGATGTGGCAAATTTCAAGTTATATAGATACATTACACTTTATTTCATGCAGTAAAGAAGAATTTCTAATTTAAACAAAGGGATTTCTGAATGATAGTAGTTTGTGGATCAATTTTAACAGTACATTTCTGAATTATTATACCTTGTGGAAATATTTTAGGGATACATTTCTGAATGATAGTAGTTTATTGATTAATTTTACTGATGCATTTCTGAATCATAATACCTTGAAGAATTAGGTTTAGTGATATATTTCTGAATTATAGTACTTTGTAGATTAATTTTAGCAATTCATTTCTGAATTATAATACCTTGTGGATATATTTCAGGGATACATTTCTGAATTATAATACTTTGTGGATTAATTTTAGCAATACATTTCTGAATTATAATACGTTGAACAGTGACCTGAAATATAAGTAACTAATATAGTGAAATAATGTGAACTATTATCAATTAATGTGAATAAAAGCAATCGATATGAACTATAAATTAACATTAACCTAAAATATAAGCAATTATTGTTAACTAGAACTATTTAAAATATAGGTGGTTAATACCAAACAAGCAATATTCATGTGAAATATAAGCAATTATTGTTAACTGTAGGTAATTTATGTATGTTTTGTATTTACTGTGATATATGAGCAATATTAAACTTTTTCAAAAGCTTTTTCATCCTATTTATTAAAAGTAATAAAATCAAAATTCTGGCTTGATTCAATTTAAATTTTGTGTCTTAAATGTTTCATGACGTACATGCTAATGTCTAATAAAAGAGGTCGTGGAAGGGGGCAGCCACATGACCAAGAACATTTTAATGTTCATGTTGATACACAAATGTAAAAGCCAATTAATTTTATCTTTGCAGATTACATCGACCCCTTGCAGTGCTGGTTAATCATCTTGGAGTGTTTGGTAGAAACTATTTTATTCGATCTGTTCTTTACTTCATGTAAGTGTATAAAATAGGTTTTGTGTGCCCCACCCTAAGATTGGCATGGCATACATGCATTACAATGTTATTCCTTTCTCTTCTCTATGTCTATCTCTTACACATTTTCTAGTTTCACATTTAGGTCAGTTTTCAGACACTATTATTTGGGATCCATGTTCTACAAATACATTATAGAGTTTTCTCTCAGTTAGCTCCTGTTAGCATTTGTAATAGAATATAGGCAGCCGTTATTTTGGCCATTGATAATGATGCATTCCACATATCACTATCTGCATGTATTCATTTTTGGGCTTGTGCCAAGAATTTTTTTATATTTATTACAAAATGTGGGGATCCTTAACTTAATGTATGGACAGTGATGCACTCTCCATATCAGGATTTAAAAACATCCAATATGTCCACTTGACGTACCATGAAATGTTGCATATTTCTGAAAGAATTTAAATATTGTTCATTTCAGCTATTCATAATATTGCACACCACATCAAATTATTAAGATTTACAAATGAACTTGTGCATAAATCTGCAACAGACAATGGACTGAAATAATTAAAATAGACATCTTTATCATGATATATACATGTTATTCTTGTACCTCCTGATTTTTTACCCTGCCTCATGATTTTGAATGATGAGCCTCCTGATTTTGTTTTGTTCAATGTTGGCAGGTGTGGCTCATTTCGTTGGCTTGTTCAGAGAACTATAGAATGATTTTAACCGAAGCAGGACGTTTTGGCGCCGTAGATTTGGCGCCAGCCGTTTTGGCATTGGCCACTTAATCGCCGGCCACTTTCGCGCCGAGCATTTGTTATTCTTGTTGAGATTGAACATTACATTAGTGAAGCAGGTAAGGACAACATTGATTAGCTCAGCGATCAAAGAGATGTAGTGTGTAAGTGAAATATAAAGTAAAAGATAAAAGTAAAATTATTCCTATGATCAGCCTGTGTGTTATTAAAATAACTTTAACTATATTATGTTCATTCATTAATATAATGAATTGGGCGTCATTTGCAGCTCTGTGAAGACGGGCTTTACTCGTTTTTCAGCTCGCATCGCCAAAAATGTTTAAGCTTATCGACACTGTATTAATAAAAAACGTATTGATATCCCTCGAGCACATACTTTTCTTAACCACGATACAATTTCATAACGTTCATTTCCGAAAAGAACTTTTACGTTAATACATTTGACAGCACACGTATATAAATAGACAACTATATAAAAGTGGGTTTGAGCGTGAATGGCTAAATCGTTAATCCTTTGCGAGGACTTTTTTTTACCTTATCATTGCTGTCATTTTCAAATATGAATAACACGTTAGACATCAAAAAGTTAAATTGTTAATCCTTAAGTGGTCATGACTCACAGGACAATATACCAATAGAGTCAATTATCTTAAGCGTCCTTCTTATATTGTTATTTCTTAATCCTTTTGTAAATGGCGACATGGAATCTAATTATCTTAAGGATAATGTGTAATATTTTGATGTTAATTCTTTGTCAGTGCCAAAACGGCCGGCGCCAAAACATCCAAGCGCCAAAACAGTCGAGCCAAACTGGCCGGCGCCAAACCGGCGGCGCCAAAACATCACGGACCGAATTTAACAGAATTTAGGCAGCTGCCATAACATTATTTGACAAAAAATTAGGGTCTGTTTTATTTGCAATTAGACTTAATCTAAAAGTGCAAATGTTTGGTATAGTTAGCTGGTGGCATTTTGAAACAAGCTGGTTAACTTCAGTTGTAATACTGAGATTCTGGCCTTCAGTTTTGCTTTATATTTTGTTAGAGTGTAAAAATATTGAGTAGAATTTGTACTTAAGTAAATATGAAAATGGAAACCAGTGTTGCACCTTGTCCCATTGTCCTTCAAATGAATGGGACAATCAATATGTATAGGTACAAATTATCTCTAATTACTGAAGAGTAAATAACATTGTCATTTGCATTGACTATTTTGTTTCTGTGAACTCTATAATAATTAACATTATCAAGATCAAAAGTAATCCATACAAATATTTTAACTACGCAGTTTTTCGTTCTGGTTTTTGCTTACATATCATTTTAGTGTTCACTCATTATCTATATATCATAATTTATAATAATTGCCTTTTTTAAAAACTACTTTATTTTTCAAGCTAATAATGCTATGACAAATTTCCATGGTCCCCGAGTGGCCAAGTGATCTCAAACACTTTCGATTGTGGATCACTGCCATCTTAACTTTATCTGTGGGTTCGAGTCTCAGATTCAGCCAATGTGGCTATATGAGAAAGCTTGCCAGTAGCTTCTTGTGGGTCAGGGTGTTGCACATGTTCCCTGAAATTTAGAGGCAGATAGATAATTATGCAAAAAAACTATTTTTAGCCCATTTATATCATTTCTTCTTCCATGAAATGCATACATTTTGGCACACAAAAGTCAAGGTGCAAAACAGGGTTCCTAGTGTTGTAGTGAGCAGTACAGTGTTTGATAATGGTGAAACAGTACATTTGATTGTGTACAGTATAATTTGTGACATATAGTTAGTGCATTTAGTTATGTACAGTTCAGTTTGTGTGTGTGTGTGTGCGTGAGTGATTAGGATTGTTAACGTAGCTCTAACAATTTTTCAGTCATATCGCTATGATGTCTGCAGTGATGCTGTTTATAGTGATACCTAGCACTGGGGCATCATACCGCAGACATGTAGCATGATGTCCCAACCCAGTCACATTATCCTGACACCAGGCCGACCAGGCCTAACACTAACCTCTTAATATGACTTGGCTGGGGATCACACCCATGACCTCCCGCTTCTGCAGTGGATGCTCTAACGACAAGGCCACCAGATTGGTTCAGTTTGTAATTTAGCAGTGTATTTGGTTTTATGCAGTTGAATTTGAAAAAAACAAATGTTATTAAAACCCAGTAATTAGTTTCTGACATATTACTAGAAACAGTACATTTAATTTTGTTTAGTATGTTTTAGTACACTTCATTAATCTTTTTGCAACATAGTTTTAACCAATTAAATAAAATATATTTAGTTTTATACAGTACAGCTTCTAACAATTGGATAAACACAATGCATTTAGTATTTACAGTACAGTTTGTAATATTGTATAGTTTGTACAAACTTTGTACACTTAATGCACACTTTGTTGTTGGTGGAGCAAATAAATGATTCCCTTGAAACCAGCAAGATGATTACCTCCACTTGACTAGTAGACTAGCAAAGTTTGTACATTACCAAATTTCCATGTTCCTGATTGTGTCTTACAACACAAATTACCTCTCATTTATCTTTGGAAAGACAATATTTTCATTGTAGAGTGGAATATTTTCAAAGTTTTGGAAAGGTAAATGTTTCACTTTTTGGCCTGACTTTTACGTAGCTGTATTAGCAGGAAACTTTGGTTTAGGTGATATCAATTTGAATTCCTCCATAAAGCACTTGTTTAAGTATGTCATAATATGGTTTTATTTCATTTTCTTTCAGACTGTGTGTGCCATGCTGTTTTATTCTTGCTACAGTCATGGGAGGAATTAGTCTGTTTGTTACCAGCATCATATATTTTATTGTAAGTTATTCCCTCCACCATTAAGCATCTTTGGTAGTAGCTATTACCCCTTCTGATCTTAAAATAGCCCATTCCCATCGAAAGCAAATAAAAACATTTTCTTAATGTCTTACACTTGATGAAATTATTACATAAAAATCTTCAGTTCTTTAAATTATTCACGAAACCCTTGAGACTTAAAATCAATGACTGTTCAAAATAGATGCAGAATATTACCTGGTATAATGTTATTGATATAATTGCTGGCTCACAAACAAGCATGATTTGCTTGTACAGTTTATACAAAGGCACTATTAATAGGTTTGTCAAGTCCCTTTTTATCATAAAGGTTCAGTAATTCCAATTAGAGGGTAGACAAACTTGGAGGACTTTTTTATACCATAAACTATATTTTACTCCACTGAGGGACAGATTTTAGAAAACCCTGGATTTGAAACTAGTCATGGTAAACACTAATTCGTGATAGCAAGGAAATGTCTAACTCCATTATACAGATCTTTTGTAAGATCATAATTATGGCTCTGTTGTATATGGATTGGCTTGCAAGTACTTGATCTGATGTATTTAGGATATTTGAGAGGATTGTGATCTCTGCAAGCTTATTTGAGAGGATTGTGATCTCTGCAAGTTTATTTAAGAGGATTGTGATATCCGCAAGCTTATTTGAGAGGATTGTGATCTCTGCAGGTTTATTTGGGCGGATTGTGATATCTCCAAGCTTATTTAAGAGGATTATGATATCTGCAAGCTTATTTGAGAGGATTGTTATCTCTGCAGGATTATTTAAGAGGATTGTGATCTATGCAGGTTTATTTGAGAGGATTGTGATCTCTGCAGGTTTATTTGAGAGGATTGTGATCTCTGCAGGTTTAAATAAGTCTTGTGATCAGTGCAAGCTTATTTGAGAATCTTGTGATCACTGCAGTTTTAAATAAGTCTTGTGATAATGAAGTTCATGTACTTGATATGATGTATTTAGGATATTTGAGAGGATTGTGATCTCTGCATACTTATTTGAGAGGATTGTGATCTCTGCAAGCTTATTTGAGAGGATTATGATCTCTTCAAGTTTATTTAAGAGGATTGTGATCTCTGCAAGCTAATTTGAGAGGATTGTTATCTCTGCAGGATTATTTAAGAGGATTGTGATCTATGCAGGTTTATTTGAGAGGATTGTGATCTCTGCAGGTTTATTTGAGAGGATTGTGATCTCTGCAGGTTTACATAAGTCTTGTGATCAGTGCAAGCTTATTTGAGAATCTTGTGATCACTGCAGTTTTAAATAAGTCTTGTGATAATGAAGTTCATGTACTTGATATGATGTATTTAGGATATTTGAGAGGATTGTGATCTCTGCATACTTATTTGAGAGGATTGTGATCTCTGCAAGTTTATTTAAGAGGATTGTGATATCCGCAAGCTTATTTGAGAGGATTGTTATCTCTGCAGGTTTATTTGAGAGGATTGTGATATATGCAAGCTTATTTGAGAGGATTGTGATCTCTGCTGGTTTATTTGAGAGGATTGTGATCTCTGCAGGTTTATTTGAGAGGATTGTGATCTCTACAGGTTTAAATATGTCTTGTGATCGGTGCAAGCTTATTTGAGAATCTTGTGATCGCTGCAGGTTTATGTGAAAGCATTGTGGTCTCTGCAGGTTTATTTGAGATGATTGTGATCTCTGCAGGTTTAAATGTCTTGTGATCAGTGCAAGCTTATTTGAGAGTCTTGTGATCACTGCAGTTTTAAATAAGTCTTGTGATAATGAAGGTCATGTGAGTCTTGTGATCATTGAAAGCTTACAGGAACAAAGGCTCACTAATCCTGCTGAATTATTTTGATTTTTTCAAAACATTTTGTTTCGTCTGACTTCAAAACGTTATTTCATTTCAATCCTCAGTATTTAATAACTTAGATTTTGTAATGCTTTGGGACTTATTTTTGAATAAAATTATTTTCTACAAGATCATGAGGCAGGGCAGGGTGTTGGATGCCCATCAGGGCATTATAATCTGGATAAACTCTCTTTTGAATGCACTATGTCTATTGGTGAGGATATCTTATCCATGTTACTAATGCTTTTAAAATAATTGTTGCATTTCAGGTAAAGAAAATAAAGGTTAATAATGCCAGGTTCAATCCAAAGACTCACAAGTCCAATAGTACCATGTATTACCTTCTGTAAATATAGTATAGCAGGCAACCATGTGAGGGCTATATGCAACGCCCTATTACAACACGCTTGAGAATAACACAGCTATTTACCCATTAATAACACTGAGTCAAATACTGATAATGTACTTAGGATTGTCTGTATGTAGCCAATGTAAACATATTTACCAATTTTTATGTAGTTTATGATGTATTGTACTCTGATTTAAATCTTTAAAAGGATGCTGTTTTGTCAGTATTTCTGTTTTGCTCTTTTTCACCTAGGGACCAGTTTCCTGCATCATAAAGATTGCTTTCATGCTTGGCTAATTCCTTATATGAAGATTTAATAGAAAATTTGTCTTAAACTGTTATTCCAACAAAGAATCAAACAAAGATTTTTAACAGCAAAATATGGTACGTGTTTGTAAATAATTGTACGGTTTATGACAAAAAACTTGAACAATATTATTTAACAGTGAATGATGTCTTCTAAAACAATTTGTGTTATAATCCTAATTATCGTGTCTTGGCAACATTGGTGAGACATAGGAATCAATTTTCTGTTAAAGATATGTGTTGTTGTTGATATTGTTGCTACTGTTCCTGTTACTGCTATTGACATCACCAGTTATTTTGACATTAACCTCTTTTGCTTTGACTATTTATAGTCATGAAAACTTATATGTGTGTTTAAGTACAATTGAGTAAACATCGGTCACATTACCAACTTTTCATGCTTCAATGATCATGCCAAGGTTTCGCATTCAGTTCCATATTTCTGACACTGTTACCTGCAAGATCATTAAGCTTGGTCAGTGAATTAATTTTCATGATATATAGATCACATTAACTTACAGTACCATCATTAGATCGCGTTAGTTTTATTATTTAGCACAGAGAAGAAATGAGAGTTTCATTCCATGGATCCTTCTTTTCTTTAAGGCTGCAGTGAAGGGTGAGGAGTGGTTAGCATTTGGCCTTGATGCAGAAACTTTGGACATGAAAAGGCTACAAAGTTTACACCCACCAAAGAAACCACCTCCCAGAACCCATAGAAACAATGAGAATCTCGAGGACAGAACTGTAGATGTTCATGATGTCACCATACAAGAAGAAATTCATTGAGACAAATTTTTATCTTTGTTCCATTTACCTTTTTATGTAAATTCACATCCTTTGTGATAGGTGGTATATTGGCATATCAAATTCACAGTGTATTAACGGCATTTAAAATTATCGTAACATTTACACTTATCCTATTTTTGGGTAGATGTACATCTCAATGGAATGATATTCAGGGAGGGGCAGTCACTTTTGGGTCCATGCTCTATGGAACACGGGTCTGTATTAATTCAGTGTTTACTTTTAGTTTACGAATTGTTACTTTAGGGTCTACAGTTTTTAAAATGACTTTATGGGTTATTTTCCTATCTGTCTCACTGAACTAACTTTGATATTGCAGATGTGTTCTGTTTTTTCGCGGGTATATGACATTTTTCATCGGAACGTTTAAACTTGAAATTTTAGTTAACTGCATCACCAAGATTCATAAGGTATCAGATGTTAAGGATAGTAAAATATTTCCATGGTTAAAAAAGCACTTACGTACTTGTCTGAATTTTCCAGTTTGTATTCTAAAATACTGTCATCTCTTTCATGTTCGTTAATGATAAATTACTCTTTTAGTAAATATTTTCATATCATGCTTAGATATTGAACAAGTCCTTGGTTTATGCTGACCTGTGTAGTGTAGTTCCTTCTGGCCCTGGACCAGTCAGGCAAAAGTGAATTTTCTTTCCCTTAAGGTGAATTTTTTTTTTGTTCGCCCTTCTCAACTACAGTTACAAACATTTACCTCTTTTACAAAGTTTACAATGTCTTACATTCACCTATGTAAAAAAAATAGGTGAACAAGTTTCTCGATTGAAATATTCTGCTGACCCCCCACCCCAATCATCACATGCAAAACCTTATTTATTCCTATTTAAAAAATGGCTTCTTTCAATATTGAATCTTTTCTCATCATTATCAAGGTTCTTCACATTTTTAAAAACTAAAAATAATTTTTTTATCCAAGAAGCTCAATTTGCAATGGCTTTACTCATTTTTGCACTTCTGCCAGAGGATGAAGTTCATATTGATGTCTGTCCATTCATCTGTCTGTTACCAATTTTATCCCAGCATATTATCTTTAGCTGTTTACCATCTGTAGTTACCAAACGTTGTGGAATGTTTTCACAGGAAAACAGAAATAACCATATAAATATTTGGCTCAAAGGTCGAGGTCACTTTGGAAGAAAAAAATTAAAATGATTGCAGTACAGTGACTAACAGTTCTCCAACATCTACAGTTACCATACTTTGTTGATGGCTTGTACTTTGGGTAGTGGATAAGCAATCAATTTTGGGGTCAGAAATCAAAGGTTAGGTTTGTTGTGTCAAGAAACAAGAAAAATGGGCTAAACACAATAACTCAAGTTTTCTACCAACTTTGGTTACCAAATGTTATAGACAGTTTGGGATAAGGAAGACTTATATATGGTTCACAGTACTCTTATTTTACCCTGAGTAATCTTCCTGTTGAACGTCCATCAAGTTAGCAGATCATATCTTTATAGGAAATCAAAACACAAAACGTTTTATAGACTTTTTTTCCACATGAATTGGGTTATTTATATCTAAATGTATGTAATGTATATATGAAGAAAATATATATGTATATATCACTTTTCTGTGATGAATGTAAATGTATATATTGACAAATTACTTATAGGTTACTATGTTTTTTATGGGAATATATAAACAAGATTTTTTCCGAATAATACTGCATGACCTTTGGGAGTGAATTATTAATCTGAAAAAAAGGAGTTCATATTTTCCTTTACAAATACAGCAACAGTTTTAATATATTCTCATTATTATATAATCACTATGTTTTCCGGAGTCTTACTAAAGGAATACGCTACAAGAAACAAAAGTAATTAAATTTTCAAAATAAATACAAAACCAAATCTTCACCAATACACAGTAACAATATTAATGCATTCATAGCACCACCTAGCAGCCTTTGCACTTGACATTAGTTTCAAAGAAGTCTCATTTCGATCTCCTTAAAATTTATAAATTTAGTCATACTTGGAATTAATGTGCATTGAAAAAACTTGTGCAGTTGCTCAGGAATGGATGGACTTTGTTTTTGTTTTGATTCAACTCAATTCTGCTTTTTCTGCTTATGGCAGGATTTGGTTGTTCAATTCAGTGTAGTAAGTTTATTAGCTTTTCCATGACATGGGTCACATCATTCGGATTTGCAGAAATAAGAAAATATTTAAGGAAATTCAAGATGCATCAGGGTGAATATATTTATTACCATCCTTATTAAAAGCTAATGAAGACAAATGTTTGTCCCCTGTCATCTGCATACTCGCTGTTGGAGGGACCCCAGCTATGACCTATAATATACAGTCACAGTGTATATCTTCTATGGGTAGTTTTCTATTGTATCAAAATGTTTAAATCGGGAAAATCCCAAAACAGCTGTGTAACAGTCTATTGGCCAGTGGAAATAAAACTTTCTAATCATGTGGATTATTGGCTTTGAGGCTCTTAGCTTCCTACAAAAACCTTCAGTTGCATTTTTCCTCTCACATTTAGTGTTTAAACTGACTAATACAATGGTACATCTGTAATAGATATGCGATAGCCCTTGACCTCAGTATGTTTTTCTGTGCTATTTGTATAGACCCTAGACATTGTGAATATCACATTCAGTCATGTGCATATTTAAAAGTTTCATTTATGACCGGCTGAACTTGTCCACATCATTAACGTTAACATCTCTACCTTCAAATAGACATAACAGCTTTAGTTCAACCTCAAATAAATGTAATAATCGAACAGTTAAAGTATATACTAAATGTGCTTATATTCTTTGTTTACAAAGTAGTTACTAATATATTATACTAATTTTAGACATGTTTAATGCAGTACGAAAAATATGGAAAAAATACTGAACAATTCTGACAATGTAAAGTTAACAGAGAACAAAATGCGTATATAATAGCATTCTGTATATCACTTTTCTGCTATTTTCACCATCAGCATTTAAGTCTTTCATTCAAGTTTTGTTTAGGTTCCACAGAAAACGTTTTTTTTGTCAAATATGTTATTTGTTACTTGTAGAACTGATTGCTCTTTAATTAGGATACTTTTATCTTGTTCATATAACTGATTGGTTACTATTTGCTACCTTTATATTTTATATTTAGTGCATATACACTTGTTTAAATGCACATTCCTTACTCTGTTTGCATATTATTCAAATTGATTATTACCTGTATGCATATCATATGAACTGCAAAGAGGATTAAACAATATTTCAGAATTCATTTTCTTCCTTGGGGCCCGAGTGGTCTAAAGCGCTGTCCGTTACGGATCACTGCCATCTCACCTCTGTCTGCGTGGGTTCGAGTCTAAGATTCGGCTGATGTAGTTATGTGAGAAAGCTTGCCAGTAGCTTCTCGTGGGTTGGTGGTTCTTTCCGGGGATTTTCCGGTTTCTTCCTCCACCATAAATACTGGCCGCCATGTATAGCCTATATTGTGCTAAAAAATGGTGTTAAACCATTTAAAAAAAATTTTTTCTTTCTTTTACCCTAGTTTTAACTACCTGTCAAAAATACGTCAATTTTAATGTTTAAGGGATACAAGTTTGTTCTTTAAGTATGATATCCAGTCATAATACCGGAAGATAACTACTACCGCCTTGCAAATCCAGACCTCCCTGATACTACTTTTAGACAAAAGGAACTAAAATTGACTGCCATTCTAAGGTTATATGCCATCCTATGTGGCAGAGTTATCAGTCCTTATGTATTCGACTTGGTGCCAAAATCTTATAATGCAATAGTTACTACTTCCGCTCATGCAGAGAAGCATGTTCTCATCACAACAGATCTCAAATGGAAGTTATACCATGACAAGTTGGAGGATTTTTTCACTTCTAAAGATGGTTTTCTCTTTTTACCCTTTTAAAGTTCTGATTTTACAATTTGCTAACACTTTTTCATCATCACACATGCATTCCATCACATTTAAAGAGCACTTAGTCATTTGCACAGGTAGCCTACACAACTTCACAAGATAGGTATGTGTTGTGTGTACATGATGCTCTTAAGAAATTCCTTATTTATGTATAATTTCATCATTTCTAGTACATAATGGTGTGTTTCACGGCATCCTTAACCTTGGAACACCATCCTTCAATGATTCTACATGTACATGCTGTCCTAAGTATTGTAACTGAGATGGTCTGCTATCAATTTTTTTCTTCAGGATACCATCATTTGGTGTTCTGTGCCCATACTATTAAAACATCTCATGTACAGGCCCACAGGTATATAACTCTCTTTACAAGTTGTATCATTAAATTTTACCTTTATGTGAGTCATTCCTTTATTAGACTGTTCCAGTTTCAGATGCAACCTTTTTAGATTTAGCACTGCCAGGACATTGTGTTCCAAACTTCAGTTTTATAAACTGTTTGCTCTGTTTGGCTTACAAATTATAACACTGGGCAAAGAGCAGAAATACACAGCTCTGGAAAAATACTTCACAGTCTGTATGCTGACCTTTCCTCAGAATAAACAAAATCTGGTGCACAAGGGAGATAAATCAACCAGACATTGCCACGCTCTGAAACATTTTCAGCACCCAAGTCACCACCACAGGACTCTTGTGATCTCGAAGGGCCAAGACTTCAAATATTACAGGCTCAATCACTATCAACCAGGTTTCCAGTTCGATGAACCTGATATTTTCAAATAGATGCATGGAGCAGTTTAACCTTCATACCATCTGAAGACACTCATGTGGCATGATGCCATGAACAGTTCTTCATGCCTTAACAGATGTCATTTCGCACATTATCTAACCTCTGCCTCAAGAAGAGACTCTTTACTAAGCGACTGTCTTGAACACATGGTTTCTAATTAAAGTCATTCTTCAACTTTAGCGAGTTACACACCTCATCACTCTTAGCCAGCTAAGTCTCAAACATTACAAAGGAACTTAGCCTCACCTTATGCAACGAATAATGTTGTTTGTTTTCCAGTTCTATCATCCATTCTACACTATTTGAAGACACAGAAAGATTCAGCCTTCTGAGCTTCCATTGAGGACATTTTCCACCTTCTAAACCTGGAGTTTTGTCCTCCTCCCACTCTATCATCAACCTGGACCAGAACCCTAACATATGTAATATATGTTGATTTTAAGATGGAACGGAAGAGTCAGACTTCATTTTCTTCCGCAGTCTGAGAGAGTTACATACTGACTGTGACTTTATCATCAGATCTTTGGCGGATCTACCTTGGCAACATAACAGTCTCACATTTTCAAACCCCAACAGTTGACAGTAATATGGCAACTTTGGGGATGACAAAGCCACACTCCATGCGTATGGAGCAGAAGGCCTTTGATGACACTCGTTAGTTCATACCCAATATAGGTGCCGTGGCTGCGATGTTGGACTTAAGGCTCAATAGCTATCTTCCAACAGATGGAACAAAACGTATCTTCTCCCCACTACGAATACCTAAGGACATACATGGGAGTCGGTTTCAAGAAAAGTCCGAGTACTGAAAAGAGTCGTCACACTTTGGTCGATCCCGTAATCGCAACTATAATTTATAATTAGTGGAATGCAACTCTGTTCTCTTCCGAACACATTCCTGAATAGCGACACTACAGCCAAGTTAAAAGCACAGCTTTTATCCCCTAGCCTTCTGTTTAACGTCCAGATTGAAAAAGTCCTCAAACAATCCATCAAGACGACGTTTCCCCTCTCCCACAGCGTCGATACAGGGATCGTACGGGAAATGAAAAGGACTCATGATCGAGAACTGAAAAATACAATACTGGATTCACTGACGACGATTTCAACGAAAGAACGCACCAACAACGCCAAAGTTTGGATAACCAATGGTACTGCTTGGTGGAAATGTGGGAATACTACTTTGATTTCCGTTTAAAACAGATGAAGATATAGTTGTAACACACTAGTTGTATAACGTTGACGAATATTGAGAGGAACATCAGAAGCATATTGTTGTGTTTTCGTTTCACCCCTAGGTCTGTAAATGTGCTTATCGACCACCCGAAACATCTAAAGAACACATCAACTTTGAACAAATTTGACAGTAAGAAGTTATATTCAAATATAAAGTTCTTTCATGGAACGACTTTTACCATCCTTTCTCGCCTCATCATTGTTACGGAAACTGATGTTTTCCCTATGTCGCACATGTAATGAGACGTTTAATAAGTACCACCGTGTCATCAAGATAACCAAATGCACTTCTTGACAGTAACTTGTGTGGGAGTAGGGTTAGCTCATGTTCTTGATCGTGTATAATAATGATTAAAACATTCGAAATGTATCACCTTATTACCACAGAACAATACAAACAGTACGATGTGTTTAGTCATTGAAATTGTTTCCGAATGTGTCAACGATGTTCTCCAACTGAAACTAGAAGTGAGTGGATAACCATCTTTGTGTCACATCCAAGAAGAAAAAGGTCATTTGTAACAATGATACCGAATCATAAGTCTTTGACATGAAAGTCAACGAAAGATGGTATCCTTTCGCTGATGGCACGCTCACGTGTTTGGGGAGAAATCGCACTCAGAGCCACAGCATTATAAGATATCATAATTGGTGGATCCAAACAAAATGCAAAAAAAAAATGTATACAATACATCAGAATGCTATTTGCTATTGGGTGTAAGCGGTATCCTGGGAGGGGTAGCATAGCATGTCTGGCTGGGGGAGCAGTCGTACTCTATTGGGGGTAGCTGGCCCACCTTTGATCACTACTTGGAATTCAGCTCTCAAATATAGCTCTAAGAACCAGTCGGACTGTAGCCAACGGATCTTAAATCCTCAGCGAGTTAAGCTTTGTATACCTAGCATGCGATGACTGGATTCGACAGCCTGCGAAGGAGGAATCGCCAGTTGGTCAGTGGGCAGAAAGATGATTCCCAACACAGCTCCGTAGAGTTCTAAGAACTCGACGAGACACGTAGGAGGTCCTGGTTATCCACTGAACTCAACTCCGTCTCCGGCCGTATAGACATTGTTATGCAGCTGAACTCAGATGGTGTTGGACGAGAGAGTGAGGTCAACAAACTGCGTAACTCTTCCTCACGTAAAAAAGTCACCGCACAAGTCATTCTTGTAATCCACCCATCCGATTAGATCACCCACTAAAACCCTGTGGCGACAGGCAAGCCACGAAGCGGTAGGTGTGGGTAACCTGGCAGCCGTAACCTCAAATCTGCACGCAGACGACTCGGGTCATTAGGGTCGTTCACCACTGATACGGAGAAGCAGTGGGTTCTGGCAGCCTCCTGAGTGATTGAGCAGCCCTCTTCAGGAATGCACTGCTCACCTTCCTGAAGAAGGTAGTTAGAAAATATGCCCTAAACATTGGCTGCTATATTCTGAGAAATAGAAATATGCAAAAATGCATATGCCAACAGTAATACCAACGTCGCTGCCGTTGACGATATCAACTTCGTGGAGCTGAGTTAACATAAGCAGATGAACTATAAGGAGCCAGTGTAAGCAAAGATTATATTTTTCATTCTCAAAAGTAATTATTTGTGCAAACGAAAAGTATTAAATATTTCTAACCTCTTTAAGTATAACAAAGCAGTAAGCAAAACGGGAGCATCTATTCCAAAAAATGCAGATCTACACCCGATACTTTCTACAATAACATTGTCTGTCTCCTCCATATTTCGTTGTACCTTATGCATTTGCTATTATTATATAAAATGTACGAGTATCTTTATCGAGACATTTAACATTTAAAGTATATATTTATTAACTTTAAATTATTGTACATTAGCAACAATACTGAACAGTCAAATCATCCTAAAAATATTTGAAGTGTAAATGGAATGAATTAGATAATTTTATTACCATATATTTTGCTTTTGAATTCTCAAAAAGTTCTTGCATTGTGTTCCTTGAAATTTTATTTTTCTATTAATTATTATTTGTTTAACTTATAATGACTACATTTTTGTGAAACATTACTATCGAACGTGAGCACTACCCATCTCTGCTTAATGCATGTTGATCTTAAATGGACAATGCCATCAAATTACAACATTTCGAAGGCTATTTTGGACGTAGGGTGGTTGTATCTTTGCTTTGTACAAACCATACTATTTCTGGTTTTGCATCATACATAAATATCAATTTGATCCAACATTTTCACACCAAAGAGACAGATAGCTTGCATGAAGACAGAAACATATATATTAAACGAAGGAACGTACTGATGATACAGTCGGATTGGTCATGTTTAGCAGTTTAGCAAATTTATGCATACGTTGATTATTCAAATCATAATCTTCATCATCATCATCATCATCATCATCATCATCATTATCATCATCATCATCATCAAATTCCTGGAAATACATCACCTTAATTACCGGATCTATCAAACACTAACAAATAATTGTTCCGCTGTGTAACATAAACTGTATCTTGGGATTGGCACAGTTATTGAACAGTGTGTGATCAAGACACGAGTATTGATGAGACCCAAATTGAGGCCAGTTTTATTATTAATATTCTGGTTAAGTTTTTGGAGGATGTATTCAAGTGGAAAGAAATATATGAAGTACATGCATAATATTTGCATTTAATTATCAATGGCGTAACGAGCGGGGGCAGGTGGGGCATTTGCCCGGGACTCCGGTAGCTAGGTGGCGCCCAAATCGGCCCAAAATATCAACAATGGATTTGTTGGAACATATATTGAACCCATTAGTGAAACTTGAAAAGTACACTTATTTTAAGTAAAACGCTACTTGTAATGTAATGTACTATGTGCAATCTCCAGATGACATAATTAACATAATTAATTATTTTGGATATTATTTTTTCTAACTAGGCGAATATTGTTTTATAGGGAATTTAGCCTTGGCTATACTTTTTTCTAGCAATTAAATTGTAATAGTTTAATAATTATATTATGAATGATAATGATTATGTTTCGTTTTGGAAACAAGGTACATAAATGCGCAACAGGGGCAGCCGGGGGCGCAAATTTGTGTGTTTTGCCCTGGGCGCCAAATATCCTCGCTACACCACTGTTAATTATTCATTATAATCTGCTTCTGAGACAGATTTGTCTGATATCAAGAAAAAACGACTACATCAACAAGTTTCATTATCCGATGACTACTGCACTAACGGAAGCGGAAGTAAGAGAGAATCAGTTGCTTCTTATTATCGCCAATTTAGACAAGACATGATGTGAGGCATAAGGAGCATATAATTAAATCACTTCGGGGAACACGTGAGAGTAAAACAATAAATAATACAAAACATCAACAACATAAAAAAAATACAACAAAAAAGAACATAAAACACACAAAAATACATTCTTACAAATTATCAAAATAAATCTTTAATTTAATACAAGGATATTTATACATTTATCAATTTTCGGCATCACACAATGCATGTGTAGAATTGTTTGCAATTCATTCTTACATGAATTTATAAATAGACTCCAACATATTGCTGATGTCATTTTTTTAAAATATATTTTGAATGATCATCAAAATTATTTATAGAAATATTGAACTTAGATCTAAATTTTGTAAAGAATGGACATCTTTCAAAGAAAAAACGAAATTCATTACAAAAATATAAATTGCAGCAAAACAAAGTTCTATAGTAAGACTTCTTCTTTTTACATTATTTCTTCGGCGAATTTCTTTACCTAAAATATTACTGTAATATCTCACTCTAGATAGATCAACTCTAGATTTAAACGTTTGTGTGATAACAAAAAGCTTTCTTTGCATATTTTGCGTTTTATACATATATTAAAAACAACGTTTAATATGGATTTTACTGCATGACAATCTGAAAACTGTAATCTGTTTTATACAGTTTGAATCATTATCTACTTCTGGATGCTTATATATATATATATATATATATATATATATATATATATATATATATATATATATATATATATATATTTCCATTGAACCACTATTGAACACAATACGTTTTTCATAACACCAATCTAAAATGTATATTCCTTTCAGCACTACAATTACTCATACGGCACAAAGCACACCAACAACGACATACCAAGCAGTTCATGTACGATTTTGATTTCGAAAGTAACCAAGAGGACATTTTACTTAACGGTCATGAATAATATCAATAATGAATCAGGAAAACAAAATGGAAGCATGTAATAAGAGCTTTAAGGCATGATTTGAGCCTGCCATACATCGATTTATGTACATACACGATTTAGAAAAGATGCAAATGCTATGAATCTTATTCGATCAGCGAACGCCACCTGGAAGGTAGTTCGCTATACTTTGAAAAAGTTGCTCGAAAGACTAATGGAAATTTATTTTAATGCACAAATTTGTGAAAGCAATAAATGTTCCAATACTTTTTTTTAAATCTCTGATGATAATTTCTTGTCTAAGCTTACAAATATATTTTATCTGTTTTTCTCAGTTTTAACTAACAAAATATTTTGCATTATTGTTCAAATAATATTTATGTTGCCACATTTTGATCATTCTCTTAATTGAAATTAAAAAAAAAACGTATAGTTGATGATACATCGAAAAAAAAATAGTAAACTATAAATTTTAATATTAATACTAAAAATACTCCAAGTACAAAATACAAGATCTCATACAAGATATTAATAAAGATGGATGCTTGACTTAATTCCTCCATGAAGGATAATTCAAATTATCGGATGGAACAAAGTGGAGACAATTTTAAATATTGATGAAACAAAACGGAAATGTATATTATGTGTCATCGCTGATATTATTGTTGCTTTGTTCAAGGCTTTCTCATCTCTTCCATTTATTATATTTTATTTCAACTTTACTTGACACGTTTTTATTTTCAAAGGTAAAATTTCTTTTCAAGAATGATTTCTTTGGTCTGTTGTTTACAAGACTACAAAACCAAATGTTATTTAGTGCTTTGAGAATTAAAGTTGTGCGATTAAGCATCAAAGTGTTTGGTCACGTGTGCGTATTATACCGACTATAGCTAACTACTACCACGCTCCAGCTAGTGTATGTATTCGTCGCCTTTTGCGAAATACGGGTGTGTGTGTGTTTTCATCTGCGTCCTCAGGGAGATGGTTGTAACGTGGTTTTCCAGTTTCTGCAAGTGGGTACATGGGTGGGAATTATAAGCTGAATGGGGTTTGGTGTGATATTCAATTGCTGAAAGTGGCTGGCAGAGTATAAAAGTGGGTTGGTGTACATTTTCGCAAGTCAAGGTAGCTGACATGATATAAACATCATTGCCTGTAAAGCTTCCAGAACGGATAGTGAATGGTTGGTTTCCAGCAATTATCTTACTTTTAATTTAGCTGAAAACATAGCGATTTAATACACGGAGCTTATGTCCGGTATTATTGCCCAAAATGAAAGATACAGACATGGTTAAATTGAGTTCACATCCAACATATTATAAATTTTACATATTAAATGTTTGCCAAAGATTAAATTCAACAATTGTATTACCATAATGTTGCTATTCTGCTTCATTTATCAGAACAAAATATATCTATGGAGATTTTTAAAATGTGTTTATTGAAGGATGTATAAAATGGATAATGAACATTAATTAGAGTAAAATGTATTAATAACAACAAAGAAGTAACTGACATAATTTGAGTGTCTACAAGGAATCCTCAGAATGCATGTATATCTTGTTAATTACCAGTCAATATCGATACGTGAAAATGAAAATGAAACATACCGTTCTCCACCTAATAAAAAAGATCAAATTATTCATACTAACAATACTCACTGGCTTTCTGCGGCTTTTAATTTTAGTAATTAGTACAATTATTTAGGAGCTTCATATTTTTTCACATTCTTTTACAAAGTAATGAATATTGGTTTAAGGCGACCAGTCTAAATATTTCCTTTCTCATTCATTAACGTATACACTCTTCATTCTAACGTTCTAAATTCCTATCACACTTAATTTCATTCAAAAAAAGTACCTAAACACACACATTATTGTGCAGACATTTTTTTAAAAATTAGATCAATGTGACTTTACAAATTTGAACAACATCCAAGCAATAATTTTAAGTTACGAAAGCTCAGAAATCTTCACAATATATTTGCGCAACTACTCCCTATTGTCTGATGTACGAGCCTTTCTTTCGTGTATGCTCCAACAAACAAGCCTATTATATAACCATTGTAATATGATTCACTCCAAGAAACGATTAGTGTCCTAGTACTAAAAATAGACCATTATATAACGATGTAGTACAACCAATGTTAAGTTGTTGTTTACACATGTTCGGAGTGCAATGCTTCTTCGTAAGTGGGCGGTGGGTGTGTTGGAGATTGTGGTTGGAGTGAGTCCTGTTGAAAGCGGTTCGTGGTGGGGTGTTTATCTTGAGTCATTCCAGTGCTGTGCTGAAATGAAACAATCAAACAGTCTATATGCTTTGGCGTTTAAAACTAGTTTTATTATCTCAGTCTGGTTTTTAAAAGTCCATCAATTAACGTATATTCAACAATTCATACAAACTGACTGAACACACGCAGACTTAGCTTGCCAATGTTCATAAGCATTTATGGACCAACTTACAAGATCGGATTTTACTCCACCAGGTACTTTTTTAAAGAGTATCATAAATGTTAGGCTACTTTTCTTATTTTTTTGATAACATATCTTTGAACGTGTATAGTTCTTTGCACACTTAGGTAAAAATGTGAATAATTTCTGAATGGATTAATTCATAAACCATGAAAATAAAATCGCTGCCATATTACAAGGAAATGTGCTATTTCAATGACGTTTTATGACTTAAAATACACTAAAATAATGACTTGTATCAGTTATCATCTAAAATACACATTTAGTTTTGCTTTAAATGTTCCTTGATCATGAACTGGAACATTCGATTCCACAGACGTCCCCGTTCAATTTCTGACGAACCCCCTACGAAATCTTAGCTAAATATACAATAGTCCAAAAAAAGCATTTAAATAAATAATACTGTGGTTGCTGATGTCAAAATCATTGTGAAAATTGCTTCAATTTTAAAATTTAATATAGGATTTCATTCAATTCATCTATTTTGGCATTTTGCCATATACTTTGTAATAAACGAGGAACATTTTTATCTCATGTCACCATTAATCTTTAAAGGAGATTGCATATCGTCTTCAAAGATATCAAAACATATCAAAATAACAACATCGGTAGGTGGATATGGTACCATGTACTCAGGTGCATTTCCTTCTGCCTGAAAACCGTACTGTATAGGTGTCATCGGGGTTGGAAACTCGTTGACAACTAAGCCGCTACGATCCTGAAACCATTAAATCGTCCGTTAACACACACGTCACATTGAATATTAACATATATACTGCATTTTCAGAGTAAATCCTGAAGCCATTAAATCGTCCGTTAACACACACGTCACATTAAATATTAACATATATACTGCATTTTCAGAGTAAATCCTGAAGCTTTTCAAATCGCTCTTTAATGTACACTCCTCATTAAACACGAATATAAATCATGCATATTCAAAGAGAAATTTATAGTGAATAATAATATCAAGTATGCAAATACCCGTTTCCAAACACATGCACATTAATGCACTCACAAAACCTTCATTACAATCAGAATAAACACCCAAATGAATCTCCAAAGACACATCTAAAATAAGACAAACTCGTTCAATCAGAGGCGTTCATATCTCAGTGAGATGTCGGCTCAACAAACTGGAGCTTGTTTTTCTTCAGAGAACGTGAAGGTTATACTATCACAAACTACTTCATAAAGGTGCGAATTTGTTGAATCACTTTTAAGATAATAAGAAACAAATGTAAACTTAAAAGAATTTACGCGTGGAGAATGTAAAATCAGCAGTAACGGCAGAAATTTCAAACGACGCTGTGGGAATTGCTCGTCGTCATGATGGTAAAATTAATAGCAGTAACAAGAAATAATAGCAGTTCTTGTTCTTGTTAATCCTGTTGTTGTTGTCGTTACTAAATAAAATATAAAGTCACAGTAGAATGGTTTGCAGCAATGTCATTTGAACAATACAGATTGTATCAACAAGCCAATGAACACACACATATCTGAAACTCGTTGTTGAGAAGCAAACTCTTCGTTTATAATCGCAAGGGCGTGTCCCAAGCAAACGTTATCAACCACTGGAAGCCAGATGTGAACAGGAACTATACTTCAAAGATGAGAATAAAATCATAAAATATTTATACGGAAAAAATAGTAATAAAACAAATATAGAACTCAGAAAATTTCCAAATGACTGAATTGTATGCAAAAACAAGATGTCGAAACACAGACAAGTAACAGAATTGGAGAAATATTTTGATACTAGACGAATTGAAACAGAGGAAGAAACCTTTATTTAATGTACATATAAGTTGGTACACAGGAGAAAAACATGGAAGGTATTTTCTCAGATTTAAAGGCCAATCGTATCAAAGTTACTGACAATGTTTACAAATTTGGATAAATCATTTATCGACCTTACGGACCAATTTAACAAGAATGGCGGAGAAGCGTATATTTTAAGACCCAAAGGAAACACGCCGAAAGTGCTATATGGAAAACTAGTGTACGGGAATATCACACTCAGTGTAGTAAAACCAGTACCTACCAAAAGAAGATTTAAAAAAGAGAACAGCGGATCTAAATATATCGGATATCCCGCTAGAGATACCAATTGCAGCAACAGTAGAAACATTTGAGGAAAAAAAACTTCAAATTAAAGTAAACAGTTCAAAGATGAACTATACCCAGGTTACCCCGTTACAAATAGAGTTAGAACTTTAAAAATTTTCTAAAGAAAAACTGAAGACAATAAAGAAGATATTTTGTCTTCACTGATTCCTCGTAAGAACATGGTAAAAGCTTTGCATATACCACAGGAACTGTTCCAAATGTCCAAAAGGTGAACACACTCATAGAGAATGTCCAGAAAAAAAAGACACAAAAGGAGAATTTACAGCTACCACCAAACAAAGAAGACGCAGCGGGAGAAGGCACCAATAACCAAATCAAGTAATAAAGAAAAAGGGAAACAACCACCTCAACAAGATCAACAAAGTAATCCAACGACAGCCCAAGAGCCCAACGGAGAACAACAATAGGAGAAAAAAATAGGAATTGAAAAATAACAACAACATCGAGGACAAAAAGAGAAAGAGCAAAACAAACAAGAACTGGAAATCAAACTTAGGAAACTAAAAGTTGAACAGACAGTTAAAATGGCAGAAAAACAAGATGTGGAACAAACAGATCAGACAAAGAAAATAAGTAAATCCTTAGAATACAACGCACCAAATAATAAGAAAGTGAAAGGAAACGAAAATCAGGAGAGGAATACAAACTGACATTTGATAAAGAGCTTGATACAACCGCAAATACATTAGAGACACTTAATTTCAAATTAATTATTCTCAAATGTACAAATTAATATATGTCAAACTCTTTCGCAAACAAAAAAACAAACACACACACACACACACAAACGACCTACACCTATCCATTGCATACAATTTACTACTACTACTTTGTTGTTTTATAGTAGCCACCGGCCACAAAGGGTCATTTGGGCTACTTTTAGATTCAGCATATCGCTGAACATTTATTTTCCCATGGGGAGGGTTCGCTACTCCCTCCCCACGGGCGTTTATGTGCATACTAGTGCACTTGCTAATTTTGGCGTTATTCCGAATTACTAAAAAGTAACTATCGGAATAGATGTAAGCCCTGTTGTGGGTGGGTAGGAATAGTACCGACACACACCCACCCTATCAACCAATCGGATTGTGCAGAAGCACTGGTAGCGAGAGAAAATATTTTTCTCATATTGCTAGTAATTATGGTGAGCCAGGTCGAGGCAAAGGAGAAAGAGGTCTCGGAAGGTCGGCCAGCACACACACAAAGAGCACGCAAAGAGAAGGACAGCACGCCACGCACGCCGCCCACACCTAAAACGAAAAGGTCGTGCAATATGTCAAATTCAGTCCAGTTATAGAATGGACAACCTAACTCCCAATATTGTGTTAGCCACCAATGCAATTATGTCAAATAACTAAGTCGTAGAATTGTTATTTATTTTCCTATCATCCGAAATATACTAGTACATTAGCGTACATATATTAAGTCCCTAACAAATTTAAAGAATAAAAAATGTCTTAGCGACATATAATAGTGTAGTCACTGTTAGGTATGTTTGGTCATGAATTTGTTGGCGGAGGTACCAAAAAGGTCAAATGTATCTTTTTAGGGCCACAGTGGTTGTTCGAAGAGGGCTACTCGTAACCAAATGAGTACCCTATTATGGCAATTGAAAAATGGCAATTAGCCCTTAAAAGGGCTGGTACTCATCTAGCTTGAAAGTACCACGTTTTTCCTCTATTTCCACCAAGTGGGCAGCAGTTCTCTTCTCCTCCCGGACTACTCTGGGAAAATAAAGTCCATGCCGGGAGGCAATGTAGGCTGCCGCGTCAAATAGGTGGTTCATGGGTCGGTCTTCGAAGGCCTCATAGTAGTAGCTGGTCAAAATTTTCAGCCCATAACGCCATTGTTGGATTCTCGGTGGAGAAGTCTGCAGGGATCTGAACCCAATGTAGGTCACCGCTGTGATGAAGCTAGTAGCGTTCTTTTTGTTTTCCAAAAGTGCGTTGAGTCCAAGGTCACTGCAGAGCTTTCCCATGAGTTTGTCCTTCGTTTTTTCCGGCATTTTAACTGTCTTAGCCGGCGTTTGCCATGTCTCCTCCGAAGTAGTTGTAGCTTCTAATTTTTTATCCAGGTTAATCGCCACACCTGTTGGATGAGTGGGGGTGGGTGTTGAAGTTGAAATCACCCTCTTTTTCCCCTTCCCTTTCTGTTTAGGGGGTAATAATGGTGGTGGTGGTGGTTCAACTTCAGGCTCAGGCTCGATAATAGGTGAAGTAGCCTTCTCTGCCGTCTCTGTAGCAGTAAGGATGGCTTGAAGTTGTGAAGACAGCACTGCTATCTGTTCCTGAAAGGCGTGAATTAAGCACCCTTGTACAGTAGACTCCTTTTCAGGTGTCGTCGGGGCTGGTTCCTTCAGGACTGTTGGGGGTGGGGGTGGTGCATTGTGATTCGGTCCAGTTTCCCGCCGTTTCCACTGTCTATTCCTATTTCTTCTGTACTTGAGACCCCCTTGATTTTCCTTCTTTTCTTCCTTATCCCATACAAGCAGCAGTGTCGTTCGTTTTCCTGCCGCTCGGAGGCACCAGTTAGTAGCCTCTTTAAGTCCTAGGCCAAAAATAGCCTGTAGTACTGATCCTGGGATGATTTCCGTCGCTAGCGTTGATAATAACTCCATGTTGCTTCTTGCTCGTTCGCTGCCGACGCAAATGATGATGAATGATTGCATACAATACAATTTGCCCATGAATTGAATTATAAAGATAACAAGAATACTAACGGAAAGTATAGCACTCCAACACACAGATCAGTCAGAACAAACTTACCCCTTGTCTCCTGACACTTGGTTCTATTACAGTTGTGTCTTGTCGAACTATTATCACACCTTGTTGGGGCTGGCGTTTACTTCGTGCGAGACAGCAACAAATCCAAATGCCGATCTTAAGCAGAACAAGTGGCACAACTCTGGTATGTACAACAAACAAATGTCAAATTACTGGATATACAGAATTGCAGAATTGCATAAATCTCTGCTTCAGAGACGTACTCTTGAATCAACAAATACAACAGATAATATATTCAAGAAAGTTCACCCGTAAGTAAAATATTCCTTACATAATTTACGTAAAATATATCAATGAACCATTCTATACATATTTAAATGCGATAGTCATTTTGTATATAGCATGAAAAATTGGATGGATTGGTTGTATATCTGTATATGACAGCCTTCGGCAAAATTCTTAAAGCTGTTTCATTTCTAATTATATCATTTGTATATTGTTTCGAAGATTTTACACAAATAAGCGAAGGACGTCTATTATTTGCTTACTTACATAAAAATCGTCATAGAATCCGCCATATTTTCAAAATGAATGGGTTGAGTAGAAGTCTAGCATAAACCTGAAATTGAATATATGTATTAGACGCGAAAACCACACAATCTTTTCATACTAGTTCTTTTGGAACATAAATGCCAATCTAGTAAACACGTCAGTTACGCATAAATACGCACATATAAATATTGTTTAACATTATGTTATATTTCAAAAGAGGGCTATCGCTGATATCTGCACTAAATCTGTAAAGAATTTCAACTGTCAATTCATAAGTGTTGTAATAAAATAAGTATAAAAATATGAATAATCCCCGTGGTGTAGAATTTCATCGAAATCTCTCTCTCTCTCTCTCTCTCTCTCTCTCTCTCTCTCTCTCTATATATATATATATATATATATATATATATATATATAGAGAGAGAGAGAGAGAGAGAGAGAGAGAGAGAGAGAGAGAGAGAGAGAGAATGCATGGAAATACGTGGAATGAGAAAAAAGAACAGTGAATTTGGATCAAGATACCTACACAATCCTGTGACTTGGTATTGGTTTTGTACACGTTCCATTGCAATTTAAAAAGGAATGCACAATACCAATGTTACGACGTTGCGAAAGCATTGTCAATATTTGTAAGGTACGAATTGCCCATTGAAATTAGACACAAAGACACAGTGATCCCTTCCACGATTGCAAGAGTGCTCTTAACACGCACATTTGTAAACTGCAAGAACAAATTTAAATAACTAACAATGTTTCGTACCTTAAATATTTTCAGGATGTTTTATGTTTTCTAACTTTATGGAGTTTTTTTAGTCTTATCATATTAGATGTTGTAAAGCGCTTAGAGCTTCTAAAGATTAGGCGCTATACAAAGTCATCATCATTATTATTATTTATTTATAAGCAGGAATACACAAACTGTAATCTTGTTAATGCTTTGGTCGTTTGTTTTAATTTTCTGTTGTTATTTTGTTGCTGTTTTTTTTTCTTCTGGTTTGTGTTGTTGTTGGTTTTGTTTTTAACCTCTTAATATGGGTCCAAAACATATGATTTAATATTACAAGTTCAAAGGCCGGTCTACCTTCCCTCAAATCCATTACACAAGACAAAACATATGATTTAATATTACAAGTTCAAAGGCCGGTCTACCTTCCCTCAAATCCATTACACAAGACAAAACATATGATTTAATATTACAAGTTCAAAGGCCGGTCTACCTTCCCTCAAATCCATTACACAAGACAAAACATATGATTTAATATTACAAGTTCAAAGGCCGGTCTACCTTCCCTCAAATCCATTACACAAGATACTGAAAAAGATTTGAAATTTGTTTGGTTAGCCCCTTGATACTTCATGCATCTAGTAACAATATAAATGTGCTTAAAATATTGCCGAAGAAATGAAAATGAACATTGGCTATAATCACAATAGAACAGACAGTATTTCACAATGTCTTTTTTTTAGACATGAAGCTCCAAGTTTCATCAATATTCAGTTCCAATGGTCTAAAGCTTGCGTTTGAACAGTGCAATGTATTAAACGTAATTAGAATGAATTACGATGATGTGGATTGCAAAATGGCAGCTTGAATATTGTGTTTCATGTCCTCAGAGAAGAAGGCTGGAAACCTGAATTAACATTGGAAGATTTAAATATAATTGCTTAGTATGAATAGAAATGTTGAAAAGGATGTCCAGTTGCTTATGGTTTCTGTACAGACGTCACAAGCTGTAAGTAGGATTGGGATTTCAATGGGATTTATGAATAAAGGAAATTCTATGCCGCTACAAAATATCACGTAAATGAAAAGTAGACCCCAATGATAATGTACTTTTGTACTTCACGAAGAGGAAAGACCTTTACAGTATCATTGCACACTATTTGTACATTACAGTCAATAGAGCATGAAAAGTCCCTGAAAGTTTCCATTAATGAAACAGTCATAGACTCGAGTTGTTATGGAGTTGTATTCCCTGTGATCATAGCTCATGTCTGCAGTCCCAAGTCTGTCCGGATAAAACAACAAAAATAGAAACCATTTCCGCAGTCGCTACAATGACGTGAAATCTAATAAGAATGCATCCCAAATTCTTTGAAATGCTTCAAGAAGCTTTTCTCAACAAAACTGAAACTGTATGTGAAGCCAAAACATAATTGTTACAGAATGAGTTAAACAAAAACAGTGGACGAATTTATATGATCGTCTGAAATTATGTTTTGGTGATACCATTTTCTTGCGAACATGATTACTAAAGATTTAATCTCTTAAAGATTCAAACACAAGTTCGGATTCATTAGATCTTGAAGAGGTCTTAGGACATACCAGGTGTATCTAAACGTCTGCTATAGCCTGTTATGGCTTAAGAGTTTTAAATAAATTACCCGCAATATAAAGATAAACGATGTTTATTTGAAACATTCAAAACTATGTTTTTAAAAATCGAACACATTACTAATACATCTACCTGTTATAAAGTTGGCTACTTGTCTGTCTTATGTTATTTTAACTTAAGTTTGCTTACAGTGGTTTTCTGAAGGAAATTAAAGCCCCAATAGATTTTAAATAAAAAAAAACAAATGTGAAAATATAAATAAATGCTAAAATGACATGAAATTCAAATAGGATTATTTCCGTATAACACATCAAATTTCATTTCTCAGTCTTGGTTGATTTTTGAGTTCTTGCTTACAATGATTACGCAAACAAATCTTGGAGACAAAAACGTAACAAAATAAATTGCAAAGTATATTCAAAGATACGTTTAGTTACCGGAACTAGACTAGGTCTTGAAATCGACTCAAAGTGTCTAAATATTCGATTTATGACTGATGCGGACTAATAAGATGAATGTACATCCCTCTGGAAGAGATCTTAATATCTAAACAATAGATATAATGGTTAGGTACATAGTTGATGATCCATAGCAATAGTTATTGCTATATGTGTAACAATTGCGTCTCGCTTCTGCAAGAGCATGAGCGATAAGGGATTACTTACGCTCTGTATCTTAAGTATTTGAACAGAATGAAATGTGTTCCAAACATCTCTCCAGGATACCAATGTTTTTAGAAAGATTTAGAATAAAACAATTTTTCATTAGTCATAGAAAGTATTGTACTAATTCTCTTTTTGAAAGGGATCTTGATCTGGCAATAGACATCAGATACTCCTGTATCAGACGAATTCAAACATGTATACACAACCATTTAATACAATTTAAAATACTCTCCTTGTCTTTTGTTTATTAAGAGTGTACTCGCTTTAGAATACAGTTGTACTTGTGGTCAACCTTTTCATATAAAGTTTGGAAATCTTCTATCGTTTTAATTTCACTTCTGCTGTTGATTCAATTATGCAAAACACTATGTTTCACTAATTTTAGAATATGTAGGGATGGCATGGCACACCTAAAAGACATCTTTGCCATTGAAGTCCCAAACATATGCTACAACAAGCAAGTTCATTTTATTATGTATGGCTGTGTAATTAATAACATACTGGGTCATAATTATTTATTGAGGTAAGAAATATTGTTTGTTGTCTAATTTTGTAATTAAAAAAGAGTAAGTTTATTGTAATATTTAGATGGGACTTCCTGTTAAGTTTCCTTATTTTAATTGTTTCTTTGTTAGTTTTAAAATAATTTTATTGCATGGCATATGTTACACGTCTAGGCTTGAATACAAAGTAACACAGAAAAAGTGAAAACTGCTAGCTTTATATTTAACAAATAATGTATTCCCTGGAAAAAGATTGTAAAAATGAAAAAAAAGAACTTAGTTTTTTAAGAATCAAATCCAAAATAAATCAAAGAATAATCCACTAATAATCGAGGAATTAAATTAGATAAGTCCTAGTAATGAAATGTTCTTATAAATTCAAGTTTAAGTCCTTATCGATAATTCACGATGGAAGACGTTGACTTATGATGTAGTCTGTATTTTGCTTATCTATAATTACTTGCAGAAACGCAAGAGATGACGCTCCGGTGTTTGAAATCGGAATAAAATTTTGATAAACTGTCTTTGTCTAAGAATTCTGTATGAGCACATCAAATATTCTAGAGAAACAAATTAGTCTTTTAAAATCCAAAATGATGATCGGAAGAAAAAATAACATAAACTAAAAGTCTCGAAACAAACAGACACTTTTCAGTGTAAAGTAAAAGCCCGGACTAACGAAATGTCTCCATAAACAAAGGTCATACCGTTATCTAGAACGCAATTTCGGAAATATCTGAGAGTCACGTGATCGTGTTTACATCAAGTACGCCTAAAATGACCCTAGCAATAAAAAAAATCGTTTTACTCTCAGAATAACAATTAACAAGTTGTTTGTGTGAAATTAAAAAATAATAACATAACTCCGTCCATACAATTTGTTTTGACAAGTAAATAATTGACCAATAAAGCAACGCTGTAGCGTAAGATGATGTCCACTATAATCTGTATGAGTTTTGATATTTAATAACTTGAAAACGGACAATCTAAGTGTTATTTTTATTGAGACTGTCAACATATGTGTGCTCAACACATTGTTCTACTTAAGACAACCATACGTTATTAGTTATATTGCCTCGATATGCACACTTGACCTGATGAAATATATGTCTGGTTAGAGCTATTTAGTGACACCATGTTTTTCTAAATACTTTCGTATTGCATATGTTCCCCGTCCACCCATAAAGTGTAGGTTATGTTGAAGCGTGTGAGTGATAAACAAGAAAATAAAATAATTTAAAGAAATAAGAATTCTGCAGGTATGCTCTTTGTTTCGCTAGTCAAACTGTTAGTTGCTTTAATATAACCTCTTGTCAAAAACGTACTCCCTTCCCGATGTCTGGGCTATTGGTCATGGTTTCTTTTTCTCCCTTAGCTTGAGGATTTGAACTGTATTCCCTTCTCGTTAATTCAGTAAAAGGTAAGGTCTCCAACGGTTATTTCCCTTATCTGATTTTACACTAAGAGACACTGCCAATATCACTTTTGTCACGTGTTTTCAAGTTCCGTGTATATTGTTGTTGTTTTTGCATTTGTTCATTTTAGGATTGGCGGTATCTTAGTAAAAATCATATATATTGGTATTAATTCTTATCACGTATTAATTTATAAATACAGTCGTGAAGGGCTCTCAATAAAATTTTATTGACATAGCCCATCCTAATGATGGATTTTGGCATTGAAGCCTCCCACCATCACCACTTCTGTTTATTCATCTCATACATTATTATTGAAATTCTGCTTGTTGGGTGCGTATGAAACAGGAAGAGCATGGTGGTGCGTGGTTGATGTATAGCGTTACTAGTGTGTGTGTGTGTGTGTGTGTGTGTGTGTGTGATCAAGGCCTTTCCCTGATTAGGATAAAACAAGGTTCTCGAAAAGAACTTCTTTACAGTTTTGGGTAATTTCCCATTAAGATGACTGAGTTATTAGAGACTGTGTGGATTATTTGAAACGGTTTATATGTAGCCGAGGATTTCGTTTCTTGTTGTCATTATTTTCCTTTCCCTTGTAGTTTCTGATCTTAATGGAATACTTTGCTTACAATGAAGAATTATTGTGATAATTACAGCTGGGTAAGCTGGTCTAAACATCGCAGGTTTAATCACTACCAAATAATGATATGCTCGTAATTCTCAAAACGAAAAAAAAAATGTGTTAAGGTGTGTATAATAGCCACCGAGAAGTTAATAGGCAATGTGTATTTACAAGCGATTTATTGTCCGCCACATTAGTACTACAGGCATCGTTCAACACTTGAATTTAGATCAACATTACATATACACATATATTGACAAATTCACCATTGCACAAAGACCAAAACGTAGTATACATGTATGATATAATTCTATCCATCTGGATGTTTTAGGTGTATATGAATATTAAGGACAGTAAATATTTTAAAGAAAGGTAAAGATTACAGACTTACCTGACTGTGTTGCTTCCTGGATTGAAAAGAGTAGACCACTTCCTAGTTCTGCATGACTAAACCTTAAATTTTGAACTAAATCACACTTTGTATGCATATCAGTGTCTGCCGGTTTCGTTTTACATAATTATTTCGCGTCGACTGCTCAACAAATTCCACCAATGTAGGAGGGGGGGGGGCGTTTCTTTTTAACGTTGAAATATTAATAATCTTAGGTCTCATTGAAAATATAGTTTATTCTGAGTCATTTTGGTTTGTCATTTTACTCCTTAATTATTTTCTCACTTTTGATTTCGTTAGATTCAGTTTTAAGTGGGCCTTATGTAATTGGATTTATCAAATTGTATGACTTCCTCAATTTCATCTTTTGTTGGTGAAACTATAGACATCTCACTTGTCTACTTCAAAATCATTATGTAACCTACTGTAGCACCGGCGTTAATAGTTCCATGGTAATTCTAATTCCCTTGATATTTTCAACTTCCAATTATTAACTATCAAATTTTAAATATTGTGGAACTGGATTTGGCTGTTAGTTTGATATTTATTTTCCGTAATTATATGTTTTCCTATTTAAAGTGGATTTTTTAAAAGTTTTTGTCAATTCTATCTTCAATTTCGTTCTCAAGGAATTGTTTTAAATTTGTTAGTTACTTTAAATTATATTACTCTATTTTTCACACAATCTTTCCATCGACTTAATTTGATCCGAATCTTGAGGTGTAGTTTTTAGTAGTAAATGTAGAGTAGTTCAAAATTTATAAAAATGGAAAACATATAATTTTAATTTTAATAATGGTAGTTGCTCCAAATGCAATTACAAAATGTCATCATAATAACAGTGTTCTTTTTTAAATATAAGCCACTGGCCCATGATACACATCGATACATCATCCGGTACAAAAAGAGGTTATAAGTACGTAACAAAAGAATATCATATCTATTGGAAGTGGTATACAAGAAAGTAATCATTATTTCATTGTTCGATTGTTTGAGATACAATGATATATTACAAAGTAATATCACAATGAATTTAATTGGAACCCTAAAAACTGTCTGGTACATGTTTTGTGATATTGATCTCCTATTTTACGTAGCAGGAGTCTTTGATAAAACGAACTATCTAATCTTTAAGTAGAACGGAGATAACAGACTTTTTTGTATGAGATATAAATATTTGTATAAAATGTATAATCTTCAAGGTTATTCATTTGTGCCTTTAAATCTAAATATCTTAAGGCTTTGGTTTTGACTATTATACAATCTCTGTCAAAGCAATGCTGACATTTAAAATTATTCTTGGAGATGTCACAGATAGCTTTGATTTCAATTTAATATATTCGTTGTGTTTGCTGCATCATGGTAAAAAATATCAGTAATTGTTTCGACGCATTCATTAAGTTGGCTATTGTTTATATCATGTAAAATCTTGTCAATATTTTGATATAATAGATCTTTGCAATTTTGGATAAACGATAGACCTTCGTCTTTGCTCCATATGTATTTATTAGTTCGTTTACTTTAGTTTACCCATGTAGACTAAAAATGGAAATACCAGTAAATCAAGATATTTTTCAATGGAGATGCATCCAAGAATGATACAAATTCTGTCTCAACTGTCTCTGTGATGCAGCGTGGCGTACTTTTGTTACATGAAAGGAGTGGGGGTGGACAATTCTCAAAATGCAATTTTGTCAAAATTTTAGAAAAACATGGTCCTACTTAATTTCATGAAAATTAACAGAGTCTACAACTCTGAATTGTGCCAGAAAACATGTTTATAGCTTCAGTTCTAATTAGAACAAGCAATAAAAGCTATACCAAATCACACGTGTCGTCAGCCTGCTGAGAAATGTGTACCCTTTTCCGGAACCCATATTTATTTTCATGAAATCTAACACAACTGTTGGACATTCGTGACAACTGTTTCATATAAATTATTTCAACAGAATATTGCCATGCTTAATAAATACTAAAAAAATTGGAAATTTGTGAAACAACCCCATATCATTGTTTACATCATTCTTTGTCATTATTTTGAATAGAGCTTTCTAAGACTAAATTCATACAGATATAATCTTGCCATGACACCGTTCGTTTAAACAAGTTTGATACATAATTTTAAGAGAAGACATAAACACTATTTTTGCTTATCTGAATGAAAATCAGTAGAGATATAAATATGAAATAACTTCTAGAAGTTATTAAATCGAGTTTTGTACACTAACACCGTTGACCGACAATGGGGTCAATGCGCAAAATATTTGAGGGATAATTTGGCCTATGCACCGGTCATTGCAGATATTGCAGATATGGCTGAAACGACCAGATAGGACTCCTGAATTGAGACTTCGTACGCTAAATAGAGGTTACTCAGAAATATGAAATATACAAGGATATATTCCAAATTGTTGGAAGCTTAAGACCTACCGTGTTTATTAGTATTACCTCCTCTTAATGTATGAAAATAAAACTTTTAAAATTTTCAACGCTTCGCAATAATACTTATTTTTTCTTCCATGGGCCGCTTAATACCATAAACAAGTATCCCGATATGTATTCTGTTGGGTTCCAATGATTTTAGATTCAAACGATCCAAATTTATCTCAAAATATGCCGTAACAGCAGACCACTGTTCTGGAACTAAATCGGAATCAGAAAACGGGAAGCCAGAAACGGTTATTTCCCCTGTCAGTCCTATACCTAAATATGCATATATTGCAATTTATCTTCTATGTCAAAAGATGATAATATTTTTAAACACATAGTTCGGCTAAAGCATAATCTGTTGTTGAGGCCAAATCGCCATGGATACATGTACATTTCTCTATTCCTTTATCTGATTGACATTTACCATTGGTGATTCTCAACCCAGTCATTTGGCATAGCTAGATAAGTTTTTTTCCATAGTGATTTATCTCCCTTACCTATTGATTAACCCGACCATACATTTATTTCTTCGTCTTCTGTATACTTCAGTTCTTGAAGTATGTCACTAATACTATTATATTTGATAAAATCTTGCTCTGTACCAGTATAGGCATTAAAATCACCTGAATTATCATTATATTGTCAGCATATTGCATTTTTAGGTGATCTAACTCATTTTCTACCAATAATCAAATGCCTACTGAAGACGAGACTAAAGTGGATAATATAAATATGGACGCTTTCAAAGGTTTAAATCTAATAATAATAAGTTATAGATAACGTGGATAATATTTTATTGTTTGCGTTGTCTTCTCTTTTGTTGCCATAATATACTTAACAGATAACAGTGGGACAGAAACAGTAGAACGTTGTGACAACTATGAATAAAAGGGTGAAATACGTCGATTACAAAGCACTGAGTACACATTTCCTTAATATTATTTTATGTTTACTTTCTCTATCTCTGACGTTTTCAAGTTTAACAACATACCTCTTAAAATCCAATCAAAAAAACAACCACATTCTTTCTTGAATTAACCCCTTTCCAAACCGATCCGACTTCGGGTTTCTCCCCAAACCAAAAATTCTGATCATGTTTATTTGTCAGTACCTTCAATTCACACGCAGCACACGAATATCTGGCGTCAAAAATTGAGGGAGTGTGTAATGAGCAAGCATGGATTTCAGCGTTGGCAACTTATTTGATTCTAATGGAGAATTCGGAGATTGACTTACTCATTTAAAGATCAACTGGATTATTTGCTCTTTGTGTCGAGAAGATAATGGATGGTTGGTTGGTCTCTATGTGTCAACCTTCGGGCTAAATATAGCCTTGCTAGCATAACAGGTCATGCAAGCTAGGTTTGTGATCTTCAAGAACTAGATAATATAATTCCACAGTCCTCATTTCTAATCTGCTTGTGCTAAAGCTTGACATGTAGGACGACGTTGAAAATGTGTCATGAAAACGTTTTTTGAAGAATCAAAAAGCTTACAATTCAATCGGTCAAGAGCCAGCATGGATACCCTCTCTATTACAGACGATACTATCCTCTCCGTCAGATTTCCATGACAACACTATGGTATACCATCAATATGATAAATTATTAGTTGTTAAATATAGGGCAATTTTATAATCATCAATTACACGTAAACACATACCAATAATTCGTAATGGCGGATGATTACTTGAGGAATGTTAGAAAGGTAAATACAGATGCAATAAAACTTGCTAAATAAATGGCATTAACAAGTAATTGGAACAATCAAGAAAGCTTACTAATACTGGCTTAGTCTGGTCGAAATCGCTGTAAACCAAGTATTGTATGCTGTACTGGCAAAAGTCAGAACGACTGATGATGGATACAAAAAAATGTCATCATCTATGCCATTATTTAATATAATGCGTATTTTATTGTTTGTATTTTCCACCTATTTTAGGGATATGAAAGAATATCGCTTAAGAAACGTTGCAAAGCAAAATAATCAAATCAATCTAACATCTTTTCGAAGGTATGGGAGGCTTTGTGTTAACTATCTTCAACTTTCACAAAAAAAGAGCATGGCGGTAAGCACTGTGTTCATTGCTAGTACAATGGATCATGTACAGCAAATTTCGTAACGTCTATTGTCAATAATTTTCCACAAAAAAATTCAGCTGATCAAACAAATTTATTGTGAAAAATCAAAATCGCAACTTTAGAGCAAAATATGTTGCCCTGGAAGAATTTACAAAGGAATCATCACTATTTACAAAAACATCGGTTCTATTTTTTTGTCACTTACAAGAGTTGATTAACACATATACATTCAAAGTGCTAAATTCCAACTATTACTGATTAGAAAGTACGATACAATATTTTTGCTAACATTGGACTTACACAATGTGAACATCATATCAAACCAAACTTATGAAGCGGATAGAACATGTATTCTGTACACATTTTGTTATACAGCTCCTTTAACAAATAATATTGGAAAATGAAAAGCAGCACAGTCTTTGGATAAATACTGAAGTTTAAACTGTCAGGTTACATTATTATGAATTACTGCAATAAGTGTGCCCTTTATTCACAACGTATGGATGCACCAAATGTGGACACAAATCACATTCATGCTATTAATATGCATAAACAGAAATTTTATTTCACGGAGAAACCTCGTCCGCAAGGTAAACAAAAAGGTACTTTTAGTACACGATGTATCCCAGGCTGACTCTCTAACCATTAGGCCACCGGAGCGGTTGGTACAAAGTAATAATTAATAATGTGTTACAGTGTAATTAATATGGTACAAAATAATAATTATTTATGTGTTATGGTGTAATTAAAAAGTACAAAGCAATAATTATTTATGTATTAGTGTAATTAATATGGTACAAAGTAATAATTTTGTATGTATTACAGTGTAATTAATATGATAAAAAGTAATAATTATTTATGTATTACATTGTTACTAACAATGTAAAACGTAACAATTTTTTGTGTTACAGTGTAATTAATATGATACAAAGTAATAATTATTCATTTATTTATTCAAGAGTTATTGTTTATTGTCTTAAAAGGTAATTATAGAAGATTAGGTAATATTAAAGCACATTCATGTACCAGATAGTCTCCAAAGGCAAATACATGTAATATTCAGCAGATTTGAAGTGACAGGTATTTAGGTATAGACTGTAAGACACACTATTAAGAAATTACATAGACAATATTTCAGTCAATGTCATTATATCACAAGATGGAAACAAAGAGCTTCTTTGCATTATAATGACTGTAGTGTACCTGAATGGTATACAATGTGGGGGTCTTGTGTTGTTTCCTTGGCTTTGACGACGTTTGAACATATTATTGGATACATCGTGCCGTTAAAATGCTTAGTGCTTTTATACAAGGACATACCGATACACCCGACATAAGTTGGAATTGTTTGGATTACATGTCCACCGCGCTATTAAACGAGCTACGGTAGATCACCTCCTAGATAAGTTATGAATTTATTGTAATCGATTGCAAGTAAAATGAATTTATTTGTTGAGATTGTTACATATAGGAAAATCCCGCGTATCCTTGAGCTATGATAGAATAATTTTAATTTAAGATTGGTAGTGATAATGTTATTTGGAACAGTAATGAATGATTTGCATATCATATGTACGGCAGTGTGAACCAGAGAGACTAGGTTGAGGAGCGGATTCTTGTATTTAATATGGCTTTTTTTTTCTTTAAGTTTGTAGAGATTCCTCCTCATACAGACCATAAACTACCGATATATACTGATCCAAAATTTGCCCTGTTTCAGATGGTATTAGATCAAATACTGTTCCAAAAAAATAAAACGGAAATTATAGTACGTAGTGGCTAATGTCATAAAACTGAAGTGCTGTTATCCTGCAAAAATTGAACGTAATTCATCACTATAATGTTTGTAAAGAAAATAATGAGGATTGCTCTCATGCTTCCATGTCAGAGTGGATACAGCCAATAAATATGTTCACATAACTTTAGTACATGCACTCGTATGTAGCAGACACACTCGCACGACGACAAAATATTTAATTCTCACCTATCTTCACAGTCATTCCGTACCCCTATGAAAGAAATCAAGGTATAAATAATTAACTAAATATACATAAGTAAATTGGTCGTCATGCGAGTGTGTCTGCTACACATGAGTGCATATAAGACCGATTAAATAGCATCATTTGTGGTGATGTGTGCTTAGTCGGGAGGGAATATGGGTTCGTGTATGCAGGCAAGGTGATGGGTGCCGTTTACCCGATGACCTAGTTTCGAATCTCCATTGAGTACGAATTAAAAATTATCTAACCTGTATGATAGTATTATTTGTATTAAAATAGCAATTCTGCCTACTATTATCAAGCATTCTTCTACAGAATCCTGTGAAAGCACTTTCCGTTCTGTCTCGTGTATATTTATAATTTTCTCTCTCTCTCTCTCTCTCTCTCTCTCTCTCTCTCTCTCTCTCTCTCTCTATATATATATATATATATATATATATATATATATAACGTTCTTTTGCATACCAGGGCCCAGCCACGCGGAATTAATTGCCCACTGAACTTAGACACAATAACACAGCGATCCAATTGAGAGTGCTCTTAAAACTCACCTATTTTGACTGCAAGAACAGTAATGTGATTTTGATTTTTAACATAGCTCGAACAATGTTCCAGTCATGTCGCTACGATGTCTGCAGTGTGGCAGTTTATAGTGATGTCTAGCATGCTGCATCATGCCGCAGACAGGAATGAAGGAATATCCCCGCCACAATTATAAATGGTATTATGTTCACTTAACAGTGAAATAATTATAACTATATCATGACTTTCCTAGTAATTTCATGAATGCATTTTTTAAATGTGCAAGTGTATTCAACTTATAACCATTTTAAAGCCAATTCGCACTATTACAGCGACTATAACTTGCTATTTAGATTTTCATCTTCCTCTGGAACAGTGAGATCAGGCAACACCCTCGGCATCATCCGAGGCGGTTCATGATCTGGGTCACAGCGATACTTGGTGAAATCTGTCATACCTTCTGATCTGAGGTAGTCTTCATCAAGAAGACACTTACCATTCAATCTTGAAGTAGAAAAAAAGTAATTAATAATGAAAGACAAACATTGGATATCATTCGCTGCAGCATAAGTTCAAACTGATTTTATTTGCAAGAAGCATTTTCCCATGATACCAGAACAAAGTTTAAATAAAGCCGATATACCAAATATATCAATTTGTATCAAGAAATGTCTAAATTCAATGTATGTATGTATGTATGTATGTATGTATGTATGTATGTATGTATGTATGTATGTATGTATGTATGTATGTATGCAGGCCCGCACCTAGGAAATTCTGGGCCCCAATCAGCTGACAGTGTTCGGGCCCCTTTCGTGTTTCAAACATGTGCGTATATGTGCCTATCTAGCTCAGGCTCCCTGATAAGTGCCATGGTTGCCCCCACCCCCTAGGTGCGGGCCTGATGCATGTATGTATGTATGTATGTATGTATGTATGTATGTATGTATGTATGTATGTATGTTTGTGTTCATTAGTGCATCATGTATGTGTTTGTATGTATGTGTATGCGTGCGTCTAATATGTGCATGTATATGTTCGTACATGCATACGTCATGTATGTATGTGTGGGAATGCATGTCAGTCAATAGTGGCTATATGGCATCTATTAATGATAGAGTATACAGAAGAAAAGAAACAAACAAGAAGAAAAGCTCTACCAAATAAATATGAACATGACATATTACAAAAAGGGTATATAGGGTAACAGTTAACAAAATATAAATTTTAAAAAACTTAAAGGTACAAAATATAAACTCTTTGCAGTATGGGGTCACAGCTTCTCTTGGCATTTCAAAGTCAACAACATACAAAGTTGCATAACGAGCAGATAGTCGTATCGCAAGTGCTCTATATTGAAAACGCATGTTTTACTTAACGAAAGCATAAATGACACGCGAATAAATCAGATGACTTACTTATCAGTTTTCTCTTCAACTATTTTCAGAACAGCATCCGCAAAAATCTCTGGCTTCCGAAGAACCCTGTCAGGGACATTTTTTACATCCGTAACATGTGATTTTATTGCCGTAGTAGGCCAAAGGGAGGAAATTGTTACACCTGTAATATCAATTGTAAATTCATCAAATCCAAAGCGCTGATGGGCCAAAGAGCATATCTGGCAATGAAATATATAGTCAGAAAAATTCGAGCTAGTGTGTCATTATAATATCCTGTGTGCTAATTATTTATACCAATCTGAGTGTTATCACCAACAATTTCAGAAAAATGTCCCAGAACCTGTTAGTATTTTTAAAAAATATTTTCGTCCTTGTTGATTTGTAAAGTGAAGGGTGTTCTTTTTGTCAGGAGAAAATACCAAAATATCAACAAAACCCACTAATAATGTCTCAAACTAACTTGCTGTCACAGACATAACAAGCACGTTACACCTAAAAAATTGAGTTCTATGGACATTGCCAGTATAGTCCAAATTAATATGGACATTCCTGGTAATGCTCAATTTATATGAGTATTGCTGGTAATGCTCAATTTTATATGGACATTGATGCTCAAATTGTATATGGACCTTGCTGGTAATGTTCAATTTTATATGGACATTCCAGGTAATGCTCGATTTTATATGTACATTGCTGGTAATGCTCAATTTTATATAGACAGTGCTGGTAATGCTCAATTGTATATGGGCATTGATGGTAATGTTCAATTTATATGAGCATTGCTGGTAATGCTCAATTGTATATGGACCTTGCTGGTAATGCTCAATTGTATATGGGCATTGCTGGTAATGCTCAATTTATATGGGCATTGCTGGTACTGCTCAATTTTATATGGCATTGCTGGTAATGCTCAATTTTATATGCGCATTCCTGGTAATGCTCAATTTTATATGGGCATTGCTGGTAATGTTCAATTTTATATGAGCATTGCTGGCAATGCTCAATTTTATATGGACATTGCTGGTCATGCTCAATTTTATACAGACATTGCAGGTAATGCTCAATTTTATATGAGTATTGCTGGTAATGCTCAATTTTATATGGACATTGCTTGCAATGCTCAATTTTATATGGGCATTGCTGGTAATGTTCAATTTTATATGGGCATTACTGGTAATGCTCAATTTTATATGGGCATTGCTGGTAATGTTCAATTTTATATGGGCATTGCTGGTAATGCTCAATTTTATATGGGCATTGCTGGTAATGCTCAATTTTATATGGACATTGCGGATAATGCTCAAATTAATATGGATATTGCTGGTAATGCTCAATTTTATATGATAAAAGAATGCTACATATCCACAAATTCTAGACTAAGTGTTTTATCATTCTTGACCTTCACAGCTCATATTTATAATTACTATTCCCAAGTAAGATTTTCAGGAGTAAAAACATTGATCCACTTTGATCATCAAGGGAAGATTCTGATGTAAAACAGTTTACCTTATGCAGGTCCGTGATTCAGTGGAATTTCAAGAGAACTAATTTTGATAATTCATTGGAGTTAATCATCAGTGATAAATTGGAACCGCCAATTTGTCAACTGATTGACATAGTTGAAATATTGCCAGTCACGCAGCAATAACAGAATATTGTGTCAACTGATTGGCATAGTGAAAACATTGTCACAATCACGCAGCAATAACAGGCCAATTATTTGTCAACTGATTGGCATAATGGAAACATTGCCACAGTCACGCAGCAATAACAGATTCCAAACCCACAATCAGTTTGATTATTGTGTTTCTTCGTTTTTTTAGTTATGTGCATTTCGACCATGAATTAGAAAACATAATTATGTCACTACAATTAATTATGTGCGAATATACACTAAACACAAGAGAAAACAACGGTAAACGGCTGATATTATACTGTAAGAAATATTCTCCAGAAACAAAATAATTCTGTCATCAGATCTGCGTTTTATACATATTTTAATAACGGGATGGGAAGTTTCTTTTAATTACATATCTATTATAAGATAGAACAAATACCTATAATGGGTTTTTTATATATTAAAAAAAACTGAAAAAGGTAACACTTACCTGTGCCTTTTATTTCATGTGATAATCCCATCGTCAGAATTGATAAGCCGACTTTGGAGACTGAGTATGGCACTTTTCCTTTGAAAAATCTGATAAAGATAGTGAAAACCTCAGCATGAAAACCTCAACATGCACACTGTTGTGAACTGCAATTTGTTCTAAATAAGACACTTTCACATTTAGAAATCAGAATGTCTGCTTATCCATAATACACTTCACTCGATTAGCATTTATCAATGACAAAATTGCACAGTTGCAATTAATTTTATCACCGGATTCATAAACAAATACCCAATTTCCTCAGTCATTGTTCCTAACGCCTTTAAATTACACAACGTCGAGATGTTATACCAACACCTTAAATAACACTTTTACCAGTGGCGTCGCTAGGGGGGTGCGGACCGCACCGGGAGACACCATCTCAGAAAGGTGACACCAAAATGAAAAATTGCAAATTTTACAGAGCACACACTGCTCGGTAAAGTGAGTTTAATGTAAAAATAACTATAACTTTACGTTGTTACAGTTCTTAAATACTTCTACCTTCTGGCCTTCAATTAATTTATTTTTGTTCTTGTCATTTTTGTACTGTGGACTTATTTTAAGAAGAAGAAATCCATGGTGGAAGTCTGGAGGGGTGACACCATGAGTTTTCCGCACTGAGTGACACCAACCCTAGCGACGCCGCTGCTTTTGATTTAGACAACGTGTAGATGTTGTAGCAACACCTTAAATAACGCTTTTAAATTACACAACGTAATGATTTTATACCAACACCTTAAATGACACTTTTGATTTAGACAACGTCTAGATGATAGTTTACTAACACCATAATCAATAATACCTGCTATATATTGGCGGTGACACCAGAACGATCCGTCCGCTTTTCCTATTAAGAAAGTGTGGTAACACTTCTTGTATCATGATGTATGCCCCCCTGATGTTGACTTCGTTCATCAATTCGAACCGTTTTAGCGGTGTCTCCAGCAAAGGTTTCCAAATGATGGCACCGGCATTATAAATGGCAACATCAAGATGGCCAAACCTGTAAAGAGAATGAGAAAGGAAATGAGACACTAAAACGTAAAATTTTCTATCATGTTAATTTTTGTCTTAAAAAAAATTAAACTTCTATTTGTATCGCATAAATTTTTTGGGCTAACATTAAAAACTGTGTAAAACAATATCTGACAGTGATACAAAATAATGATGGTATAACAAGTTACATTTTATACTTAATGCCACTGAAACTGTCTAACTCTAACCATCAATGAACTATGCTGCCTTCAGATTAAATTACCTCAAGATTCTAAACCATGTTGCGCAGTGATTCGTTTATAGCACGTGACGAGACTAGCTAATGATTAATTCACATTTACAACAGACGACGATTTACCGACAGCAGTATAAACAAGGCGAAGTTCAGTTGATCGAGCTCAGAAATTCGAAATTAAGCCAAACCTGAACATAATGATAAGTAACTTGTGCACTTCATATACAAAAAGTAACTTAGCTTCGAAATTCCGCTGCATGATATATTTAATAACGTGTAACTTAAGATCTAAATATAAACACAAGTTGGTATAGCTTAGTTCATGATTTTGACACAAACATGCATTATAGGAGGGGAAAATGGTAGGTGATTGTAGGTGAACGAGAAGAGAAGTAATCCAAATTCATATCGAATAATTCGACAGTGCAAGGCTTGTGTGTATGGCGATGTGTGTGCATTGTATGGCACAACAACACAAAATGGTTATACGGTGCTGAGGCAATTAGATCATAGTGTCCTGCCTAAGAACATACCAAGGCAGCTCATACGATGGTACGATTCGAACCCCTACCCTTGTGGTAACATGTCGGCACGCTGACCACAGAGCCACCACGGTTCTCGACCCTTCACATAAATAAATTACATGAAAATATATCCTCTCCTGAAATTTGTAATTTTTCTGTCATTTTTACTATGTACCTAATTATTAAATTCTCCTTTAGTTGCATGAGAAAACAAATCAGCCTATTCAAAACTTAATTAAACTTCACTCCTATATCAGAATTGTTTTCAAAAAAGAAAAAGCGCCAAGGATCATAAAAGTAATATTACATTTAAATTGCAAATACAATGACGAAACTGACCGACTGATACAACCTTGGACTGTTAATCTAATGTCTTGCTCATTTCTTGCATTGCATTTGAATGGATAGGCAATGCCTCCTTTTTGTTTAGTCTCCTCGATGACGGTGTATATCGAACCCGGAAGGTGGTCACTTGACTCTGTTGTCTTTGCAGCCACGCCTACTTGGTAACCGTTTTCGGAAAGTGTCAAGGCAATCTGTCGCCCTATACCACGTGATGCACCGATTACTAGCGCCGTTTTCATCTTGAGAAAGATTAATCTAAGCAATATCTGTTGGGAATACAAATAAAGTTGCATTAAGATAAAACAATCAAGGTAGTTTAAGTGGTTGCAACCCACAACATTGAAGCCGAAACAAATGTTTTATCAAGCTGCATTATAACAATGTGACGCGTCTGTCAGATGTCATTTTGGTTTTGACAGCATAAAACACTTTAAATCAAGTCTGCCACTGGAATTATGTCACCCAGAGTAGACCATATGTGAAGATTATATATGAAAAATATCACCGGACATCGTCCCCAGCCAAAGTCGTCCACTCACCTTGTTCCACATCAATCCTTGTCATATCTACCCGTTATGGTATCTACTACTCTGCTACCTGGATTGATGCAGCTGAAAAGAACTGATCCATTAAGATAACTTGTTACGTTTGAACTGAGACATTGTTAGGAATAATCATCAAGGTCTCCATACACCATGACATACGTCGCATTTAAGTTTATCCAAATTTACATATTTTAGCAATTTTTATTTGTGAGTCAGCATTTGTCGACAACTTGAAACTCACCTTATCTAAGCGGAATTGAGTATTTTTAATGTTTCATTATGATATGGTACGCCGACTGTGAATCAACTTAATTAAGATGCGCGAGAGTGAGTAATAAGGAATCCAAGCGGTATTAGAAAGGCGGGTGTACTTAATTTATTAGGACTCAAAGGTGAACCACGACCAGTTATGAAACAACTTTTCCTGGTTGCAACATTAACTGTAAATCAACTCAAGTAATTCACGCGAGAACGTGGAATATATTTACAGAGGCGCAAGAAAAACGTACATACCTACGCTATTCGGATTCGAGAAGTGCTTGATTGTGAGACAACTTCATGAAATAGCTGCATATTTGAAAATTAGTATTCCTCCACGGGCTGTTATTGCACGTATGATCTTTGATGAACAAGGCTATCATCGTATTGCACATACTATTCTCGAAGAGGCGGCTGTGTATCATCCTCAAATAATTAAACTTCCAGAATTCAAATTACACAAGCGCTCTCATGATCTTAAAAATTACATCTGTACAAACCGGGCAACGCCGCTGGGAGCCTTTAGTCTGATATACCTCCTTTGATTATATCAGCATTTCAGCACGTGGATGAAACGGCGCTGTCATCCACATTTAAGATGGATATTGTTGTCAAGCTGGAATGTATCATGCCTGGTCATTAAACCAAAGGAGTTTCTCCACCATCTATAAGATCGCAGCATTGTTTGCATAGTGATTGATATGTAATGTTGAACCACAAAGACAACTAGACCATTAATGATGAAATCAATAAAGGTTATTAAAAGATTGTTGAAAAATTTAAAAAATATTCCAGAGGTGGTTCAGGATATATGCTTTCCAGATGTTTATAAGTGCATCTTCATATTTCCCTATTCCATGGCGAACAGTGATAAAAATGAAAACTATGATAACCACTGGGTGATATCATCCACGTCTCATCAGGAGTGCGATAATAAAGACGAGTTTCAAAATGACCGACATTGCCTGGATGTAACATAATTCCTGTTCAAGCTTGAACGACTCAACACTGATATCGCTTTTAATGTGTTTACTTGGAACAGCGGTCTTCAGTCGATTCAGTTATTCATACATTCAAGCAGGCGGTTTAATATTGATATGTTATTGTTGTATGGTTCAGAGGCGCGGTGTGTGGATAAAAGATTTTTCTCATAATGGTAAACATGCATACCAAGTACGAGGGGGAAGAATCCGTGCAAACGTTGCAGTATGTTTATATAATGCGTCAAACTTGTGCCGAAATTGCGCAAGAAACTTAATTATATTGTCCACTAACGCAATTTACAGTGGTTGTAGAAGCCTCTCGGACTACGTGTGTTAAGAGTCAACCGAGTGTTTTTGGTTTCGCCAGCGTCTGTGTATGAATACATCCAAACGAATAGGTTCTGTCCACGGTTAAAACGAGTTTGAGAATACTTCCTAAAACTCTTGAACAATGATGTGTTCCAGGAAACCACAAGAGAGCGTGAATGATGAAAATCTGATTTGATCTTAATCAAGAACAGCCGACACGAAAAACTGAACAGGCAGATCGCGGACCCAGCGTTCATTTCTCGGACGATATCCGTTGGTGAATTCATTGCCGTTGACAGTAGGAAAAATCAAAACTAAAGCTGACAAAGCCCATCTATGTTTGTGCGATCGTGATGGATTTATCCAAATTAATAATGTACGAGTTAAGCAATAACACGATCAAGCCAGAATGGGTGATAACGTTTAGAGGTTAGATACGGATACGCATCACCCCCGCACGGGGATATAGGTAAGAATTTACTAGTAAACGATGTTAAGTACCTGAAAGATGATCATCTGTTCAGCAACACCATCAAAACAAATCTTAAGTAAATTCAAAGACGAGTGCTCGGCAAGGAATACGTGGGACTGCGACCTAAAATGGACTCGACCATCTGTGCAACTCGTCTCCAAGGTGACGATCTCCCCCAATGGATCCGAAGGATCCAGGAAAACAATCAAGAGGTCGAAAAGAGTTCCACTTATGGTTGTGCAAAACAGGGTCCAAGGCATAACACATATGCGGAGTGATCAGTCGAATTCGCGCATACAGAAAACCTTATTCGGTCCCGGAGACATCGTATAGTTGATTATCGTTGCCCCGTGATTAGTTTGATCCCGCTGAACAACAAGCGATGAATATCCCACAATTGGAAATGCTACTTACTCGTACGAGCAAAAGATGATCCCAAAAAAAATCTTGGCAATAGTTTCGCGATTTGCGGGAAGGACATGTAATTCTTCTCGCATGAATGCGCTAATAGGAGGCTTTTCGGACTTTGGTGTTCTGGAATGTTAATCGGGTCCGAGATTGCAAATGTATCTACCGACAACACTGGGTGAGTAGAGCGACGTTGTCAGCCTTATAACTCCCCTGGTATATATAGATAATTAACAAATATAGTCTCAGAGTAGGTCTAACGAAGATGCTTGTTAAATCATTTTTAAAAATACAGCAGTTGTTGCCATGCTAGTGGTTCACATACATATATGTTTTTGAACGCATCTGTGGCACCTGTTAAATCTTTAGATGTTTTCGGATCTGATTATTTGTACCTGCTGACAACATCGCCCACAGTTAGGACATACATACTTGTTCTTAACGTGCATGTATGTGTGGAAAAACAACGATCAGGCCAATTAATTTTGTCGAGAAATAATTCAAAGGCATTTAAATAAATTCGCGATAGTGTTTCTGTGTTCAGACAAGATCGAACATCCTTTTAAGCAGCTGTTTCGCACTTACAAGAAACAATGGGTGCTATAGAATATCGTGGTCAGTTTATCAACCACGCTTGTTTTATTAATGTGATTTACCTCAATGAATGGTGTGCTAGCCACCCAAAACCTAATCGTGGCGAGCACTGATATAACCTGATGATTTGTAACCGAGAAAATGTCGGTAGCATACAGTATCGGCGCTGGTTGGTTATCATATAGTCATATATCCAACTGTGTCCCATGCCGTCAGTAGTTGAATCTTAGAATATACATTATCGACAGGATATTTCCTTTATAGTTCCCCGGAAAACTTCATTAGCATAACAGCGATATCGATGTCAATATGATATTGATTAAATGATTCACGTCACGTGAATGTTAACTTGGGATAGGTTACATGCGATTTCACTATCCGATCAACCGTGCAATTATGTACTCGGGGGATTTCATGTAACCGACTGAGTGGCTGACGACGTCTTCGTCGTTCACCATCGATGAAGCCGATGGCCACGATCGCATGTTAAAAATAACAAAACAGTCGCATGATCTAGCCATGAACACAATATGGTCCATGTAGTTATTCACTCAGAATACTGGATATCCGTGTAAATATAATAATTTAATACTTGATACATTTAAAACTGGAGACCTTGACCAAAAAAATGTAATGCTTGAATGTTATATGCAACAAGTAGTGTTACGGGAAGAATAACGTGACATAGAAACGGTTTAATTTGTGCACATGAGCCCAGGCCACAAAAGATCGCCTGAAACTTTATCATCATATGAACCCGAACTCGAATCTAAACCTGAATGTAGCCTAACTGAAACATGTATTCTCTTGCAAAGGTCACACACACACACACACACACACACACACACACACCACTAAGTCACCAAGCACTGATAAACACTTTGGCACAAAAGGAATGAGTTTTAACGGCTTCATCTAAAAAATGTTTTGCTAGTATTCGAAAGTCAACCGGTATCCAAATATGCCCACCCGAACCTAATTCAGCAAGAAAAAAATTACCAGGCGGCGAGAAAAATCTTAAAATATTCACAGACAGCTAGAGATAAAACAGCCAAAGAAAAGAGACGGCCTTGGCGAGACTTGTGACACTCATGATCTTTCGGATGAAAGAATTCGAGGGATCAATTGGAGCCAGTAACGATGTGCTAGCGGTTATCAATGGTTCACCTGCAACATTATGGACGCTTAGAAGTTTAGCGCAAATATGTATTAACTCATTAAAGATATCAGTCATCAAGAAAACAATTATGAATTTTGAGGTGCTTCCAATTCTTCTAGAAATCAACGCTGAAATTCAGCGGGCAGATGCCGCAGTTTGAAAAGTGGTTATAGTAAGGGGCCGTCGGAATACAATTTTGGATGGCTTTGGACGAATGTCGATTGGGGATGCATTAAATAGGAGATAATTGTTTTCGCCTAGCCGGTAAAACTCGCCAAATATACTCAGGCAAAGATCTTCGACGACTCGAAAAAGGCCTCGCCTGTGATGCCGCAGTGCGTCCATTAACTTAGAGTCATGATAAGAGGATTTAGGACTGGTAAATCTGGTAATTCTGGTAATACATATATGGTAATTCTACGGCATCATTTGTATTATGACTCGTACGGTTTTGCACTGTTTTATTTAACGCTGTCCTTGCAAACTCGGAAGGACGGACCAATATGTGAGCATCTTGTCGTTAAGGTACTGCAAGCACGTGTTGGTTTTGACATTTCAAAGTACGCTCAATAGTATCTGAAAAGATTGTTTACATTTGTGGACGCTATATCAAGGGATCCGACGCGATGATTATATGGCTCTAAAAAGGGTTGTCCACCAAAGCCGAGATTACCAGGTTTGCTGGTGTTGACGTTGACTCGGGCGAGCTTTGATTTCCCAAGCGTATACCGGTCAACTTAAAATATCCAACGGGACATCAACAATCTTGGTCTTAGAATCTATAAAAACCAATTTGAAATCACACAGAACCTGGAAATCAAAGACACTACATTGATATCAGCACTACCATCATTAATACATTTAATAACTTCATGGAGCAGATTTAAAGGAATGTTTAACAGCGGAAGGAGGAAACAAACTGGCAGCGTAATAAATGGGCAACTTAACTGTATTACTAAAATGAATGGTTTTATAATAATTAAACTTCTATACTAATACATCATGTAATCCTTGAAAACATGACCTTCTATGTATGCCCCAGGCCAGGTTCATGAACGGACTGCGCACACAATTCTCGATTCTATGGAAAGACGTGTTCGCATCGAAAGAACGATAATTTGTCGGCACAAAAAGGTACAATCTGAACAACTACGTAGGGTAATGTATTGCTGCGATAAAAACGAACATTGCCAGACTAAACAATACCAGTTTCTTAAAGTACTATTAAATAAATAAAAAGCATTTTTTAATAATAAAAAACCATGTTGTTTGCTCTATTCTTACAATTTACTTTTCAAGTACAGGAAATTAAATGAAAATTACCAAGCGGAGCTAGCAATTTTTATTTATAAGGGTACATCTACCACTCACTGCCGAATGTATGAAAAAGCTTGACGTAAACAAGAGAAAAGACAGTCTACTGACATAAAGCAAAGTCCATCTGAAGATGAAAATGAAAATCCTGGCTTCAAAGTTCGTAATCACCGTCACATCGATGATCACTGAGTCATACAAAGGCTCCGCACACCACACATGTGATCTGTAGTTGAGAATTTCTCAACAAAGCCCAAATACCTGTGGTTATTTATAACTTTATCATGCAAACAACAGCCACGGCATCCGACTCACCTACTAGCGTCAACCTCAACAGAGGGAAAAATGCACGTTTCCGCATAGACAATTGCAATTCATCGATCCGATAGTCTATGCATTCGTCCCCGGAGAAGTTAGCGATCAATATGATGGCTGTCCCACTAACACGGATCTAATCACGAGTAAATGGCCAAAATTGGTATTCAGGGAGTCTACTGGAAAGAAATGATGTACCGATTCTCGGTGGGATTTGTGCAAACGTACGAGATAGCGTTTTATGTCGCGAATACCTCGACCAACACCTAAACATACGGAAGAAGTACAAGCATCTGGACTTGCACCTGCATACGAACAGGCCCGCACCTAGGGGTGGGGGGGCAACCATGGCACTTGTCAGGGGCCCGAGCTAGATAGGCACATATACGCACATATTTGAAACACGAAAGGGGCCCGAACTCTGTCAGCTGCCTGGGGCCCAGAATTTCCTAGGTGCGGGTCTGATAAGAGGAATTCAACAAATGGTTGATGAAACTAAATATCCCTCAATTTCGCTCACTGGAAAAAAAAGAAGAATTGGATAAAGAAAGAAGAGTGGAGAAAACCAAATGTCCTTGTCATCAGCAGAAAAAGGTAAACGGTCAAACCAAACCAAGCCTGTGTCGAAGCGACAACCCAAATATGAGCGTGTACACTTAACTGCTACTGTCGCGAGAAAATGCAATGATATGCAAATAGACAGGAAGAACTGCATATATAGACAGACAAAAGGACGGACGGACATAGATAGATAGATAGATAGATAGATAGATAGATAGATAGATAGATAGATGTAGGCAAAAAATGAAGCGGCTTTGGGGTGCTTGCACCCCGTGAACGGTGTGACCGTATCGATCTTGCAGGTCGATTGGAAACACTCGCGGGATTAGATCAACATCGTGTCTGAAGTCATTAATGTAGCTACCTCGATTTGTCAGATTCTTAGATTAAAAAATTACAAATCTGGGCATCGAGAGTGGATCTGTACTGTATTAAAGACACGCATTCGTGTATAATTTCGCAATGGCCCAGTTCAAAGTATTATTTGATCCATCATTTGACATGGGAGCACCGGTGTTAGCGGATCAAAGCAAGGGAAGCAAGAGAGATGTTTAGTATTATTCACGCCCATTCAGAAACCCCAAATTAATTAAAAATAGAATTGGAATTGAAAGTGCAAGAAGCATCTAGGTTGTTCTTTCCATATGAGACATTTTTGGAAGTGGGCTGGTGCGCGAGTACAGTACTAATTCGATGTCATTCCCTTGTGGGATCTGTTAAAAAAAGGCAACATGACGTTAATTAAAAACAATTGTGGGGTTACAATGAAACTACTTAGCGCGACAGTAACTGTAAATATTCCCGTGCGATTGACCTAAACACGGTTCGTTCAACTGATTATTGCTGAACAGAAAAACACATCAATAACATTAAGAGTATGATAGAGGTGGCACAAATGCAAAAGACAGGTGAAATATTTTAATTCCTTGCAGCAATTCCATTGTTACTGGCAAAAGCGGCTGCAGGGGTTGCAAAAGCTGCGGCGTTATGATATGTCCATACTGCAGCAGGAATGGCTTTGAAAACAGTAGTCGGTAAACGTAACAAAATCTCTTTGATTACCACGCACGAGTCGTTGAATACCCTCAGGCTGAGGTCTTCTATTTTCCGGTCGCAGAAGATCACGCTACTGACCAATCTTGATTTACTCATGATGGCAAACTTGATCAAACATGTTCGTGGTCTTTTCGTGCTAGATGAACTTGTATTGATGGTGCTGTGCACACGTTAACTTGGCATCATCAATCTGCATTCACCGAAAGGCCATTCCACTGACTAGGTCGGATACGTGGTAAGATCTCAACAACGCTAATACTTTCACTCATGTGGACTTGCGCCGCCAGAAGTGGTTATTTCTTGTCCAAGTATGGTTTTAAAAACAGTTTGTTTACTTTTACTATGGCTGTACCAACACAGCTGGGTGGCTCTATGTGTGGTCAGCTTGTCATTGAAGAGTTGCGTGCATTGGAGCAAACACTTATCGATTTCGCATTAAAGAATGTGCAATATTATTATTCAGCTGTATCTATCAGCATTTACTGTGGTTACTCTGCTGGACGACATGGTGTTGATGTAGATCTGAGTTGATTTGCCACTAAAGCGGATTTGTTTGAGTTTACTAGTCTTGTTGGTAAACTTGTGATTTTTGAAGATCGATGTCACCGTGATGAGACAGACTGAAAACGTCACTTCAAACTAGAGTAGTAAGAGAATGGGATTGTTTGACCTTATTTTCTATTCAGTGGGGACTAAGTCAGCCGTACGAGACACTAACCCCAATTACAAGCTCAACAACGTCAGGTGTATATACATCTCTACCGGAACAAAATTAAAAGTGATCAAACATCTATGGATCGCGTGAGGGAATAACTTCTCATGGGGATTATAGACGAGGACGAGATCCATAGGATAGCGAATAAGATAAAACGCCCAATTACTTACTACTAACGATTCTTTTCACATATCACTGGCTATATGGGAGCTAAGCTAAGTGCCTTTCCCAAGGACATACAGAGGCAGCCGACACGGGTTAGCTTGTGTGGGTATCAAACGCGCGAAAATTTGGTTAAGAGTCTGACGCTCGTCCAATTGAGATATCACTACTAAATAGTTTGCCAGCTTTTTTGAATTCGTGAAAAAAAAAAGGAAAATACTTAGTATGGCACGATCAAAGAGAGATTGCTCTCGGTAAAATGGTCTCCAGTGTGTTTCCAGCTCTTTTTCAAGGAGTATGCTTGCACAATAAAAACTATAGAAGAAGTTATATTTATACACGTGGGAAAACGTTTATGCGTCGTCAAGCGTCGGTCTCGATAAAAATAATGGAGTGAAATCACAATCGTCGGAAATCATGTCAGATTCAGTTTGACATGAAAGGAAAACAATTGCACAACCCACTTTTGCTGTTATAAGAATAATAAGAAGACGTCTACAAAAGAAACGATGTGGACTGCAATTTTCTTTCGAATTCAGAATAAATAATGTCATGTATATGAATGCATAACAAATATAAAATATAAAAACTATTTCTCTAAAGGGAAAATGAGAGCTGTTGTATGTAAACATTTAGTGTTCTAACATGATAAAAATATTAACTGACAAAAACATGATACTAAATTTAAGTACAAATACATTCTTCAGTTTAATAACTTTTAAAAAATCCAAAATTTAAATTGACAAATGTATAAATGATATTATTGTGTTGTTTCCCTAAATATGTAACGCTTTGCACATATTAAAAAAGTCGTCATATTTTCTTAAATGTAGCATTCAAAAATAGTATTTCTTCCGTAGTTAAATGTCGCTTATGTATATACTTTAACTGTCCCTATCGACAGGCAACATATCTTTCTAAATGCAGCTAATATAATATTTTTTAATATATAAAAAAAAACACAAAATAGATACGCGAGGTTTACAGAATCTGATTTGCGAAGCGATTATTTCTTATTTTAATAGATATCAACTATAGCTAGTGACACTTTCATCACGGCTTAAATGCATTTCCACTTAATTGACCAAACACAGCCTATGCTTCCTAACTCTTTTGTTACTTGATCTTTGTAGTACTTTTATAATTGGACACGGTGTGCATTAGTACGCGGTCACAATCAAGAACGTATCGCGCCTACCGCAGTTTCGTGAACATCCCACGGTGGTTCATACTCACCACACAGCTCAAACCAAATTAAGATACAGTGTATAATCCTGTATGTGCCGTGAATTAATTCAAAGTAATTTGTAATAAGTCAGTTATGCGACTTGAATAACCCGACGGATCAGCAGCACACTATTCGGACTACCTCGGTATATCTGCAAACAACAACTATACCGGAAGTATGATACCTGGTACCCTGTGTTATCTGTTAAATACAAATGTACCCACTTTCGTGTCTGTATGAAAGGAATACCCGAAGAGGCTGCGTATGCGTTAGCAGACCTGGTTCTCGGATCGTTTCTAATTATGGCCTATATGTGGCAGTTCTTAATAAAATTATAGTAGGTCATCAACCGTAACCCTCAGGTGCGAGACGCAAGCTTGATGTCGAGAAGAAGAAAAAAAAATATAAAAGGAAAAAATCATACAGAGTGACAAAAGTACCTTAGATTTAAGATTAGCCCAGGAACCGTTTTGACATAGGACCCTCTCTATCATTATCATACTATATAAAAATTACCCATGTTCTTTTACATAGTATGATAGACAGAATCCTATGTCAGAACGGTTCTTGGGTATCTAAGGTATTTTTGTCAATCTGTATGATTCCCCCCCCCCCCCTCAGATTTTTTTCACTCTAAACATCAATCGCGTCGAGCACCTGTGTCTTAAGCTTATGCACGTCCATACATTGTTTCTTTTGTAAACAAGCTTAAGACTCGAGTTTGCTCTTAATTGTATCGAGGCAAGAGATTAATTTGCATAGCTGACATAGGAAACTCAATTGACTACAGAATGAGTTGGATAAAACACATTTTTGTTTTAGCTTGTTTTATTTATTTTCTTTCTTTCTTTTGCTATATGGATTTTCTTCAAGTTCCAGGACACAGATCAAATGCGATTGACTATACATCCCCGTTTGTTTGTAAACCATCCCCACCCGACTCCACCCCACTAACTCCAAAACAAGACTCAGACTGATAGGTAAAATGCATTAGATCTCAGAACCTTTTAGTGTGCTCAAGTAAATACAGAGACATGATCTCATTTTAGAATTGTGATCGTAATCCGCAGGCTACCACCATCCACATTTCTCAGTGAATAGCTAGGTTTATATTTTTGAGTGATTGGGTTTGGGAAAAATTTTGAAAACAATAGCAAGGTATTGGATAACAGTGACCTTTACCTTTAAGCTACATGTCCAATGGTTTGTGCACTATATATTCCTATTAAAAATGAAGGGCAAAAGTATTATCAATCGGCTGCTTCACATACATTAAACTTAAAAAGTCCTGATCAAATAATGGCCAGGCATCTTAACCGAACAAATAAAAACACATTTGTGGAAATACATATGGACTAGAAATTTAGTTCTTCTTTGGGAATCAAAGAAAAGTATTTTTTTAAATCATGTACCTTGACCTTCATGCTGTCATTTCAATAACAGTCATGCAACAACCTGACTATAAAAGTATTTGTGGAAATGTCTGAAACACTTAAGTTTTTAATTGTTTTGATAGAATAAAAAACAAAAATGTTTGTATTTAGTATAAATAACCTTGACGATCATGTTACTTATACAAATACTAATACTTGGTGTGAAGAAGGCATGTACACCAGATGTTTAAAATCTGATTTGGAAATTTTACAAACTACTGTCAAGAAAACGAAATGCAGAAGTAACTGTTTCAAGTTACAGTAGCCTTGACTTTCAAGTCTTGGACTCTCCATATTTATTTATCCAGGTAATTAAATCAAGCATTGCCCTGACCTTCAAATTATGGACTCTCCAGATTGTTATAGCTAAGAAAAACAAGCATGTTTACAAAACTTCATTAAGATTTAATTTAACAAGAGGGACAGTTCATAATTTGCATTCATAAAATATATCAGTGCTTCCCATCCGTATCCAAATGAGATGCATATATAGTCCCCAAAAAGGTACAACTCTTGTAAAAACAGTGCCATTACAGTCACTCAACAACATGCATACCTGATGATGAGCTATAACATATAATACAATGCATGAAATCCAATAAAGACTGCGAACGTAGTTGCAAGCACAAAATTCTGTCATGCATTGCATCTAGCCACTGGTCAAAAAAAGGTAATAACTCTGCAAAAGTATTTGTAAATTGTTTTTCATCTTTAAATGATGTCCATAATGCACACCAAGTTTCACTGTAATCCACAAAAGATTTATCAAATGTAAGACCAGTTGTTTTTACAATATTCTGTCTTCAGCTGCAGGACAAAAAGGGCAATAACTCTAACAAAAGTAATTTGTTGATATGTGCATCCTCAGGAGAGTACCATAACATTTAACAGCTTTCCTGGCAATTAAAGAAAAATGCAGATTGAACTTGTCGTGCTTATAAGATTGTGACATGCTTGCTATAAGACAAAAAGGAAAAAATCCTAACAAAAATTATGGTGTCAAATTTATTTGCAATCATGTGCATTTTCAGGCGAAGACAATACTATTTTGCAACTTTCAGGGCAATCCACAAAGAACTGTGGGGCTACTGGTACTAATAAGATTGTGTCAGATAGAAGACTGGACAGACATAATGATGGATGGATACAAGGATTATCATATATCCCAACCTTTATATAAAATGTACTCAGCCATTACAAGTTACAACTCAGCATAAGGTATTGAGTAGTTAAATGCAACAGCAAAAGCTACCTTTTATTAAAATGACCTTCATCTTGAAGATACTGATCCTAAGAAGAAACAGATTTCTTTCCAAAAAAGACTATGTACTTTACTAAGTTTCACTGTCCTGTAAAAGTTATTTGCAGAAACAAAATTTAATGATATAACTTTTAGCAGTACGACTACTAACTTCAGAGCTTTGGCACTTATAAGAACACATGCTAAATTTCATTCTAAATGGTTCATTTAAATTATAGTTCTTTTGCTGAAATGAAATAAAAAAAGCAAAGCCATTTTTGTCAGTAAAGATAATCTTGATTATAACGATATTGCTACCCTATAAATAATTAGCCTTCTTTGTTCTGACAAACTGTGGCCTCCAGCAACTGATTTATTTTGCGGTCTGAGAGCACTCTGAATGAACTCTTTGTCCAAACTAATAATGTTATCTGATAACACTCAGAATGAACTCTTTGTCCAAACTAACAATGTTATCTGATAACACTCTGAATGAACTCTTTGTCCAAACTGACAATGTTATATGTTAGTACTCTGAATGAACTCTTTGTCCAAACTGACAATGTTATCTGTTAGTACTCTCAATGAACTCTGTCCAAACTGACAATGTTATCTGATAACACTGTGAATGAACTCTTTGTCCAAACTGACAATGTTATCTGATAACACTCTGAATGAACTCTTTGTCCAAACTGACAAAGTTATCTGATAACACTCTGAATAAACTCTTTGTCCAAACTGACAATGTTATCTGTTAGTACTCTCAATGAACTCTGTCCAAACTTACAATGTTATCTGTTAACACTCTGAATGAACTTTTTGTCCAAACTGACAAATGTTTTCTGATAGCACTTTTAATGAACTCTTTGTCCAAACTGACAATGTTATCTGTTAGTACTCTCAATGAAATCTTTATCCAAACTGACAATGTTATCTGATAACACTCTGAATGAAATCTTTGTCCAAACTGACAATGTTATCTGATAACACTCTGAATGAAATCTTTGTCCAAACTGACAATGTTATCTGATAACACTCTGAATGAACTCTTTGTCCAAACTGACAATGTTATCTGATAACACTCTGAATGAACTCTTTGTCCAAACTGACAATGTTATCTGTTAGTACTCTCAATGAACTCTGTCCAAACTTACAATGTTATCTGATAACACTCTGAATGAACTCTTTGTCCAAACTGACAATGTTATCTGATAACACTCTTAATAAACTCTTTGTCCAAACTGACAATGTTATCTGTTAGTACTCTCAATGAACTCTTTATCCAAACTGACAATGTTATCTGATAACACTCTCAATGAACTCTTTGTCCAAACTGACAATATTTATCCAATGGCACAATGAGTGAACTCTTTGTTCACACTGACAAATCTTTTCTGATAACACTCTGAATGAACTTTGTCCAAACTAACAATGTTATCTGATAACACTCTGAATGAACTCTTTGTCCAAACTGACAATGTTATCTGATAACACTCTCAATGAACTCTTTGTCCAAACTGACAATATTTATCCGATAGCACAATGAGTGAACTCTTTGTCCAAACTGACAATATTTATCCAATGGCACAATGAGTGAACTCTTTGTTCAAACTGACAAATCTTTTCTGATAACACTCTGAATGAACTCTTTGTCCAAACTGACAATATTTATCTGATAGCACAATGAGTGAACTCTTTGTCGAAACTGACAATGTTAACTGTTAGTACTCTCAATGAACTCTTTATCCAAACTGACAATGTTATCTGATAACACTCTCAATGAACTCTTTGTCCAAACTGACAATATTTATCTGATAGCACAATGAGTGAACTCTTTGTCCAAACTGACAATGGTATCAAGCAAAACCCAGCAAGTGGTATTATAACAACACTTTTAACTCACTTTTAGCTGCATCCAATTGGGAGAAGAATTATCATCAAACAATTTTAATTATTGGAATTAGGCTTCAGAATCAGGACTTGAGAGAAGCTTGGTGGTGGAGAATTTATTTCTATGTCACTGGCTAACTCGTTATATTATGCTTGTTATATTATACCAAGCAAATGGTACTCAAGTGCCTTTCCCAAGAACAAGAGAAGCAGTTTACTGGTCTGGCCTGGAGAGGTATCAAACTTGATTGCACCATCATGGCTGAGTCTTGATAAGAAAAAAACTGAATCCAAATGGCAATGTTGTTGCAACTTAGTTAATATTATGGTAGAAGAAACTAATAAATTTAAGAGAAAAAGACCATGAATATGCAGTCAATCACCTCTGACTGACAAATTTTTGTACAGAAAATTTGGACAATATTCCAGAGTGCTAGCCTTAATTATTTGTCTATGTAAATACCGATACACATTAAAGTGTGTGTGTGTGTGTGTGTGTGTGTGTGTGTACATGTATGTTTAATTTGTATTCATTGTTGGCATTTCTCAGTGATTACCCGGTATATGTATATTTATATTTTGTAATTGACCATAGTCCAAAATAATGTTAATGGTCTACCTAAGTAGATTTATTTTGTAAATAATATGATAGAGATACAATTGTTCACCATGAGTATAGATTAATTAGTCAGACTAAAATCAGATCATTATTAATTTAATGAGTTTACTTGGATAATAGATAATGTCTTGATTCTTACCCAAGATGGTTCCGGAAGCAAGATTTCCATTAAGATGACATAATATTTCCAGAAAATGCTACTTGCAACCTTGGTCCATTGGAGAGGTATATTAAGTGGGTTTTTTTTTAGGATTACTCATTTCTACCATAACATCAAAAGTGGAATCAGTTGTGTTCAGTTTTTAATATTGGTGGATTTGTTTAAATTATTAAAAGGAATTATAAAGTGCTCATTAATAATTCTTGAACTAACTCATTATATTGGAATTATACTGAATTCAATCAAAGAAATTTTGGATTATATGGTTATGATACATAAAAAGACTGCTAACACATTACCACATTCCAAGCTATTGGCACATTAGCACATTCTAGATGGCAGACATATCAGCACATTCACTATTTGAATTTATTTGGAACACTACTGCAATTCATTTAAATTTTCACTTTTGTATTCTACAAACTACAGAAATAAATTATTCATTGAATTATACAAAACTTGTTGGCTATCACTCATTTCTCTTAGATCATAGAGTGATATGTATGTATTTATGTATGTATGCATCCATGCATGTATGTATTGGGTGGCATGTGTGTGATTTGGATTTTTAACATAGCATTAACAATTTTTCATTCATATCACTATGATGTCTGCAGTGTGGCAGTTTATAGTGTTGTCTAGCACTGGGGCATCATGCTACAAACACGTAGCATCATATCCCACCCAGTCACATTATCCTGACACCTGGCAGACCAGTCGTAACATTAACCTCTTAATGCTGAGCACCAAGTGAGGTAGCTGCTAGTACCTTTCTTAGAAGTCTTTGGTATGACAAGGTGGGGGCTTGGACCAAAGACTTCCTGTATCTGAAGTGGACACTCTAACCACTGTGGCCACTGAAGCATTCATCTGCGTGGAATAATAACACATCAGCACAATTGTAGCTATATGGTGACATTTTAATATAATACAGTAAAATGCTAAAAATAATGAACTGCAGAAAACACAAATCCAAGATTTTCTCGAGTAGCAGAATGTCACATGTTCTTTACTTGATTCACCTTATAAAAACTTGTTTATGGTAGTCAATAATCTTGACAAGATTATGTTGACAAAACTTGTTCCAATGTCAGTGGATTGGACTTTTTTTTTTAAAGATTGATTGGTATTCAATGTTAGTTTCATCAAGTGTTGCAGAAGAAGTATGAAATTCATGATAGCAAATGGCACAGGATCTAGGCAAATTGTAGACTAGTAATACCAACAAACAAGACAAAAAAAATTGCAAGTAAAACATTTTTATATTTTGCAAACAATATTTAGCGTAAAAACATTAGCTGGTTGTAATGAAACTATGCACCTAACAAATCAGTTTTTAAATACCCAATTGTGTGAAAAAAATCGGAATAATCACAAATCAATGGGATGAAAAATTTATATTAAACATATTTAAAAGATATGTGCTTGCAATGAGTGAATAATGGATTTTGCTGTTGAGGAAGTGATCCATATTTTCATGTGTGTCAAACTCACAAATGAAAATACTTGAGTGTTTTGCCCACAAGATGAAAACTATTTGTTATTCACTCAAAGCAAGCAAATTTTATTTTTAATTTATGCTCAAATGAATTGGCTAGCAACATGTACAACAGATTAAAGTAGCCGCTTTCATAATGTATTCTGTGCAATGTCAGTAGTTTACCATTATGTCGGGCTTTGTCTTTTTTACATTATTAGCAGCTTAATTCTGAATCCTACTTCAAGGTAAAATAGCATATTAAAAACAAATGAAAAAAATATAGGCACATTGTTTTGATTTTATCATGGTAAATTTGTTTGCAAGGCAAAACCAACTTCCCACTTGAACAATTCAACATCTATAGTTGATTCAAATTTCTTGGACATAATGGCTATGATGACTGGGCAGTTAAAAATATTCAAGGCATTCCACTCCAGTGATTTATGAAAATCATTCTTCTTGGAAAATAGATTAATTCATGGCCTTGATAAAATAAATCAATTTATTAATGTGTATTTTTAGGTATACTAACACAGAGTTATCTTTGCTTTAGTGACTTAAGGCTTGAATCTAGCATAAACTTAATGATGTCGGTGAAATACCCATTCTGATGTAGCTGTGGCTATTTCTTCAAGCAGAATGAAGAATTTGTATGCCAGTCATGAATCAAAGTGAAATATAGCAAATTTCTACATAATAGATTTAACTTACGAGCTAAAAAGTTTAGAGACAGATTCAAAATAAAGAAAATATATCTGACTTTAATTGTAAATTTTGTAGTTATGTAGGTAATGCACATCATAGCCAACTCGTACATCATGGTATGAGACATACAGCTTTGATCTAAAGTCAGGAGCTAAAATGTATTTACAATTTGTAATGGGGCACAAATTTTCATGGCTTACATAATGCAGGAAGCCAGTTTTCAAAACAAACAAAAAGAAGTCTGATACAGATGTATAAAATGAATCAGCAAAATGAAGAACATTGATTTCAATCCACACAGGTAAAAACTATTTCTTACTTTTCTTTCATTAATAAACACAAAATATGACAATATTATTTATTTTTAAATGTATAGCTTTTATTAACAAACTTGAATGTAAGGATATGATTTAAATTGATCATATTAAAAATAAACATGTTTCTTCAAATAATTTTTATAATTGGCTGCTTTTAAACCAAACATGTTTCATCAAATAATATATTTGGCTGATTTTAAAAGAAAAAACAAATATGCTCAATAAAAAATTATATACACCAATAATTTCTTCACCAGTAAAGCATGATTGTCTGAACCTATTCTGCAAAGACTGAAAACTACCATATGTATTCACTTTTAAGTAAAGTCCAACTGCAAACAAAATAGATCCTGATTATCAATTGTATAATGTGATGACAGAGCAGAGTCTAAGTTGTTTTGTTCTGTTAATTGCATACATCTAGATCTGTTGGTGCATTATACAATGGCAGATCTGTGTCTGTAAAAATTGAAAGTGAATCTGACTTATAAGTGAGTATATATGGTTGACAATAGTCTATTCAAGTTCTTAAACCAAACACAGTTTAATTTATTAATCAAGTTGCACTAATAACATTGAAATATTCTGGGAAAAATTGCATTTTAACTTACCGGTACACATATTAACATGATGTGTACTTCAGATGAATTTATAAATAAAAATGTACTTCATGTAAAAGGCTTCAGAACGAAAAGGTTGAGGCTAAAAACACTTAAAGATCTTATTATGCCATGTATCTCTGCCGTATAAATACAGTATAGTACAAATCATTATGGAGCAAAAATTCCAATGAAATTAAGAAACATAAATTTAAAAAATTAGCTTGGTTTGTTTTAAATGATATTGTAAGAAATTTTAAAAATATCAAGTTAGAACTTATTCAATTCTACACTGCATAGTATTTTTAATGTTAGAAATCAAATCAAAATCTGACATTGTATTGTAATACACTTAATCCAAGAATATAGCTACAGCTATAATATAAAGTTTACCTCTGTAAACATCATTATCATAACATTCATTTGCCACACTGTGGTATTAACAGTTGTAACGTCACACAATAATGTCAAGGAGTAATGCAACATCCATAACACAGTGTAATAAACTGAATCTTACTTGTCAACTAATGTCCATATCACACAAAATGTTATAACACTTGATGAATAATACTGCATGACACTCACTGCAAGCACCCTAGGGTATATACTGCTTCATTCAATTCATTTTAAAAATTTCATATCAAATGAACATATGTATAAGAAAACTGTTAATTTCAGAGAACATTATTTTAGTATAACAACTCTCTCCCCCTCCCCATTTATAATACCATTCAGTATAATGTAATTTCGGATTTAGTACAGTACTGCCATAGACCCCATGATTAAAATTAAACTAGTGTACTTGAATTGGTTTATTAAATGTCTGAAAATGTAGCTGAAAGAAAACAACATAAAGTTCAGTATTATGGATTTAGTTTCTTTACAAAACATTATTATTGACAAGATTACCGTAAATTCACATTCTTGTTTGACAAGATTAAAGTCACATTCTTATTTGACTAAATTAAATTCACATTCTTATTTGACAAGATTAAATATACATTCTAAATGACAAGATTAAATTCACATTCTTATTTGACAAGATTAAATTCACATTCTTATTTGACAAGATTAAAATCACATTCTTATTTGACAAGATTAAATTCACATTCTTATTTGACAAGATTAAATTCACATTCTAAATGACAATATTGAATTCACATTCTTATTTGACAAGATTAAATTCACATTCTTATTTGACAAGATTAAATTCACATCATTTTCCTTTTCCAATACAAATACATGCAATCATTCAATTTTCAATTATTTACACTAAACCATGGTTTATCGTATTTTTACATAAAGTGTTCAGCTGTTGTGGACTCCAACTACTGCATTATAAGGATCATGAGCTGTAATAACTTATAAGTCAACCTGACTGTATGGTGATATACCCCCCACCCCTTTAGGGATGCAAAAAGTTAATTTCTCTTTGATCTTCCTACAAATCTGGGTGATTTGTGCAAGTCAAAAATCAATCTGCAAGGGGTGACATATCGCCAGTGAGTTGGAGTTAAACTTCATAAAAACAAACAAGCCAAAAGATAAAGAAAGAAAGAAAATAACACACCAATGTGGAATAAATACATCTGTATTACAGAGTTGAATATGTTCAAATAAATTCACAACTTCTATTTTGTCACTCTCGTTGTAAGAAAAACATTTTCAATCTATTTATATAATAAATCCATGCAGTGCACTACATGTCATATTTGGCTATAAAATGGTAGTTCATCATCATCATCATAATCAGTTTCCTGACATAGTGTGGTCGTCGAAGTACTGTGCTGAACATCTGACTAGTTCCATCCACTCCTCTCGATCATGTACCAATGCATGTGTCTCCGCAAAAATTTCCTGGTCCATTCTGTGATGTTGTCTGTCCATTTTTTTCTCTGTCTACCTTTCCTTCTGCCACCCTGGATGCTGCCCTGCAGGGTTGTTATGGATAGACTGTTGGTTCCAGTGACATGGCCATAGCATTTTGTGGCTTCAGTTTTGTAACATTTGCAAAACAACTTGTTACTAATTTGAAATATTGTTTCTCATTTCCTTAAGTTATTATATTCACTGTTTTGTCTCCAACAACATCGACTGGCAATTTCTGGGCTATATGATTGCACTCATATGAGTATAAGTTATGATGTTGCATACATAACTTAAATTTTAAAACATCAACATTAGCCTTGGCGGCAGAAAGGACCTTCAATCTAATGGCATTTTTGATGACTGCATGTAGACTTCTATGCTGCTCTAGAACCTAATTATTGAAACTAAAATCCCAGTTTGCATAAGGACTTTCCATGATTCCAACTGTCTTCAGATGCCTGGTACTATTAACTAGAATTGACTTTTGATGCACCCTTTATCTCTCTGACACATCTAGTTCTATGGGACATTTGTTAATTTCTCTGACACATCAAGTTCTATCACACAATTGTTAATTTTCTCTGACATATCAAGTTCAAGTTTTAACAACACAATTGTTAATTTTCTCTGACATATCAAGTTCAAGTTTTAACAACACAATTGTTAATTTTCTCTGACACATCAAGTTCAAGTTTTAACAACACAATTGTTAATTTTCTCTGACACATCAAGTTCAAGTTCTATGGAACAACTGTCGAATTTCTCTGACACATCAAGTTCTATGGCACAATTGGTGATTTCTGACACATCTAGTTCTATGGCACAAATGTTAACTTTCTCTGACACATCAAGTTAAAGTTTTATGGCACAATTGTTAATTTTCTCTGACACATCAAGTTCAAGTTCTATGGCACAATTGTCAGATTTCTCTGACACATCAAGTTAAAGTTTTATGACACAATTGTTAATTTTCTATGACACATCAAGTTTCTTTGGTACCATTGTTAATTTTCTCTGACATATCAAGTTCTATGGCACGATTGTTAATTTTCTCTGACACATCAAGTTCTATGGCACAATTGTTAATTTTCTCTGACACATCAAGTTCTATGACATAATTGTTAATTTTCTCTGACACATCAAGTTCTATGGCATAATTGTTAATTTTCTCTGACACATCAAGTTCTATGGCACAATAGTTAATTTTCTCTGACACATCAAGTTTCTTTGGTACTATTGTTAATTTTCTCTGACACATCAAGTTCTATGGCACAATTGTTATTTTCTCTGACACATCAAGTTTCTTTGGTACTATGTTAATTGTCTCTGACACATCAAGTTCTATGGCACAATTGTTAATTTTCTCTGACACATCAAGTTTCTTTGGTACAATTGTTAATTTTCTCTGACACATTAAGTTCTATGGCACAATTGTTAATTTTCTCTACAAAGTCAATCACTTTTAACATGAATGCTCCATCATATGCTTTACATTGTCTTTACCCCATATTGGTGAAAAGACCTAAGTTTAACAATTAACGATAAATGAAATCAAACTGACAGTAAACTGTTAATTCATAAACTAGGACCATTATTTATGCAGATGTTGAGCTTGGACTCTGTACGAGACATTTTCATCATACAGTCTTTAAAATCTCATGAAAGGATCTCTGCAACTGAAAAAGTGTCAACTGCATGGTATAAGTAAAGGGATTCAATATAGCATAGTTGTTTTTGTTGTTGTTGTTGTTGTAGGGTTTAACACCATTTTTCAGCACACAATAGGCTATACATGGCAGCCAGTATTAATGGTGGAGGAAGAACCCAGGAGATTCCCCGGAAAGAACCACCAACCCACGAGAAACTATTGGCAAGCTTTCTCACATAACCCACGTTGGCCGAATATGAGACTCAAACCCACGCAGACAGAGGTGAGATGGCACCGACCCGTAACAGAGAGAGCTTTATACCACTTGGCCACTCAGGGCCCCCAATATAGCACTGAACAAGTATTAAATTAATGGCACAATTGTCCACTGCTTTTACAAGGGATTATGGTCAGATTAGCAGTGAGATCAAAAAGTTATAAACTGGGAAAACAAATAAACTAACTTTAACAAGCAAAGGGAGTAAGGTCCAATTTTAAAACGTTTGGTGTGTCACACTTATAAAATGACCCCAACTCTGCATTAATACAGTTTTTAGTAAGAAAGGTTGACTTATAAGTGAGTATATATGACATGTACAGTATGGCATGTACATTAAAAACATATTTATTATGGTCTTGATGAAATTTAGATAAATGCTCAGAATTAGTCAAATGTTTTTCCTAATAATATTGCTACATAAATATGTTGCAAAATCTGCACAATAAATGTTAAATTTGATGAAAAGATGTTGAAAATATCCCTGAAAATTTGAATATTCTACAGAGATGAGGGCAAATGTAACTCACTGATATTTTAACCATGAAAAAAGTTACACATCATGACATCAAACATGTCCATACAATACTAATATAGTGAGCAAACATTTTATACAAAAAAATGTTCGGTGTGTGTCACTACTTTATTATATGATGACACTTTAGCTGCTTTTCTTAACACAAATATTTTCTATTACCCTGTAACAAAGTATCCATGAGTGACAGTTGTATATCAGATTTTGTGGAAACTGACAGGTCTACTATATCTGAAATGACTGTATCCATAATCATGTAAAACACTAATTCTATATTTAACCAAACAAAACACATACCTGATGAAAAATGCAATCCCGAATTTTACAAAAACTTCATCAATTAATTTCTAAAGATACATTTGTTAATAAGCCCTATCCCATGCTCTTGACCTTCTGACCTCAAATATGAGAGGCTTTTCGATTCAGCATATTGTAGCAGTTACTTTTTGATTCAGCAAGTTACAGCAGTTACTTCTTGGTTCAGCAAGTTACAGCAGTTACTTTTTGATTCAGTAATTTACAGCAGTTACTTCTTGATTCAACAAGTTACAGCAGTTACTTTTTGATTCAACAAGTTACAGCAGTTACTTATTGATTCAGCAAGTTACAGCAGTTACTTTTTGATTCAGCAAGTTACAGCAGTTACTTCTTGGTTCAGCAAGTTACAGCAGTTATTTTTTGATTCAGTAAGTTGCAGCACTTACTTTCTGATTCAGCAAGTTACAGCATTTACTTTTTGAATCAAAAAGTTACAGCAGAGTTTGATTCAACAAATTACCACATTTCTTTCTCAATTTAACGAGTTACAGCATTATTTCTGACCAGGAAAGAAACATTATTTGGACAAGATGACTTGTCACACTCTAACTATAAAATTGATATAGTGCTGATCAGATAGTCTACTCAAATAAGTGCAACTCCTGAAACAGACAGACTTTAATTCATCTAAAGTTCAAATTTTGTATCCCATAATCCTGCTTTTTTGATGTTTATATATCATCTGCTTTCATAATTACTTCCCTTTGATTATCTTGCTGCCATCTTTACAGCCACTCCCTCATCAGAAATGTATCAGAGAAATTAAGGGGATTTAACTCCTGTGTATACATCTGGAAGATAAAGCTTATCTACACAATAATATAGGATAGATTAATTGTATTTCTATTGACATAATTCACAGTATGTAACAAATGGCAGTTCCTGTTAATAACAAGGCCAGTAAACACTGACCCTACAGATGCTAGAAACATTCATCTGGGGAAATGGGGGGGGGGAGGGGTTAAGTTTGACTGAAATTACAGCCTACCTGAAGCAATGCATGGCAGCATCATGTGAATGTGACTAGTTAAGACAAAAAATATAAACAAGCACTATATTAAGGCACAGGAATCAAACAAAATTATAAACCCATGTAAAACAAATGTAAAACTTATGACATCATAAACAAACATTTAATTATAAATTTCACAGCAACAACTTCACAACCCCAAAAAAAATCATCTAAACTTAAGTCATGACTCAGAAAAATTCTGCAGAATGCAGCGTCGACCTTGCTCCATTTTTTCCTTATTAACACTTTCAATAAGAAATTGAGCAAAAACCCAAAAAATATTAGAATATAAGTAGGCAAAATGTAGGTCAATGTGACCTCGTTTTGTCTGTAATAAATTGTATCCTCCACAATGAACATACACTCTCCAAGTTCCGTGACTGTGCATATTAAATTTTCAGATAAACTTTATGTTAAGCACTATTCTTCAAAAACAAAACTGAATATAATACAGGAACATGATATACATGGATATATCATAAATAAAAAAAAACAATCACAGCTGATTGCCAATGTATATGTTAAATTATGTTGTTAAATGTTTAATGACTGCATTTCATTAATTTTATCTATAATAATTTGTTATATTCATACAAAAGACATCATTTTGAATGATGTCCTGTGAATAGAACAAGCCAGCTATTTGATTTAATTGTCAAATGTGTTTTAAAAAGAAATATATCTGCAAAAGCCTAAAGATATACTTTTTTCCTCCGTTCTCATGTTATCACTAAAGCTACATTTGGACATTAAATAATATATCTATCTTTTAAATACTGGGAGGATAAATGAGAGCTTATATAAAATCTATAAAGAATCACATGAAAACAAACATTCTTTCAAAAACTATGCAAAAAAGTTTATTTTCAGTGTGACATGACCAGCAGGTCCCTTATTCATTGTGTATTTATGATCTTACATAAGACACGTGCATTAATGAATTTATATACACTGTAAATGAAGTAAAACTGTACTTAAATTTTCATACAGCATTACATTTAATGGCTGAAGAAATTTCCATGTGCTACTTAAAGCCATGTTCCTGTGTGGCACCTATTTGCTGATGTTCTTTAATGGCTTGGTCATAAGATGGAGGCTTTGTGGCTTCAAGAGGGGTCCGTACTACATCATCGTAAGATGGTGGAGCAAATGTGGCTAGTTGTGGATTGGTTATGCCTCCGTATGTATCCTGAATGGATGGAATGTGTTCATGATGAATAATGCCATGCTGATCCTGGAAAAGACAACATATCTAATGGAATTTGTCTTAATTATCTATTTGTTATCCATAGGAATATATTTATAAAGACAAAAATTAGGTAAATACCAGTATGTAACAAGTGAAATATGTTACAAACTGTTTTTTTAAAAAAAGTATTTTTTCAGATTAAAAACTTCCTGTGCATTTCCTACTAACATGCAGATATGTAGTCTATAACAGGCCACTAAGTCCCTGATATGAAACAATAAATTCTGTAACTGGTATGCTGCCATAACTCTGTTATGACCATACCTAAGTCCTGCTAAATTTCTTAGTATGGTTGATAATATAGCAAGCTAAATCCTGCTACATTTCTTAGTATGGTTGATAATATAGCAAGCTAAATCCTGCTACATTTCTTAGTATGGTTGATAATATAGCAAGCTAAATCCTGCTACATTTCCTAGTATGGTAGATAATATAGCAAGCTAAATTCTGCTAAATGTTTCAGTATGGTAGATAATGTAGCATGCTAAATTCTGCTAAATGTTTCAGTATGGTAGATAATGTAGCAAGCTAAATTCTGCTAAATTTTTCAGTATGGTAGATAATGTAGCAAGCTAAATTCTGCTAAATGTTTCAGTATGGTAGATAATGTAGCATGCTAAATTCTGCTAAATGTTTCAGTATGGTAGATAATGTAGCATACTAAATTCTGCTAAATGTTTCAGTATGGTAGATAATGTAGCATGCTAAATTCTGCTAAATGTTTCAGTATGGTAGATAATGTAGCATGCTAAATTCTGCTAAATGTTTCAGTATGGTAGATAATGTAGCATGCTAAATTCTGCTAAATTTTTCAGTATGGTAGATAATGTAGCATGCTATTCCTTTTTATGCTAGATAATGTTGCATGCTAAATTCTGTTGTTTCTTAGTATGCCAGATAATGTAGCATGCGAAATCCTCCTAAATTTCATAGTATACTATGGTAGATAATGTGCCATGCTAAATCCTGCTATGTTTCTTAGTATGAGAGATAATGTAGCTAGCTAAATCCCACTACAGTTCTTTGTATGGTAGATAATGTAGCATTCTAAATCCTGATATTTCGACCTGAGTACTGCACCTTTTCTTACCTTTCTGTCTAATTCCTGTAAAAGTACTGCTTACATTTTTTTTCAAAGTTTTACTTCTCCAAAATGAGTCCGATCTCATCATATTAAATTCTGAAAAACCCCATAAGTATGAAGACCACTTTGATCAGTTACAGAAGTGATATTAGCTGAGAACTATTTCTACCAAAAAAAACTATACTGGCCTTGTTCTTGTGGGATTTAATGCCATTTGTTAAGCACACAATACCATGGTGGCCAGTATATTTGGTGAAGGACATCCTCAGAAGAAAATAAAAAACCCAGGATACGCTGCTGGCAATCTTTTTCACATACACACACTGGTCAAGCTGAGATTTCAAACTAATTTTTCTCTTCACGATGGATTAGTATTATATGGTTGTAGGGTGTAGATGTCTAAGTGATCCATGCAATGACTGAGTAAATGTCCTTGTGGATAAGGAGCAATTGATGCACATCTTGAATTGTTCTTTAATGCCAATGAATATATATGTTTGATATGTGAATCAACACATTCCAGGTTATTACCCAGCTTAATCCTGGGTTTAAGGACATACCCTGAAGCCAATTTTGCTGCAAATATGAATTTGTCTTTCATGTCTTACAAAATCCTGTCTATGATTGTCAATTCCATATATAATTTTTTTTACAATGTATTGTAGCAGAATGGACGTACTACTGTACACTGTTCAATCACCATCAAATGGGTTGAGCTCTATGAAAAGTGTCACATCTTGACTATCAACTGGGCAAACAGAAGGTAAACCAGATCATCAGATATAGGCAATCGTAATATCCCTGATATTTTTTTTCGAAACAGGATGAAAATAAAACAAGAGAGGAAAACAAATATATGATTAACCTTACTACATGTAACTCTATCTGTAGAAAGCAAATATGTGGTTTTATAATGTATGATAATGTTATCACAGATTATGTTGTGGTTTTATGATGTATGATGATGTTATCACAGATTATGTTGTGGTTTTATAATGTATGATAATGTTAATTAATTAATTAAAGATAATGTGTTTCTTCTGTGACAAAGTCATATGGACAATGTTTGTTTGCACACCAGGGCCCGGTGACGTGGAACGAATTGCCCATTGAAATATGACACAAAGACACAGTGATCCCTTTTAAGAGTGCTCTTAAGACTCACCTGTTTCGACTGCAGGGACAAACTTAGCGACCAAATCATGTTTTGTATCTTATATGTTTTCAGCATGTTTTTATGTTTTCCAATTTCATTGTTTTTGTCATTTGTTGTTCTGTAGTGTAGTCATATTATTATTGATGGTGTAAAGCACTTAGAACATTGTAAGATTAGGCGCTATACAAAGTCCTCATTATTATTATTATTATTATTATTACCGGTATTATTATTATTATTATTATTATTATTATTATTATTATTATGTTGTGGTTTTATAATGTATGATAATGTTATCACAGATTATGTTGTGGTTTTATAATGTATGATAATGTTATCACAGATTATGCTGTGGTTTTATGATGTATGATAATGTTGTCACAGATTGTGGTTTTATAATGTATGATAATGTTATCACAGATTATATTGTGGTTTTATAATGTATGATAATGTTATCACAGATTATGTTGTGGTTTTATAATGTATGATAATGTTATCACAGATTATGTTGTGGTTTTATAATGTATGACAATTTTATCACAGATTATGTTGTGGCTTGACAATGTACAAGTATGTTCACACAGACTGTTGAGGTTTGATAATGTGTTTCTTCTGTGACAAAGTCAAACCATTAGAGATACACTTGACAACACAATTTAAATTGACTTGTCACCATATAGTTATGATACAGAATTTCAGTGACAACCATTAGGAGCATCTGAACCTGTCTCTGGATTTAGTATGGAAAATTGTGATGAAGAGTGCACCGAATTCATGTGACCTTGATCCAATTCCAACATCACTGCTCCTTGAGTACTTTTAAAGACCCAATATTGCCTTCACTAAATGACGTTATTAATATCTCTCTCATCCGGGGAATTTACATCATTTTTCAAAACTGCCTCTGCTGAAGAAACCAACACTTTACCAAAACGATTTAAAGAACTACTGCCCAGTGTATAATCTCTTGTTCATATAAGAAATCTTAGAAAAAGTTGTTCTAACCCAACTTGTATCTCATTTGAATTCAAACGGTCTAACAATATTACTGTCTGCATATCGCCCTTGCCACAGTACTGAAAATACTCTTGTGAAAGTATTTAATGACATTCTCTCTGCTTTAGTGGAAAGATTACAGTCCTCACCCTCCTTGATTTGTCAGCAGCATTGGACACAATTCACCATGATATATTATTTCACCGTCTCCAGCATGTATTTGGCATTCACAATAAAGACTTACAGTAGTTCTAGTTATACTTAGTCAACAGGACACAAATTGTATCTGCAAATGGAATAAACTCCAGTCCAGTTTATCTATGTTGTAGTGTTCCACAGGGGTCTGTTCTTGGACCTGTTCTCTTCATTCTATAAACTCAGCCACTCTCAAGTGACATAGATCACCCAGCGTCTCACCAATTGTACAATGATGACACCCAAATATACAAGTCTAGCCACCCAACTGAAGTTGATGCTACCATCCATGGAGTAGAGATGTGCATTTCTGATGTGAAATCATGGATGACATGTAACAAGCTGCAGATGAATGATGATAAAACTGAGGCCATTCTGATCACAACAAAGACTTTCTCATTCACATCCTTTACCTCAAACAAGAAATAGCAACACCAACATTAAATTCACACAGTCAGTGCGAAACCTTGGTGTTACTCTAGACAGTACTCTCACATTTCACCAACATGTCATGAACATATGCACGGCTGCATATCTTGAGCTGAGACGCATCAGTTCCATTCGCAAATATCTTTCAGCTGATGCCACTAAAACACCTGTGTATTCATTAGTACTTTCAAGACTGGATTATTGTAACTCAATTCTGGCTGGTTTGTCTCAATATCTACTCCAGAAACTTCAAAAAGTTTCAAAACACAGCTGCTCTGGTCATCTTTAGAGTACCATGATCATAGCACACCTCCCCACTGCTCTGTACCCTACACTGGCTATCCATTTGATACAAAATCAAACACAAAGTTTATTCTCTATGTTTCACTGACAGACTCCAGTCCAACATACCTATCCGACCTCACCCATGTGTACACACCAGCAAAGTACTTACACTCCTCTTCTGACAATCGTATACTCATTGTTCCCACTATGACAATGAAGTCATATGGACAATGTTCTTTTGCATGCCCATTGAAATTAGACACAAAGACACAGTGATCCCTTTCAAGAGTGATGTTAAAAACTCACCTTTTTCAACTGCAAGAACAAACTTAATTCATTTTTTTTTCTTCTAATTTAATGGTGTTTGGTTTTGTTTATGGTTTTTGTAGTCATATCATTACAGATGTTGTAAAGTGCTTAGAGTTTTTAAAGATTGGGTGCTACACAAATTTGTCATTATTATTACATGTATTATTATTATTATTATGTTATGAGTTTATAATGTAGAAGTATGTTATCACATTGTGGTTTGATAATTTACAACTATACCATCACAGATGTTTTGTATTTTTCCTTTGTAAATGTTCTACCAACTGTTATTGAAAGTCATTGTCATCTCATTATTAATAGACATGATTGAAAAGTCTGAAATTATGTTGAAAGCAAGAAATGCAAAGACAACACATGCCAAGCTAGCTAACTGCTTAAAAAATCATTTATTTTAAAGAAAAAAAAAAGTGATAAAATTTACTCCAATTGTGGCTTAATTACGAACAGCTCTAACACTCAACCTTATAATAAGGGCCCCGAGTGGTCGAGTGGTCTCAAGTGTTCACCGTTATGGATCACTGCCATCTCACCTCTGTTTGTGTGGGTTCGAGTCTCAGAAAAATGTAGTTATGTGAGAAAGCTTTCCAGCAGCTTCTCGTGGGTCGGCAGTTCTTTCCAGGGGTTTTTCCCTGGGATTTATCTCCAACATTAATACTGGCCACCGTGTATAGCCTTTCGTGTGCTAAAGCATGGCATTAAACCCTACTACTATAACAACCACAATAACCTTATAATACCATATAAGACTCAATGACCCTTTAACACTCAACCTTATAATAAACTGTATAAGAATCAATGACCCTTTGCTAGCAAAGATTGGTCCAAGTATACTGGGCCAGGCACAGATTGAAGGAGGCTAATGAAAGAAAACAATGAGTTACCTAACATCGAACGCTTTCTTCATTGATTTCATGATAGATGGGAGGAGACTGGAATTAAGGATTAAATGATCATCACTGGGTATTTATCAAATTGTAATTTGATACCACAAAGTTAGTGAGTGATTAATGAATGATTTAGTAATATTTGCAAATCAATAAATACACAGCAATGATCACTGAATCCTATAATTCTGGGGTTTCACAGTAAATAGCAGTCAAAACATGTTGCTGGCTCCAGCTAAATGATAACAGCTTAGACAGTGGAGCTCTTAGCTTATTTAATCAAGATCAAAATAAGAGCTTAGACAGTGGAACTCTTAGCTTATTTAATCAATATCAAGACAACAGCTTAGACAGCGAAGCTCTTAGCTTATTTAATCAAGTCAAAGATAACAGCTTAGACAGTGGAGCTCTTAGCTTATTTAATCAATATCAATATAACAGCTTAGACAGCAAAGCTCTTAGCTAATTTAATCAAGATCAAGATAAGACAACTGCTTAACATTTAATAATGAGCTCTTAGCTTATTTAATCAATATCAAGATAAGAGCTTAGACAGCAGATCTCTTAGCTTATTTAATCAAGATCAAGATAACAGCTTAGACAGTGGATCTCTTAGCTTATTTAATCAATATCAAGATAAGAGCTTAGACAGTGGAGCTCTTAGCTTATTTAATCGAGATCAAGATAACAGCTTAGACAGTGGATCTCTTAGCTTATTTAATCAATATCAAGATAAGAGCTTAGACAGTGGAGCTCTTAGCTTATTTAATCAATATCAAGATAAGAGCTTAGACAGCAGATCTCTTAGCTTATTTAATCAAGTCAAAGATAACAGCTTAGACAGTGGAGCTCTTAGCTTATTTAATCAATATCAAGATAAGAGCTTAGACAGCAAAGCTCTTAGCTAATTTAATCAAGATCAAGATAAGACAACTGCTTAACATTTAATAATGATCTCTTAGCTTATTTAATCAATATCAAGATAACAGCTTAGACAGCGGATCTCTTAGCTTATTTAATCAAGATCAATATTAAGACAACTGCTTAACATTTAATAATGAGAATTGAAAATCTTTCAGCAAAAGTAAAAAAAAAATACATATTACATGCACTTGTCTAGTCACTGCTGCCGATGGACTCTGTACAATAATGATTCTCTGCTGTGCTGTTCGTAGGCGCTTCGATCTTGTATAGCACACACAGGACCATATTATAATTTTGATTAGCACCAAGATGATAACAAGTCTGAAAATAGAACAGTGACCTGAAATCAGATTCTGGCAAAACTATTTATGTGTTTTTACTATATTATGACAATCATTCTGAGAAATAAGTAAATTCATAATGTGTTTAGAATGTGAAACTTGTAAAGTTGGAGTGATGTGAAATAAAAGTTCTTGAGGTGTGCATCTGCATTTCCTGCTGACACTGACATCATGTGAATTTCAATGACATTTACAAGTCAAACTTGTTATGGCATAATAATTGTCAATCAACTGACATAATAATTGTCAATCAACTGACATAATAATTGCCAATCATTGTCACTGAGTAAAATCAGTGTTTCAGTTTGTTTCAAGTCAACAAAAGAAATACAAAGTATAATAATATATGAACTACCTGAATGTCCCCATAACTCTTGAGTTTTGTTCTATCTGGGGTAAGTAATAATTTATAAAATTATTTTATTTTGTGTTTGTGAAACATTAATTCAATGCTGCAAACCAAAATATTGAAGTTAATAAGCTTTTTAAAAACCTAAATATTTTTTCAAACTGCCGTAATGTCATGAAAATGTAATAAGGTTATATACAGACAAATCAAGATTAATCTATCTCAAGTGGGTTGGGTTGAATAGTTAATAATTTAAGTAAAAAGAAGTATAAAGTTCCAAAAAATGTATGACATAAAAAGAAAAAATTCCATTAAAAAATTTCTTTTATCTATGTTTCAGTTGTGTCAATAAATAAATCTATAAATAACTGCCTGGCTGAGTGGTCTAAAGCGCTCTCTGTTACGGATCACTGCCATCTCACCCCTGTCTGCGTGGGTTCAAGTCTCATATTCGGCCAATGTGGGTATGTGAGAAAGCTTGCCAATAGCTTCGTGAAGGTCGGTAATTCTTTCTGGGGGTTTTCTTGGGTTCTTCCTCTATCATTAATACTGGCTGCCATGTATAGCCTAAAGTGTGCTGAAAAATGGTGTTTAACAATACAACAACAACAACTTGCCCTCATTTCCATTTCCGACTTTCATTACTGGTGATGTAGTCAGAAAAATCTGATAGTATATCTATAGGCAAACAAGGAAACCTTACAACAATTTCTACAGACAAATTGAATCAATTTGCAGCAATGACAAAGAGCCAGTGTAATGATACAAACCATGCCAAAATGTTCCAGTGATGAATTAATTAGTATCACCAGCTACACAACGATAAAAAACCATGCCAAATCGTTCCAGCAATGAATTAATTAGTATCACCAGCTACACAACGATAAAAAACCATGCCAAAATGTTCCAGTGATGAATTAATTAGTATCACCAGCTACACAACGATAAAAAACCATGCCAAAATGTTCCAGTGATGAATTAATTAGTATCACCTGCTACACAACGATAAAAAACCATGCCAAAATGTTCCAGCAATGAATTCATTAGTATCACCAGCTATACAACGATAAAAAACCATGCCAAAATGTTCCAGTGATGAATTAATTAGTATCACCAGCTACACAATGATAAAAAACCATGCCAAAATGTTCCAGCAATGAATTAATTAGTATCACCAGCTACACAACGATACAAAACCATGCCAAAATGTTCCAGTGATGAATTAATTAGTATCACCAGCTACACAACGATAAAAAACCATGCCAAATCGTTCCAGCAATGAATTAATTAGTATCACCAGCTACACAACGATAAAACACCATGCCAAAATGTTCCAGTGATGAATTAATTAGTATCACCAGCTACACAACGATAAAAAACCATGCCAAAATGTTCCAGTGATGAATTAATTAGTATCACCTGCTACACAATGATAAAAAACCATGCCAAATGTTCCAGCAATGAATTAATTAGTATCACCAGCTATACAACGATAAAAAACCATGCCAAAATGTTCCAGTGATGAATTAATTAGTATCACCAGCTACACAATGATAAAAAACCATGCCAAAATGTTCCAGCAATGAATTAATTAGTATCACCAGCTACACAATGATAAAAAACCATGCCAAAATGTTCCAGCAATGAATTAATTAGTATCACCAGCTACACAACGATAAAAAACCATGCCAAAATGTTCCAGCAATGAATTAATTAGTATCACCAGCTACACAACAATAAAAAACCATGCCAAAATGTTCCAGTAATGAATTAATTAGTATCACCAGCTACACAACGATAAAAAACCATGCCAAAATGTTCCAGTAATGAATTAATTAGTATCACCAGCTACACAAGGATAAAAAAACCATGCCAAAATGTAACTGTCATGAATTAATTAATATCCACAGCAACACAATGATGATCAAAATCCATGCCAAAATGTTCCAGTCATGAATTAATATCCACAGAAACACATTGATGGTAAAACAATGCCAAAATGTTCCAGTCATGAATTAATTAATATCCAAAGCAACACAATTTTCGTCCATACTGTACAGGTCTATATTAAATTAGCCATGTCTTAACATAGTTCTTGTTTTCATGTCGCAAGTTTAAATAATCCACTAGCAGGTCAGTCATGACATCAGAATTTTACCACATAAAGAGTGTTAACATTGGTGACATACGCAGGATCTAAAGATGCATCCGTTGTGAAAGATATATTCATCTTATTCTCCATGCATTTTATAGCGACATAAAATATTCATTTTATAATTACTAAGATATCAAAAGATAGCATTTAATAAACAAATTACTTCCATGTGAATGAGAAAATATGAACTTGTTATCAAGAAGTATTCAAATTATGATCTCTGGTTTGAAACTTTGTCTGAATAGTTCATTTGAATCTGTCTCATCTGCACTGCTCCTTAATTTTGGCATAAAAGGATATCTCACAAACCCATTGTGGAAGCAGGTGTGGATTAGCTTTCAAAATTATGAAACGGCAAAAACACTTTGTCAATAAATAACATAATATACAACAAAATAATGATCAACGAAAATGTTATAGCTGAAAAGGTTGCTTCCTTACTCAGAGTAATTCATTATCATTATTATAATTTCCCTTGCTATGGATAACTAATGGTCATTATTAATTTCCTTTGCTATGGATCATTTATGATCATTAAAAATTTACCTTATATGGATAATTCATGATATGGATAATTCATGATCATTAGTAATTTCCCTTGCTATTGATAATTCATGATCATTAGTAGTTTCCCTTGCTATGGATAATTCATTATCATTATTAATTTCCGTTGCTATGGATAACTAATGGTCATTATTAATTTCCCTTGCTATGGATAATTTATGATCATTAAAAATTTCCCTTCTATGGATAATTCATGATATGGATAATTCATGATTATTAACAATTTCCCTTGCTATTGATAATTCATGATCATTACTAATTTCCCTTGCTATGGATAATTCATTATCATTTTTAATTTCCCATGGTATGCATAACTAATGGTCATTAATTTCCCTTGCTATGGATAATTTATGATCATTAGAAATTTCCCTTCTGTGGATAATTCATGATTGTTACCAATTTCCATTGCTATTGATAATTCATGATCATTAGTAATTTCCCTTGCTATGGATAATTCATTATCATTTTTAATTTCCCTTGGTATGCATAACTAATGGTCATTAATTTCCCTTGCTATGGATAATTTATGATCATTAGAAATTTCCCTTCTGTGGATAATTCATGATTATTAGTAATTTCCCTTGCTATGGATAATTCATGATCATTATTAATTTCCCTTGCTATGGATAATTTATGATCATTAGTGATTTTCCTTGCTATGGATAGGCTATGATCATTGTAATTTCCATTGCTCTGGATAATTTATGATCATAGTAATTTCCCTTGCTATGGATAATTCATGATCATCAGTAATTTCCCTTGCTATGGATAATTCACGATCATTAGTAATTTCCCTAGCTATGGACAATTCATGATCATTAGTGATTTCCCTTGCTATGGATAATTCATGATCGTTAGTAATTGTCCTTGCTATGGATAATTCATGATCATTAGCAATCTCCATTACTATGGATAATTTATGATCATTAGTAATTTCCCTTGCTATGGATAATTCATGATCATTAGTAATTTCCTTGCTATGGATAATTCATGATCATTAGTAATTTTCCTTGCTATGGATAATTCATAATCATCAGTAATTTTCCTTGCAATGGATAATTCATGATCATTAGTAATTTCCCTTGCTATGGATAGATAATTCATGATCATTAGTAATTTCCCTTGCTATGGATAGTTCATTATCATAAGTAATTTCCCTTGCTATGGATAATTCACGATCATTAGTAATTTCCCTAGCTATGGACAATTCATGATCATTAGTAATTTCCCTTGCTATGGATAATTTATAATCTCATTAGTAATTTCCCTTGCTATGGATAATTCATGATCATTAGTAATTTCCCTTGCTATGGATAATTCATAATCATTAGTAATTTTCCTTGCTATGGATAATTCATTATCATTAGTAATTTCCCTTGCTATGGATAATTCATGATCATTAGTATTTTCCCTTGCTATGGATAATTCATGATCATTAGTAATTTCCCTTGCTATGGATCTCCCTTGCTATGGATAATTCACGATCATTAGTAATTTCCCTAGCTATGGACAATTCATGATCATTAGTAATTTCCCTTGCTATGGATAATTTATAATTCTCAGTTATTTACTTTGCTATGGATAATTCATGATCATTAGTAATTTCCCTTGCTATGGATAATTTATGATCATTAGTAATTTCCCTTGCTATGGATAATTCATGATCATTAGTAATTTCCCTTGCTATGGATAATTCATAATCATTAGTAATTTTCCTTGCTATGGATAATTCATGATCATTAGTAATTTCACTTGCTATGGATAATTCATGATCATTTGTAATTTCCCTTGCTATGGATAGATAATTCATGATCATTAGTAATTTCCCTTGCTATGGATAGTTCATTATCATAAGTAATTTCCATTGCTATGGATAATTCACGATCATTAGTAATTTCCCTAGCTATGGACAATTCATGATCATTAGTAATTTCCCTTGCTATGGATTGATAATTCATGATCATTAGTAATTTCCCTTGCTATGGATAGTTCATTATCATAAGTAATTTCCATTGCTATGGATAGTTCATTATCATAAGTAATTTCCCTTGCTATGGATAATTCACGATCATGATCATTAGTAATTTCCCTTGCTATGGATAATTTATGATCATTAGTAATTTCCCTTGCTATGGATAATTCATGATTATTAGTAATTTCCCTTGCTATGGATAATTCATGATCATTAGTATTTTCCCTTGCTATGGATAATTTATAATCTCATTAGTAATTTCCCTTGCTATGGATAATTCATTATCATTAGTAATTTCCCTTGCTATGGATAATTCATTATCATTAGTAATTTCCATTGCTATGGATAGTTCATTATCATAAGCAATTTTCCTTGCTATTGATAATTCATGATCATTAGTATTTTCCCATACTTGGAGCATAAATATCTTAAGAGTTCAAAATTTTCAGCAATATCACACTCTTCATCAACAACTAATGCTAATGTTGATCATGTGACCCATCACATGAATTACCGCCCATCTACACCAGTCTCTTTATATCATGCGACTATTATAGGTCATGTGGTAAACATTAGTCACTGATGATGGCAGTGTTGTATTGCCACAAAATTTCAATCTCTTAAGATATTTATGCTCTGGATGTGGGAAAGTACTAATGATAATGAAAATGTTGAAAATTGCCCAGTGATAGCAAAACTATGAAATATATACAAATTATCAATGTTCTTAGTAACAATTTAATTATAATTTTATCTTTTAATTAGGTTTCAATATAATCATCATAAATGTAACATGTTACGTCTCTTCTAATCAAAACATGAAAATCAACCATTACTGTGATGCCTGTGAAAACGTTTTGAAAACATAAGCACTTGCTCAATGGCAAAGCTGTATTTATTTTGACAAGCTATGAACCTAATGATCCTCTAAAATGATGAAACAAACTAAATTGTCATCAGATAATAACAATAC